>CM054135.1:5614890-5641631 GCA_028751875.1 Rapana venosa
AATTTTAATTGCCCTTCAAAATTTTAATTTTTTTGAATTTACTTCTTTTTTTACCCTCTTCAACGTTTCAATTTTGGAAAAACGCCGGGAAAAACCCCAAATTTTAGTTTCGCAACATTTTAAAGAGTTTAACCCCCCCCCCCCCCCCCCCCTATTTTGTAAAAACCCCCCAAAATATTTTTAAAAAAAAAAAACAAAAATCTAGGTTTTGTTTACTTATTTCCCAAAAACCCTCTTAACTCGTTGCCACACCCTACCCACCACACACCCACCACACACACAGACCGACACACACACGCACCTACCCACCACCTACGCACAACCCCACACATACGAAACAACCCACCCACCTATACACCCCCCCCCCCCCCCCACACCTACCCATCAACCCATCTACAACACACACACACACACACCCATCCACCATACACCCACCTACCTACCCACAAACCCACCGCACACGCACACTTAACCACCCACCCAACTACAAACATACACACACACACACCAACTACAAACATACACACACACACACACACACCCACCCAACTACCCACCCACACCCACCCACACACACCCCTACACCCCCACCCCACCCCACCCCCACACACATCCACCCACCTCTCCCCCATGCCTGTGTTTAACCTACCAGGCTAGGAGAGACGGCAGAAGATGTAGGTTTCTTGAAGCCAGGCTTGATGATTCTCAAGACGAGCGGGTCAGCCTGGCCGTCCAGTCAGGGACAAGGTGGTGAGGGAGCCGGTGGAGGATGCTGAGGGAATGGATGGCCAGCACCACAGACAGCCCCGAAATGATCAGCACCAGAGCGATGAACAGGCCTGACCCCACAGGATAGGATGATCATTATTAATTTTTATGTGTCCACGGTTGTCAAGGCTACATGACAAAAAGATCAAACGAGAAGACAGGATCACGAATGAAGAACTATGGAGAATGTGGTGATCTGAAGTCTGTAGCTAGTACCAATAGATTGCGCTAGTTTGGGCACGTTCAACGGAAAGCAGACCACCACATCATAAAAAAGAAACAATGAACTTGGTAGTGGATGGAAAGAGACCACCAAAGGGAAGACCTAGCAAGACCTGGGCTGCCTGTATTGCAGATGATCTTAGAGAAAAGGGCATAAATAAGGAGGAAGCTCAAAACAGAGAGAGAGATGGAGAAGGCTCATCAATGTCAAACCTCCCCTGGGAGAAACATGACAAAAAAGGAGGAAGAGGAAGAAGAAGAAGGTTGTCAAGGCAGTGTACAGAGAGACATTACCTGTTCACAGGATAGAATAAAAAGGATGTTCATGGTTGTTTATCTGTCAAGGCAAGTGTAAAGGTAAAGGTAAAGGAGTCCCATAACCTATAAGGTCGTAGGGGAGCGAGGCGTCAGAGACCTCACTTCTCTAGGGCCAGCATATTGAGGGCGGCGCCCATCTCCTCTCCCTCGCTGCTTTACCTTCCCTGACCCTAAAGAGGGCAGGTACCCATTTTACAGCTGGGTGAACTGGGGGAACTGTACTGAAGCCAAGGCGCGCAAACGGTCACCCATCCAACCGGTAACCACGCTCGACGCTGCTTAACTTGGCTGGGGGAAAGCGAGTGCTCCGACCACTGAGCTATCCCGTCCCCAAGGCAAGTGTAATAACAATAATAAATGGAATTTATATAGCGTTACATCTTGTAAAAACAAATCAAAGCGCTTGTATCCGATCCACTCCTACACATGCAACCATCAATAATGAACAGTTTTAACACACACACACACACACACACACACACACACACACACACACACACACACACACACACACACACACACACACCACAAACACACACACACACACACACACACACACACACACACACACACACACACACACACACACACACACACACACACACACACACACACACACACGCAGATCATACACTTGGGCAGGATGATGGGAATTTTGGTCATTGAAGGCAGGGACAGATAATCATGGGATGAGACAATAGGGGAAAGTCTTAGGTTTGAAATAGGTATGTAAGCGTACAGAGAGACATTACCTGTCCAAAGGGTAGAATAAGAAGGATGCTCACGGTTGTTTATCTGTCAAGGCAAGTGTAAAGGTAAAGGTAAAGGAGTCCCATAACCTATAAGGTCGTAGGGGAGCGAGGCGACCCAGAGAGAGAGACAGACCTGTGCTGGTATAGGTATTTCGTGCCTTCAATATACAGCCATGTGCCATCACGGGTACTTAACGTGCCTGCAACGTACAGGCATGTGCCATCATGTGGTACTCTTAACCTGCCTGCAATGTACAGGCATGTGCCATCATGTGATACTTAACGTTCCTGCAATGTACAGGCATGAGCCATCATGTGGTACTTAACGTGCCTGCAATGTATAGGCATATGCCATCACGGGTACTTGACGTGTCTGCAATGTACAAACCTGTATCATTGTAGGTGTTTCACCTGTTTGCAGTGTATACTCTTACCGATAGAAGCATCTTACGTGTTTGTAGAGTAAAAGACCTGCATGCCCCACTTTATGCATTTTACTTGTGTGCAGTGAACAGGCATGTGTAGTAGTAAGCGTTTTAGGCGTTTGCAATGTCTAAACTTGTGCCAGTATAGGCATTTTACGTATTTGCAGTGTACATACCTGTGCCATTATAGGCATTTTACGCGCTTGCAATGTATAAACATGAGCTATTATAGGCCTTTTATGCGTTTGCAGTGAACAGACATGTAGTATTATAGGCATCTGACGTGTTTGTGGTATGTAGACTTGTGCCATTATTGGCACTTTGCGTGTCTGCAATGTACAGGGCTGTGTCATTATTGGCACTTTGCGTGTCTGCAATGTACAGGGCTGTGTCATTATTGGCACTTTGCGGGTCTGCAATGTACAGGGCTGTGTCATTATTGGCACTTTGCGGGTCTGCAATGTACATGGCTGTGTCATTATTGGCACTTTGCGTGTCTGCAATGTACAGGGCTGTGTCATTATTAGCACTTTGCGTGTCTGCAATGTACAGGGCTGTGTCATTATTGGCACTTTGCGGGTCTGCAATGTACAGGGCTGTGTCATTATTGGCACTTTGCGGGTCTGCAATGTACAGGGCTGTGTCATTATTGGCACTTTGCGTGTCTGCAATGTATACCGACACCCACCCACACAAGATCCCTACGCTCTGCAATAAATGTCTCCACAAGACTGCACCTTCCAATCTTTATGACTGTCTTCACCTACACACTTCATGTTCCCTCCGTTCTGCTGCAGATACCATGTGCTTACAAACACCCAGGTTCTAACAATCCAACGTCGGCCGTCGTTCTTTCACTATTTCTGGTCCATCTATCTGGAATGACCTCCCTCTTTCCCTTCGCCCAAATCCGTCATTGGACAGTTTCAAACCTAGCCTAAGGACGCAGGTATTTCCTACCTCGGATCTTCTAGTATCTGCTATGCTCAAATATCGACAGAGTGAAGCAGCTGGTTTGTGCAGACAGTCTAACATTTGTTCTTTAGTTTGTAATTGCCCTTCATGGGATGATTAAAGTGTTTTTGACTTGACTTGACTTAGTTTACCGTCTCTTCACTCACTGTGATCAATGTTAGGAAAATACGCCATGTGTATAACCTGCAATGTTCAGTATTCGCAACATGTATAAAGAGCTTGGAGATCCCCCCCCCCCCCCCCCCGTCCCCCATATTTTGTAAAAACCTAACAACAATATTTTGATAAAATAGAAAAAACAAAACCTCGTAGGTTAGCTTCCATCAAGAGCTAATATGGAGTTCACTGAGAGCCAACACTAACAGGTGATACGTCAGTTGGGCGAAGATAGTTTTGCTTACCTTTGACCTCTCTGTGGATTTCAACATGCCAGTCGCTATTTTCCGCTTGAAATCTCAACATCAGCAAATTAGATTTGATCTTCACCGGATGGTTCAAGTATTTTAAAAAACCTTGACACACATCAACCCCCAAACACATCATATTACTGCATTTCATTATACTTCCATTGCCTCCATTCTTGGCTTGTCTTTTAGTGTAGTAGTTGTATAGCATTTTTTCCCCACACACAACTAACACATTCATCTCCCATTAAAAAAACAACCCCAAAACAAACCCAGCAGCAATAGACCTACCTATCTCTGAATACATCTTGAAAACGTTTAACGTTGAGAGATCAAGCAAATCCCCCCTCCCCCCCCCCCCCCCTTCCCCAAACGATTTCATTTCATATACAAAGCTACAAAGCAACATATTTCAAACCTAGGTATTCATCGCAGAAAAACCAGAAGAGGAACACGTGCAGGCAGACGTCATCGCCTGCAGTGTGCCCGGCCTCCACGTGTCTCCCCCCTCACCTCTGACGTCACTTCCGTAACCACTGACCACGCTGCCTCATCTCCCCGTGACATGCTTGCCCCGGTTACTGATTTATCTTCTATGTGTGAAAAGACTTTTCTTCATTGTAATGTGCTTCATGCTGTGTACAAAGATTCAGATCCCCTGCCTGACTCAGTTCCTTTACCACCCTCCACACCTGACTCATCATGTAAACTCTTGTCTGTTCTCCCACTGTCTACTTATCTGCCATCGCCTTCATCTTCTTCCTCAGATCCTTGTCCTAACTCACCACTTTCTCCTTCAACCCCTCCGTCTCCTTCAAATATTCTTCACATCTGTCTGCACAATGTACAATCTGTTTGCCCAGATGGAAAGGCTGATTTTCTTTCCGATTTTATCTCTGAAAAAAAAACTAGATTTAACTTTTCTCACAGAAACATGGTTAAAACAACAAGGCCATGAACCTATGATAAAACAGCTAACACCACCTGGCTATAAGACTCTTTCCTTCCCCCGACTCTCCCGTGGAGGTGGCATCGCTGTCGTTTACAAGGACACGCTGCATCGGGCTCTTTCTTTCTGCCACTCCCTCCCTTTCTCACCTGAATCTTTCGAAGTCTGTGAACTCAACCTCAATCTACTCGGCCATTCTGTCACTTTCTGCTGCCTTTACCGCCCACCTCCTAGCCGTAAAAACAATCTGACATCTTCCCTTTTTCATCAAGAATTCCAATCTCTCCTTGATCACTACAGCCTCTCTCCCAAGAAACTTATCATTCTTGGCGACTTTAACTTCCACTTTGACAACCAGTCTTCTCCTGACGTCAAGCGTCTTTCTTTTTATTTGTCTAACCACTCTCTGTCCCAGCTGGTAAATGAAGCTACACACAGATCGGGTCACATTTTAGATTGGCTCATCACTGATGTTTCACTAGATCTCATCAGGTCTGTATCCGTCACTAATGAACTGCTTTCTGACCATTCTGCCATTCTTTTCTTTCGCAATATTGCAAGGCCTATTAAAAAGAAAAAGTGCATCACCCGTGGCAATCTCAAGGCCATAGATATCCAAACTTTCTCTACCCAAGCTGCTGAACGCCTATCACTAATCCCTGACCACGCTGACCCGTCTAAACACTACAACACTGTTCTTGGCCAACTGCTCGATGAGCATGCGCCTCCCACCGACCTCATTCTTCCTGATAGGCCCTGCGCCCCATGGTACACCCATGATATCCTGGTCATAAAACGCAAACGCCGACAACTCGAGCGACAATGGCGAAAAACAAAAACTGAAATAAATAAACAACTCTTTCGAAAACAAATCAACAAAGTCAAAACCTTAATTCATTCAGCAAAGACAAAGTATTACTCTGCTCAAGTTCTTGATGCTACAGTCCATGAAATCTCTCTTTTCCCTCACCTCAACTCTTCTGGGATCCGCAAAGGCAAGCCCTCTACCCACTGTTCATAGCCCTTCCGAACTTCCTGCTATATTTTCTTCATTCTTCTCTGACAAAGTCCGCAACATTCGCTCCAGACTGGATCAGACTTCTTTCCAACCCGCACCTCCTGATCCCCAATTCACTGGCATTCCTCTCCTTTTCTTTCATCCAACAAGTGAGAATGAAATCAAGACAATTCTGAAAAAAATGACAATAAAATCATGTGATCTCGATCCTATACCTGCTTCTCTTCTCACTCAGTGCATTCCACAGCTCATGCCCACTATGACGAAAATAGTAAACTCATCTCTTCTCTCAGGAATTTTTCCATCAGCTCTCAAAACTGCTATAGTTACACCTCTACTCAAAAAGCACGACCTCGACCCTAACATTCTGAAGAATTACAGGCCTGTTTCTAACCTACCTTTTATCTCTAAATCCTTGAAAAAGTTGTTCTGAAACAACTCAATAGCCATCTTCATTCCAACAATCTCCTTCCCCCTTTTCAGTCTGCCTATCGTGCCAACCACAGCACCGAGACCACCCTAGTCCACTCCTTAAACACGCTTTCGCACGCTTCTGACTCAGGAAAAATATCCCTTCTCACTCTCCTCGACTTGTCTGCAGCCTTTGACACTATAGACCACTCAATTCTTCTCTACCGTCTCCAGAACACGTTTGGTATTAAAGACACAGCCCTCACCTGGTTCAGTTCACACCTTACAGACCGATTCCACACAGTTACAGTAAATAAGATTCAATCAGCACCTGCCAAACTGGAATGTAGAGTCCCACAGGGGTCAGTTCTCGGCCCTGTTCTTTTCACTCTCTACACTGCCCCACTTTCACATATAATAAACCGTCATCAAATCAGCCATCATTTTTATGCAGACGACTCTCAGATTCTTAGCAGTGAAACTCCCGAAAATCTGCCTTCTCTCTTGACAAATATGTCCTGCTGCCTTCAAGATATCCAAAACTGGATGATAGAGAACAAGTTACAACAAATGCAGACAAAACCGAAGCCATGCTTATAGGACCAAACACAAACTCTCTTCCATCACAACAGCTTCAATAGAATTCGGCAATACGTCTGTCCCTCTATCCACTGTAGTGAAATATCTAGGGGTAGTTATCGATAACACGCTCTCCATGCAAAAATTCATCACCCAAACCTGCCAGTCGTGCTACTATCAATTACGGCGCATTAGTGCAGTTGGAAAGTATCTGTCCACTGATGCAACATCCAAACTAGTCACATCTCTCATTCTCTCACGTCTGGACTATTGCAATTCTCTTCTGGCTGGTCTGCCAGCACCATCTATCCACCCTCTTCAACGTATACAAAACTCTGCAGCTCGACTAGTCCTCAGAAAGAAAAAATCTGAGCACATTACTCCTCTCTTGCGATCTCTCCACTGGCTGCCTGTGCCACAGAGGGTAAACTATTAGATCTGTCCCCTCTGTTACAAAAGTCTCCACAAAACGGCACCTTCCTACCTCTGTGAATGTCTTCATTTGTACACTCCTTCTCGTTCCCTCCGCTCTGCTGCAGATACCTTGTGCTTAAGAATACCTAGATTCAACCAGTCCACTGTTGGCCGTTGCTCTTTCTCTGTTTCTGGTCCAGTGATCTGGAACGACCTCCCTCTCTCCCTTCGTCAAAAGCCTACTTATGATGCTTTTAAATCCAGCCTAAAGACGCATTTATTTCAAACCTAAGATTCTCTCCTTTTGTTTCATCTCATTTCTATCCCTGCCCTCAATAACCAAATCCACCCCCCCATTAGCCTGCCCGAGTGTACAACTTGTGTGTGTGTGTGTGTGTGTGTGTGTGTGTGTGGGCGCGCGCGCGCGCGTGTGTGTGTTTACATTTGTATTTGTAAAAAAATGTTAATTGTGCGCGTGTGTGTGTTTACATTTGAATTTGTAAAAATCTATTAATCGTAACTGGCTGCATGTGAAAGAATAGGATGAATGAGAACGCTTTGATTTGTTTTTTGCAAGATTTAGCGCTGTATAAATTCCATGTATTATTATTATTATTATTATTATTATTATTATTATTATTATTATTATTATTATTATTATTATTATTATTATTATAATATTAATGTCACTTCAAGTCACGGCAGATTTCTCTGCGTGAAATTCGGGCTGCTCTCCTCAGGGAGAGTGCGTCGCTACAAGAGCAGCGCCATCTATTATTTTCTTTTTCCTGCCTGCAACTGTATTTGTTTCCCTATCAGAGTGACTTTTTCCACATAACTTTGCCAGGGACAACCCTCTTGTTGCCGTGGGTTCTTTTACGTGCGCTAAATAATAATACGTAACACACGGGACATCGGTTCATCGTCTCATACGAAAGACTAGCACCCAGACCACCACTTATGGCCTAATGGATGGGAGAACAGTTTTTGGTCCAAACGGGGATCGAACCACCGCACACTTCCGACCCGGACTTTTTGCTTTCTAGGCAGGCGCGTTACCTCTAGACCACCGATCCAGTTCAGGGGACGGAATAGCCTAGTGGTCAGAACATTGCGCTCGCAATCTGACGACCCGGGTTCGATTCCCGTCCAAGGGATATTTTCTCCTGGACTTAACATCAGTGCAGACCCCACTCTCCCCAAAAGTCCTTCGGATAAGACTATAAACCGAGGCCCTGTGTGCAAACGCACGAAGAACATCTTGCGCACACGTTAAATCCTGTTCCGTTTTTCGTAAGAGTAGGCCATGGTATGCCGGTGGGAACAGATGACAGAACTGACAAAACCGCATACACACGGGGACTAGATGTAAAAAAAGCACATGTGTGCTTATTCAGTGGCCTAAATTCTCATCACCCTGCTGAAGCATATAACCTGTGTGTGTGTGTGTGTGTGTGTGTGTGTGTGTGTGTGTGTGTGTGTGTGTGTGTGGTGTGTGTGTGTGTGCGCGTGCGTGCGCGCGCGCGCGTGTGTTTGTGTATATTTGAACTTGTTAAACTATTAATCATTGTTGGTTTGCATGTGTAGGTGCAGCGCTTTGATTTTTTTTTTTACAAGATATAGCGCTATATAAATTCCATTTCTTCTTCTTCTTCTTCTTCTTCTTCTTCTTCTCTTCTTCTTCTTCTTCTTCTTCTTCTTCTTCTTCTTCTTCTTATTATTATTTTTCCATTATCCTCGATATAAAAGAATAAATGAATAAAATCCACCAACGATCGGCACGCTGAAAATCCACTGAGAAGGTCAAAAGATGACCCGACCAACAAAACACGATCTTCTCCCAATTAGACAGCTTCCCCTCAAAACCAACAAAACCCCAAACAACAAAAAGATCGCCTGACCGTTAAAAACAGCTCACCGTACCGTACCCAAGAGAGAAAAACTGTCGGAAGCAGCGGGCAGGTCGCCGGACACGACGGTCAGTCAGGAGAACGACGTAGGCCAGCAGCAGAGCGGTCAAGGCAGTAGGACATCTTCTCACCCGAGTCGTGAGGCAGCAGGAACACCAGAGGCACCAAGCAGAGAGTTGACCAGGACGGGCAGCATCATGGTCATGCAGTACTAAAAGTGGATCGGTGGTCTAGAGGTAACGCGCCTGTCTAGAAAGCGAAAAAGTCCGGGTCTGAAGTGTGCGGCGGTTCGTACCCCGTTTGGACCGGAAACTTTTCCCCCATCCATTAGACCATGAGTGGTGGTCTGGGCGCTAGTCTTTCGGAGAGACGATAACATAGGAAAATAAATTTAAGGGAAAAAAAACCATTTTCTTTTCCCCATCCAAAATTCTCATCCCCTTCTTCTTTTTTTTTTTTTTTTTTTTTTTTTTTTTTTTTTTTTTTTCCGGGGTCCCGGGGGGTTTTTGGGATATTTGTTTTTAAAAACAAAAAGTTTGGCAGTGATCACCTTTTTTTTTTTTTAAAGATACCCGAAAAACCACTTCCTTCCCCCAATTCCTTCCCCTTTTTCCCCCCCCCCCTTTTCTTAAAAATTTTCCTTAACCTCAAAAAAGAAAAAAAAAAAAAAAACGCGGCACCAAAAAACCCCACAAAAGGTCAAAAGAGACCCGACCAACAAAAACGCCCCCCAAATTAGACACTTCCCCCTCAAAAAAACAAACCCCAAAAACAAAAGAGTTTTGACCAAAAACGCTCCCCCCCTTCCCCCCAAGGAGAAAAAAAAAGGGATGTGGCCCCTAAAACGGCGTCGGGAAACGAGAAGGGGCCCGGGCTAAGGGTGGGCTTTCTCCCCTTTTGGACCAAAAACCCCCCCAAGAGAAATGAAAAAAATAAATTTGGTTGATAAAAATTTTTTAAAAAACCCCCTTTAAAAACAAAAAAGGGGTTAAAGGGGGGGGTTTTAGTTTAAAAACCCCCTAAAGCCATGATGTGTCTGGCGCTATCTTTTCGGATGAGACGAAAACCGAGGTCCCATGTGTTTACCGAATTATTTAGCGCACGTAAAAGAACCCACGGCAACAAGAAGTTGTCCCTGGCAAAATTCTTAAAAAAAAAAGCCACTCTGATAGGGAAACAATACAGTTGCGGACATGAAAAAAAAAAAAAAATGGGGGGCCGCGCTTGGGGCGACGCGCTCCCCCCCCCTTTTTCCCCGGGAGAGCGCCCGAATTTCAGGGAGGAATCTGCCGTGATTTAAAAGTGGTAGAAATGAAATCTGGCGTTTTGATTTTTTGCTTTAAAAGTTTCAGCGTAAAAAATTTCCCATACTTATTTTATTTTTATTATTACACAAGGGGGGGCCCCGACTCGGGGAAAAGGGGAAAGGGAGACTTTGGGCGAGCTAAAGCGCTCGTCCCACGAAGCGGCTGTGTGGCTCCAGATGCGTCGGGTCCCCCCCGTGCGGCTGGAATTTAGTTTTGGTCACACCCGCGGGATCCTAGGGAAAAGGATAGGTGGGGTGGGGGGGGGGGGGGGGGAAATCACCCTCATCGTCACATCGCGTCGTCGTCGTCATCGTCATCATCATCATCTCATCGTCGTCCCCCGTCGTCGTCGTCGTCTCGTCGTCGCGTCGCGTCATATCATCATCATCATCATCATCTCATCATCAACCATCATATCATCATCTCATCATCATCACTCATCATCACATCATCGTCGTCGTCGTCGTCGTCGTCGCGTCGCGTGCGTCGTCGTCTCGTCGTCGTCGTCTCATACATCATCATTCATCACTCATCATCATCAACATCTTTCTCATATAAACCATTACCCCCAGCGGTGTGTAAGGGCAGCAAAAAAGCGCTTCCCCGTCTACCTTTTCCCCACCTAGTCAGATCCCCAAGAGGCTGCATGGCCTTATCTCACTTTTTAAAACCCCTCCACGTTGCTTTGGTGAAAGGGGGAAAAATAAAACCAAAAAAACCCCCCAAAGGTCGAGGTTTTCCCCATGACTTTAAAAAAAAAAAAAAAAAATTTTTTTTCGAGGAAAATGGATTAACTTCGTCGTTTTTTTTTGGTGTGTGCTCCAGTTCCCGTTGTATACAATTTTGCCCAATTTTGTCATCCTTTCTAATAATACAAGGGGCCCACCTGCCTACAGCCTCCCCCCCCCCCCCCCCAATCCTTGTAAACTTTTGGACATTATCTTCCCATTTATTCACTCATTACTCACTCGCCACATACACCCCCCCCCCCCATCCACCCCCCCACAAAACCAACCTTCCCCCTCCCCCCCCCCCGACACACACACCACCACACACAACCACACAACACACCACACACACACACCAACACCCACACCCCCACACACCAAAACAACACAGGCAACACACAAAAACTACCCCCCCACCCACCCACCCCCCAAACACACCTCCCCTCAAACATTACCTCTCCCCCCCCCCCCCTTTCCCTTCCCCCACACAACCCCACAACCCACCAACACACCAAAAAAAAGCCCCAACCCCCCCCCCAAACTCCCTCCCCTCCCGAACCCTAAACCCAGCTTCAAAACGGATAGCCAAGCTGCCCTCGGGAGCCAAAACCGGGGTGTCGAAGGGGAACTTGGTCCCCTCCATCTGGCAGGAGTGACCAGTTCCCCGGAGGGTTGAAAACCGGCCGTGGTCTATAATGCGGATGGGGATGCGCGCTCCCTGGGCCGACGGTTTTTTCGATTCTGACCACACACAGTCAAGATGCTCCAAAAAACTCGCGGGTACCTCGTTCTTAGGAGATCGAAAAAAAATTATAAAAGGTAAAGGGTGTCTCATAACCCTTTAAATTTTTTAAGGGAGCGAGGCGTCGAGATCGCTTCTCTAGGGCCAGCATATTGAGGCCGGCGCCCCTTCCTCCCCTCCGCTTTTCCCCTTTCCCGACCCTAAAGAGGGCAGTTCCCTTTACACTTGGGGAAAAATGGGGGACGTACTGAAGCCAAGGCCGTAACGGTCACCCCCCCACTTGGAAAAAACACTCGACGTGCTTTCTTGGGTGGGGAAAGGAGTGCTCTGACACTGGATCCCGTAGATAACACTTTATTTATTTTATTTCAGGTAATGGAATAAAAAAAATCCCCCCGTTGTAGCACTTTTGTTAATTTTTATCCAAAAAGACGTTGCTACCACGTTTTTTAGAAGATCATGCCACTTGTGTATTTATGTAAAAACTCCTTTGTCCTCCTCCCCCCACCACTACTTAACCTCGAATGTGGGGCACCCCCCCCCCCCCCCTTGTGGGGGATGCAGGGGCCTGCATATAAACAGCATCCAAACCTTCTGGAAAATCCCGTGTAGAAATTTTCTTTTTTCTATCCCTCTCTTTTTTCGCCTTGTTCCCCCTTTTTCCTGTCACCTCCTTCTTGTCTATTTTCTGCCTTCTTGGCCATTTCCCCGCCTTTTTTTTTTTTTTTAAAAAAGAATTTTAAAGATAACAATTTTCTCCCCCCCGAAGTCGGGTGGCCGGTCCTGACTTGTCAGCCTTAATGGCAGCGTAAAAGCGATCTTATCTTCATTTTTTACAGAAAAAAACCATTTGATCTGCAAGCAAGGGAAAAAACCTATATGCACCTTAATGTTTCCTGTTCTGCCTTATCCATACACACAATTAACCAAAAATTTTTTTTTTGAAGGGGTGAAAAAAAAACCTTAATATAAGTTTGTTTGCTACTCTTAAGAAATCTGAAAAAAACAACCAAATTTGTATTCAAATTAGAAAAAGTGTTCCCAAAAACTGTACTGTGTACATTCAAAATTTAACAAAATGATTTAGCTTTTCTTTTCAAATGGGCATGCTTTTTTTTAAAATTTAATTTCCTATACGATTTCTTGTTAAATTTTGGGAAAAACAGTCAAAATTTTTCGTGTAACAGCCCCAATAACAATACATTTCGACAGATCAACATACTTTTTTTAAAAAAAAAAAATTCTGTTGAATGATCTGTACGTTGGTACATAAAGGAGGGGATGTCAGTGGTCAGAGACTCGTTTTCCTCTCTAAGGTTAAACCCGCATCGAGCGGGTTACCACTTAATGGGTTTATCGTTCGCGGCCCCTGCTTCAGAACATCTCTCAGTTCACCCCTGTAAAGTGGGTACCGCCTCTTTTAGATCAGGGGGTAAAAAAACAGCGAGGGAAGGAGATGGGCGCCGCCTTAAAATTGCTGGCCCCTTGAAAGTTGAAGGTTCTGATGCCTCACTCCCCCACGACCCCATATAAGGGACCTTTTCTTTATACCCTCTCTTTTTGTTACTTTTTCTATACCCTCTTGGATACAATTAATCGCTATTTAAAGCACATAAAAGCACCCTTTTTACCGCCAACACCTTGCGTAACCCCAGATATTGAAACCCCTTCAAAAAACTTCTCTTTTAGCAAACCCGCAACGTTTTTTAGTTCCTATCGAATTTTGTTAATGTTTGATAAGTATTATGCGCGTCGTTTGGATTACTCACAACTTAAATTAGCCAATTCTAAGTGTAAAAAAATATAACATGTGATGGTATCTACCTACTCCCCCCAAAACCCCCTTTTTGTTGGGGAGGGTAATTTTTTAATTTAATTTATTTTATATTTAAGAGGATTATTACAAGCAAACATACTTTCAACAAGCCCCTGGAAAAAGCAAACAAACAAAAAATACCCCCCCCCTTTAAAAAAAAAACCCCGAAATATTTTTAAGAAAAAAAAAACATCCAAAAAATAAAAAGCTATTCCAATAGAAAGAAGAGGAAGTTAAAAAAGATAGATAGACAGAAAAAATAACAGAAGGATTTATTTATTTTATTTTTTTTTATTTTTGGGATAATGGAATAAGAACTCATGTGTTTATTTTTACCCGTCCCCCTAGTATGCAAATTTTTAAAGAGAGAAAAAAAGAAAGAAAGAAAAGAGAGAGAGAAGAGAGAGAGAGAGAGAGAGAGAGAGAAGAGAGAAAGAGAGAAGAGAAAAAGGGAAGAGAGAAGAAGAGAGAGAGAGAGGGCAGGGAACAGAGAGACAGCAGACCCTTACGAATTTTCATTTACCCAAAATTTGGGGGTCCAGATTTCTGAACGGCCACAGTAGCACCTTTACTATTTGTAGCGAGGGCCCCTTCCACACAAACGATGGCACTTCCTTCCTGCAACAAAAAGCACACACACACACACACAAACCCCCACACACACAACACACACACACACACAAAACCACACACAAAAAAACAACACAACACACACACACACACAACACACACACATTGTCCTTTAGAGGAGAGTGCCGCTTCTTGTTCTTGTTCTTGTTCTTTTTGTTTTCCTTCTTGTTCTCCTTCTTGTTCTTCTTGTTCTTGTTCTTGTTGTTCTTTTTCTCCTCCTCCACCTCCTCCTCACTGCTTTATCTTTCTTCATTATCTTGTGTTGCTGTTGTTGTCGTCGTCGTCGGTGTTGTTGTTTTTTCTTCTTCTTCTTTATCTTGTTGTTGTTGTTGTTTGTTGTTGTTGTTTTGTCTCTTCTTCTCTTCTTCCTTCTTCTTCTTCTTCTTCTTCTTCTTCTTCTTCTTCTTCTTCTTCTTCTTCTTCTTCTTCTACTTCTCCTCCTCCTCCTCCTCCTCCTCCTCCTCCTCCTCCTCCTCCTCCTTCTTTCCTTGTTCTTCTTCTTCTTCTTCTTCTTCTTCTTCTTCTTCTTCTTCTTCTTCTTCTTCTTCTTCTTCTTCGGAATTCTTCTCGGAATTCTTCTTCGGAATTCTTCTTCTTCTTCTTCGGAATTCTTCTTCGGAATTCTTCTTCTTCTTCATTATTTTCTTGTTGTTGTTCTTCTTCTTCCTTATCTTGTTTGTTGCTGGTTTCTGTTGCTGTTGTTGTTGTTGTCGTTCTTCTTCTTCTTCTTCTTTCTTTATCTTGTTGTCTTGTTGTTGTTGTTGTTGTTGTTGTTGTTGTTGTTCTTCTTCTTCTTCTTCTTCTTCTTCTTCTTCTTCTTCTTCTTCTTCTTCTTCTTCTTATTCTTCTTCTTCTTCTTCTTCTTCTTTCTTCTTCTTCTTCTCTTCTTCTTCTTCGGAATTCTTCTGCTCCTCCTCCTCCTCCTCCTCCTCCTTCTTCTTCTGCTCACGCTTAGACAGCAGCTATCATTGTCCGTCATAGGAGCGAAACCATGTCACGCTGCCGTTAAGCGCCTGTCGGACAAGTGAAGCCCAGCGCATCCAACATCGGCATGGGAGAGAATCGTTATCTTTTAAGTCTTTCTGGTAAAAGAAAATGCAGGAGGAGCGCACCAAGAAGGCAGAAAATAGTCAAGGAAGAGGTGACAGGAAGAAAAGGAACAAGGCAGGAACAAGAATAAAGGGGGAAGAAAAGAGGGAATTCCTAGCGTAGAATTTTTTAGAAGGTTTATTTATTTTATTTATTTATATCACTTTAAGTCACGTCAGATTTCTCTGCGTGAAATTCGGGCTGCTCTCCCCGGGGAGAGCGCGTCGCCACAGAGTAGCGCCACCCATTTTTTTCTCTTTTTTTCTGTCTACAACTGCATTTGTTTTCCTATCAGAGTGGCTTTTTTTCTACAGAATTTTGCCAAGGACAACTCTCTTGTTGCCGTGGGTTCTTTTACGTGCGCTAAATAAGTTTTGTGCAACACACGGGACCTCGGTTTATCGTCTCATCCGAAAGACTAGCGCCCAGACCACCACTCAAGGTCTAGTGGATGGGGAAAAATTTTCGGGTCCAAACGGGATATGAACCACCGCCCACTTCCGATCCGGACTTTTCGCTTTCTAGACAGGCGCGTTACCTCTAGACCACCGATCCACCGAAAGGTCAGAATAAGGGCTTGGGTATTTAAAAAAACCACCCCACGTTTTTATTTATTTATTTATTTAATTTATTTATTTATATATCTATTTGTACTGACAGGCCCCCTGGCATACCCACAGGGGAAGAAAGTGTGTGTGTGTGTGTGAATTTATGTATGTATGTATGTATGTATGTATGTATGTATGTATGTATGTATGTATGTATGTATGTATCTATGTGTGTGTATGTCTGTCTGTCTGTCTGTCCGTCTATCTATCTATATATCTATCTATCATGTCTGTCTGTCGTCCGTCTGTCTGTCTGTCTGTCTATCTATCTATCTATCTTCTCTATCTCTCTCTCTCTATCTCTCTATCTGTCTGTCTGTCTTTCTGTCTATCTGTCTGTCTGTCTGTTGATCTATCTATTATCTATCTATCTATCTATCTATCTATCTATCTATCTATCTATCTATCTATCTATCTATCTATCTATCTATCTATCTGTCTGTCTGTCTGTCTGTTTGTCTGTCCGTCCGTCCTCCCGTCCATCCGTCTGTTGTCTGTCTGTCTGTCTATTACTTCTTTATCTGTCTGTCTTGCCAAATTCCTCCATCCACCCCCACAATACCATCCATCCATCCCCAACCACCTTTTTTCCTATTCTAAAAAAGGAGAAGGAAAAAAGGACAAGAAGGGGGAGAAAAGAGGACAAAAGACAGAGGAAAAAGGAAGACAGAAAAAAAAAGGAGACAGCAAAGAGAGAGACAAAGAAAAAAACAGACAAAAAAAGGGGAGGAAAAAAGAAGGGATGGGGGGCCGGGGAAGCAAGAACCCAAAAAGCGTTTAGAAAAAGTCTGTTATTAATTAGGAGTACCCCAAACTGCGTTTCTATATTGAAAAAAAACCCATGAAAAACCCCAAAACCCCACCAACCACACAAAAAACCACCCCAAACCCCCCCAAAACACCACACACCAAAACACCCACACACAACACACACACACCCACCACCCCCAAACACACAAAACACACCCAAAACCACACACAACACACACACAAAAACACACCCCCACACACACACACAAAAACCCAAACCCCAACCACACACACACACCCCAACACACACACACACACAACACACAAAAACACACATACACACACACACACAAAACACCACCCACCACCACCACCACCCACCACAAAAACCACACACACACCACACAAACACACACGACACACACCACACACACACACGCCACAAACGAACGAAACACACCACACACCACAAAACGCACACACTAACCAACAACACCCACACCACACACACCCCAAACACACACACACACACAAAAACACACAACACACACACACCCCCCCACTACACACACACACAACAACACACACCCACCACCACCCCACCACCACACACCACACACACACACAAAAAACCCCCCAACACACACCCCCACACCACCACACACCACACACAAACACACCCCACACCCAAAAATACACACGCACACACAACAACCACAACGAAAACCACGCACACACACACACACACCACACACCCCCAAACACACCAAAAACCACCACACACACCAATCACAAAAACCCACACCCCACAACCCACCCACACCCCCACACCCCCCACAACCCCCCCCCCCCGCGACGAGAAAAAGGGGATAATGGAGTGACTATGGCATGATCTTTATTTCCGAGGGGAACAGGTAAATATTTTCCTGTTTTGCCCCCCAAATAGGAACTACGTTAAAAAAAAATAGAAAAAAAAGAAAAAACAGAGATAGATCACAGACCCGGTTTACTGTTTCATCCAAAAACGGGGGAGGGGTTTCTTTTTTCTTTGTTGTCGAACTCAAAACAGCTATTGCAGTCCTGTAAATGACGAGAAGCATTTTATTATTTTAAAATTTATTTTATTCTTTTATATCGGGTAATGGAAAAGCACTTAAATGCTTTTTTTTTTTTAAACTTCATCCCCATTTTATCGGTTTGTAAAACTGTCATTGTTTTTCCCACCGCACACAAAGGCCACTCTTCGAAAAACGGAACAGGATTTAAAGTTGCGCAAAGTCCGTTGGGGGTTCGCAACGGGGGCCCGGTTTAAGTTCATCCCAAGATTTTTGGGGAGAGTGGATCTGCACTATGTTAACTCCCGGGGAAAATATCCCCTTAACGGGAATCGAACCCGGGTCGTCAGATTGCACCCTATCATGCCGTCCCCCGTTACGCTCCCGTTTAAGCCCCGAGGTAGGCCAGCACATCGGACTCCCCCGTGGGAGAGAATTGTTTTTTTTAAAATCTTTCTGGAGAAAAGGAAAGAAGGGCCCTGAGAGGCAGAAACATAGAAAAGAAAAAGGTGACAGGAAGAAAAGGAAAAGGCAGAAACAAAGAGAGGGATGGAAAAGTGGGAATTCCTCAAAAAGGATTTTCGAAGACGGGGAGGCTATCTATCCTGAACCCCCCCCCCCCCTTCTCTCCCCCCCCGCCTGCATCCCCCGGAAAAAAAACAAAGAAAGATGGTAGATAAGAAAACGGAAGGGGGGGGTGGTTGTTTGGAAGTTTGGTCTTTTGCAAGACTATCGTGCCACGCAAAAAAAAAAACCAACAAAGTGAAAAAGAGAGCCCACACGACTGGCCAGACCCTTTGTTGAGGGAATCGGGTTGGGGCCATTTCCCCAAAAGGTACAGCGGAGGCCGGACAGGGGCCAAACCCGAGACGTTGACAGCCGTTTTTAAAAGTGAATCCAGGTCAGTGCTTTGGGACCACGGGGCAGGGAACACCGCGGGAAAAACAGAGAAAAAGTGAGTGATGTGCGGCAGTCAAGCCAGATTTCTTGATGATGCATCATCTATCCACTCCCTTCCCGATACAAAACCCGCACTCGATAGTCTCAAAGAAAAAAAATATGAGACATTACCCCTCTCTTGCGATCTTCCCTGGCTGCCGTGCCACAAGAAAAAATTTATAAGTCATACCCTCTGTTACAAATGTCTCAAAAAACTGCACCTCCTACCTGTTGAATGTCTTAACCGTGCCCCTTTACGTCCCTCCGTCTGCGCGGATACCTTTGCCTCGAATCCCTAGTTCAACCAACCCACTGGGGGGCCACCGCCTTTCTATTCGGGCCCTCGCCCTGGAATGATCCCTCTTTCTTTTCGCAGAACCTAGTTTGACACTTTTAAAACGGTCAAGACATATTATTTCAAACCAAGATTTCCCCCCCCCCCTGTTTCATATCAGAACATCCCACCCTTCACTAACCCATGTCCTTTCACCCTGCTAAAGTATACGACCTGTGTGATTGTGTGTGTGCTTTTGAAAAACATTTGACTATTGAAAGTTCATTTCATAGATTTTTGTCTGCAGCGCACCATGTTTGTAATATCTGTTTGTTTTAACTATTGATTATTTATCATTGATTGCATGACTGTGTAAGAGTAGGTTGAATGCATGCGCTTTGATTTGTCTTTTAAGATATAGCGCTTTATAAGTTCCATTTATGATGATGATGATGATGATGATGATGATTATGATTCAAGATTCAAGATTTTATTTCAAGAACTCCCCCCCCGCCAAGGGGTACATGACATTTAACAAAACCACAACTTGCAGAATGATGTGAGCGTGTGAAAATACTCACAAGACAAATTCATTCCACAAAGAAGAACACAAATTATGGATATGAAAAATGAAAGAACATTTGCAATACAGGAAAGGTACGATGAATCAAAATGATGTTTAGATACATCAACAAATAGTTGCTTATACTCTCTCTCTCTCTCTCTCTCTCTCTCTCTCTCTCTCTCTCTCTCTCTCCTCTCTCTCTCTCTCTCTCTCTCTCTCTCTCTCTCCTCTCTCTCTCTCCCTCCCTCCCCTTTCTCTCTCTTTCTCTGTAGAGTGGAGAGCTTCCAGTTTACTGGAGAGAGATCAAATTCAAATTCTTTTATTTCTAGGATAATGAATAAGCCACTCATGTGCTTTTTTATTTTACATCTGGTCCCCGTCCTTATCAGAGAGATGAGAGAGAGAGAGAGAGAGAGAGAGAGAGAGACAGAGACAGATAGAGACAGAGAGAGAGACAGAGAGAGAGGAGACAGAGAGAGAGACACAGAGAGAGACAGAGAGAGATAGTCAAACTGTTCATTGAGAGAAAATTGATAAGCTAAGGGCTTCTAAATTTTTTTTAAAAGAATCATGCTCTCCAAGAAAAATGATAAGCAAACAGTAATAAACATTTTTTAACAAACCAAATTGAAGACTCGAAAATGATCATAATAATCAAATACTTAGATCAAATAACGTTGACTGTCATACAGGGAAAAAATAGAAAAGGGAAGCAAACCAAAGAAACCAAAAAACCCAAACAAAGCGATTAAAACAAATAAAAAGACAATACAAAAAAAGAAGAGCAAACACAAAAAAACCCGTAACACGATACGTAATAAAAATAAATTTAAATCCCCTGTCATTCATTTAGGAACATGAAGGATTAAACAAACAAATCAAGACAAAAAAAAATCACAATTGAAGTTAATGGATACGCAAAATCTCACCGTTGGTGAATGAATCTGAGAACTTTAGCCGGGAAGGGCAAAAAACCAAACAACTTCAGTTGGCATTCATCATTCATTCAACCACAGTATTTCAAAACGGAACGCGCTGTTGTATATTGTATTGTATTGTATACCACTTTAAGTCGGGGCAGATATTTCTGCGTTGAATTCTAGCTGCTCTACCCGGAGGGAGCCCGTCGCCACAAAAGCAGCGCCACTCATTATCTTTTTCTCTTTTCTGTCTGCAAACTGTATTTGTTTCCCTATCTTGACTTATGCCTCTTGGTTCCTTGGGGAACATATGGCTGCAACAACACCCCTCCAACGAACTCGGTTTTGGGAGATCCTCTTCAGCTCGGCCCATGTCATTCCGGCTGCCTTCGTTTCTTCGTCAACACTTCTGCGCCAGGACTGTTTTGGTCGACCAACTTTCCGCTTCCCTTGTGGATTCCAGTCAAGGGCCTGTCTGGTGACATTTGACGCAGGCTTGCTGAGTGTATGGCTGATCCATCCCCACTTCCTTTGTTTAATAATGGACTCGTTTGGGGTTTGCTGGTCCTGTCCCACAGTTGTTTGTTGGATATGACTTCCGGCCACCTGATGTTGAGGATGTTCCTGGGGCATTTGTGGTTTAAAGACTTGGGGGGGGGGGAGTGTTGTGGGGTGGTTGGTTTTTGTTACCCGCAAGTTCTGAGCGTAAAGTAGGACCGATTTGACATTGGTGTTGGAGATCGGTATTCTTGTTTTGAAATGAGAGGGCTGTTGACATCCAAATTGCCGAAGGGTGTTGAAGGTCGTGCGGGTTTTGTTGTGATTTGGCACTTGATGTACTTATCTTTCACATCTTTACGACGACACTGCCCAAAGTAATAAATTACTGACTTTCTTTGATGGTTTCTGCTGCAGTCGCACTGAGGTCAGGTTTTGTTGTTTCACCTCATGACTCGTCTTCCGATGTTGTTTTGGGAGGACAGTCTTTTCAGCTTCTTCAGTAAACACGACAGAGCTTCTCTTGTGCGACGTGTTGCCTGTGGGAGAGAAGGCTGATGTCGTCTCGAAGTCCAGGTCTTCCAGCTGTTCAGGAGTGGTCCATGTATGCCGGTTCTCCTGCTTGCTGGGGCCTTGCAGCATATCCAGTAACCACCACTGGAAGATGGTTGGCGACAACAGACAGCCTGACGAACACCGCGTTCTGTACAGAGAAGGGTTTCCGTCAGTTTCCCTTCATGGATGACTTGACAGGTGGCACTCTTCATATAGCTGCCGGGATGATGGTGATGAACTTTGGTGGTGGAAAGCCATAGTGATGCCAATTAGTTTCCAAATGAACATCTTGTCGACGCTGTCAAATGCCTTCTGGAAGTCGACAAGACTAAATATAGGGGGGGGGGGGGGGTATGCCATTCTGGGATGCTCAAAGGATGATGCGCATTGTGGCGATTTTTTATCTGTCTTGCCTAAAGCCTGCGTGTCATCCCGAAGTGTCTTGTTCTGTGCTGTTCTTCATAGTCTGGTTTAGCATGAATCCTTGTCTGACTTTCCCTGGGATGACAGTAGCATGGATTTCCTCTCCAGTTGTTGCAGGAGGACAGGTCCTCTTTCTTTAGCTGCTTACGAGATGGCCTTCCAGCTCTGGTACTCTCTCTGCTCCCAGTTAAAAATCTTGTGTAGGAGTGGGTATAACATTCAGGGGAAGTTTGATGTCTGCCTTCAGTGCTTTAGGCGGTATACCGTCTGGGCCTGCTGCTTTGCCTGTTTTGAGTGATTGATGCTTTGGTGATCTATATCTTGGTAGGGGGGCTGGTGTTCGATGCAAGGTTTCAGTTGGTGGGGGGATGTCTGGCGCTTGGTGGTGCAGGTCTGTGAGCGTTTCTTTTGAAGTGCTCTGGCCTATCTTACTCTCTGGTCCTCCTCCCTGGAATTGGTATTGCCATTGTATCTTTGACAGGGAAGCTTGGTTTGCTGTTTTGTCCTGAGAGAGTTCTCGTGATCTCGTACAGTCTCTCATATTTCTTTGGGACTGCTGCAAGTCTCTGCTTCCTGGTCAGTCCCTCAAAGTATTTTCTCTTGTCTTTTTTTCTCGCATTTCTATTTACTTGCCCGGTTTTTGTCCAGTAGCATGCTTGCTGTTACTGTTTTCCTTTTCTTGATCTGTTTTCGGTTGATCTGATATTTCAGCTGTTTTTCTCTCGGTGATCAGTGCCCATGTTTTGTTGTCAGCAACTCCCTTGTGTTTTCTTGTTTTCTGTCCCAGTTACTGTTTGGCTGCTGTCTTCCAGGTCTCACGCAGACTCTGCCATCGCTCTTCAACTGTTTCTCTGGAGAGCTGGGAAAGCACACTGATGTTGTATTGTTCCTCAGTTCGAGCCTGAATTCTTCTTTTTTTTCTCTTTCCTTCAGGCTTTTGCACGTTGAACTTGTTGTGTTGGTCTTCCTGGCAGGTCGTTGTTGCTATGAGCTTGGTCTGAGGATGGCAACAACAAGATGATTTTGGCTGTTGAGGCTTCTGCTTCCGCGCTTCACCCTGGACATCATGCAGGCTCTTCTCCACTTTCGCCTGGATGGTATGTGGTAAATCTGGTAGTTTTGGTCTGCCATTGGGGAAAGTCCATGTGGTCTTATGGACTTTTTGTGGGGGAAAGATGGTGCCTCCAATGACCTGGGTCGTTGAACATGCAGAATTTTGTTAAAAGTTCTCCATTTTCATTTTGTTCTCCAGTGCCATGTCTGCCCATATCAGGTTCTCTGTTTGTGTTGTCTGTCCCCACTTTGGATTTCATGTCTCCCATTAGTATTTTAGGTTCCCTCTTTGGTGCTTTGTCCATGATGGTCTGTACTTGTATCGAAGAAGTTTTCTTTATCTTCAAACTCTGCTGTATTTGTTGGAGCGTAGCACTGAAGGATGGTAACTTTTCTGCCTTTTGAGTTGTAAGCGTGCTGTGAGGATCCGTTAGGTGGACACTGGGTTCCCAGGACAGCAGTGCTTGCGTTGCTTTTGGTCTCTTCAGCTGCGTACTCCATGTGTGTGGGGCTGGCCCTTCCTTCCTGTCCAGAGTAGATGATAGTTTCTCACTAGCAAGTTTTGTCTGCCACGGGTTCCATTCCATCTGGTCTACGCACAGGCCATGGATCTTTAGGTTGTAATGTGCATTTCTCTACTAACCTGTGCTGTTTTTCCAGTTTCGTAAAGGTTTCGGATGTTCAAGGTCTATCCTGGTTGTTGACTTGTTGTTGAGAGTTGTCGGCGCACTGGCTTACGAGGATTTCACAGCACGCGTCATAGGCTCTACAGGTGAGGACTCTTCCACTAACAATGTCGGGTTGTAAGGAGGCACTTGTTGCAGTTTCCGTAAACAGACTAGTTTTTAGTGAATGGGTCGTTAGCCCCAAATGCACAACCCCCAACCTGGAGGACCAGGGTGCATCGTTTAGTTGTCTCTCCCCACAGACCTGTTCCCCCAGCATGGTGGAACCTGCCAGAGGCTGAAGCCCCCGCCCACATAGCTCTGGGGGTCATTGAGCACGCAAGCCATCCCACACGACAAGGTGACAACATCGGAAGGTTTCCCTATCAGAGTGGCTTTTATTTTTTCTACAGAATTTTTCCAGGGACAACTATCTGTTGACATTGAAATCTTTTACGGTAAGGTGCCTCAAAAACCGTAGTGGAGCAAGGGCTGTCAGAGCCTCACTTCTCTAGGGCCAGCTATTGAGGGCGGTTGCCATCTCCTCTCCCTCGCTGCTTTACCTTCCCTTGTCCTTTAGCGGGCAGGTAACCGTTTAACGCTGGGTGAACTGGGCGACTGTTAATGAAGCCAGTCGCAGGGAACGGTCACCCATCTAGTTTGGTTAACCACGTTCAACGCTTTCTTAACTTAAACTTAGGGAGAGCGAGAGTGCTCTGCCCTGAGCTATCCCGTGCTGACCTTGACTATCCCGCGCTTTGACCTCTGAGCTATCCGTACTCTGGACCTCTTGAAGCTATCCGCGCTTTGACTTGAGCTATCCCGTGCTTTGACTTCTGAGCTATCCCATGCTTTGACCTCTGAAGCTATCCCGTGCTTGGACTCTGGAGCTATCCCATTTTGCTCTGTATGGGATATGGAGGATTATAGTAAATATCAAGAACCAAACTATAAGTGAACAATTTCAGTTGACATGCATGCATTCCTTCAGTCACAGTATTTCAAAACGTAACGCACAGTTCCCGACTTCTTTAACTTCGTCCACTGAACAACTCACCTGTGAGGAAGAGGCCAACATGGACAGATGAAGACTGGAAATGGTCCCCACCATTTTTTGGTCTGTCTGTTCTTGCTGTAGGCTGTGTTGGCAGCACTGGTACCTTGTCTCCTTCTGCAACATTTACAAGAGTAACAGGAATTCATTACTTCCCCAAAAGCCACAGGGTTATATGAAGGGGCGGCGGCATAGCCTGGTGGTTAGAGGGGTACGTATTTTGTTCGTAATCTGCTGACTCAGGATCGGATCCCGTTCCAGGGGGTTTTTCAGCTGGAGTTAAAAACCAGTGCCAACTCCACTTCCCCGAAAGTCTTTCGGGTTTGGGGCTATAAAACCCATGTCCCGTGTGCGAACGCACGCAGAACATCTCGCGCTTACGTTAAATCCCGTTCTGCTTTTCGGAAGAGTAGACCATTGTGTACCGGTGGGAAGGGATGACAAAAAAATTTTCACAACAGCATACACACGAAGACTGGATGTAAGAAAAAGACATGAGTGCTTATTCCATTTTTCTTTGCAATAAAAAAATTAAATTAAAAGAAGATACGTATTGAAATGACATGCATATCTCAACGACACACTTTAGACATACACGCGCTGCACATTCACTCATTAACAATTAGCAATGTTAACTCATTGTACTTACGACACACACATAACATAGAGAGCTTCAAAACTTACTTGATATGGTTTAAAAAACCAACAACCCGCATTAAGCCCCGTGTCTTTTTATCTAAAACCATTCCCGAAGTCGGAATGCAGCTAACCTCAAGGGGGGTAAAAAACGGTCACATACGCAAAATCCCATCATTGGTGAATTTTCGAACTCAGCCCGGGAAAACGGAAAAAAATAAAACCTGAAACCGAATAAAGCTGATAAGTGTTCGTTTTAAATGTTGAATAGCATTGAAAAAGTTTGTCACGTTCGGCTTCTTATATATCGGCTATACCTTAGCTACAACTTAAAGATCTACTTTCACAGGATGCAGGCATTTAAAAACCTAATGACACTGTTGGATGACTGACCAACATCTATGTGCCATTTTGGGCTTTAATTCTTTCCCCCCCATTTTGTTTATATGAACAAGAAAAAGGGTGTCCCATAACTTTTAAGGTCGTATGGGAGTGAGGCGTTTGAGACTCACTTCTCTAGGGGCCAGCATATTTGAGGGGGGCGCCCCTCTTCTCTCCCTCGCTCCTTTACCTTCCCTGACCCTAAAGAGGGCAGGTACCCCTTTACAGCCTGGGTGAACTGGAGGACTGTACTGACGCCAAGGCGCGCAAACGGTCATCAAATCCAAGTGGTAACCACGCTCGATGCTGCTTCTTAAACCCTTTGGGTTTTGGGGAAAAAAGAAAAAAGAAAAAAAAAATCTAGTTAAAAACCCGAGTTACCAGGAAGGAAAGAAGGCAGGGAAACAACGCCAGATCAGCAAGTAACGTCAGCTGACTGTCACGGGCACGGTTGATGGGACACTGAGCGCGACACAGCAACCCAGCAAGGTTATGAACTACTGTCTGCCAGCAAGCAAATGACAAAACCTCAAAAGAAAAACAAACGGTATTATATCGGCCACAAAGTGACTATTTCACCCGGGGAGGGGGAAAGCCACATTTCAGGCAAATACTGCGCTGGACTAGCCCATTAACGTGAAGTCACGAAGCATCAATGGACGAGGCTATTTAGTTAGCACAAAGCGTTATTAGGCCATTTAG
Source organism: Rapana venosa (assembly GCA_028751875.1). Lineage (NCBI taxonomy): Eukaryota > Metazoa > Mollusca > Gastropoda > Neogastropoda > Muricidae > Rapana > Rapana venosa. Next base: position 5,641,426 of record CM054135.1, read on the forward strand.
CTGGGCGCGCTGCTAACTAGGTCGTGCGTTAAGCTGCTTGACCTTTGATCTTTCATCCCCCTACCTTAGGTCACAGCTCTCTGGGGGGGGCAGGGGCCCCGCCACCCCCCTTCATGAATAGGAGTGTTTTGTTAAAAAGCAGGACGGGGATGATTAAAACAGGACTTCGACTTTGCGTTCATTTGAAAAACGGATAGATTTTTTTT
>CM054135.1:5642131-5662349 GCA_028751875.1 Rapana venosa
TCCTCCTCACTTTCAATATCGTAAAAAAGCTCATGAAATACATCATGGAATTTTGGCCCAAAGTTGGCTGCCATTTTTCTTTGGCATGAGAGATGGATGATCGCAACCGGTAATTTTATTTCTTTTTTAAAGTTAACCCTTAAACCAATCAAAATTTACACAGCTCATGTGTGCAGAATTACCTTCAACCCTTTCTGTAGACTTGCAATGCCACTAACTTTCACTGGGTGACCTTTGTAAGTGAAAGTGAGGTGTCAGTTACATCATCTATGTCAACCAGGATCTGTCCAGGATCTAAAGGAGCTAAAATAGACTTGTGCCTCCACAGAAGTGAGAATGGTCAAAAAGGGAGGAAAATGCGGTGGGGGTCAGGGGGCCATGTAGGCCCCCTGTACGGTCCAGGCGGTAACTACGAACACTGTGCAACAGACAAAGAGAGCATTTGTTTGGAAAGAGACAGAGTAACGATCGATCGATGTGAGAACCATCCAAATGAAAGCAGCCTTGTCAGGATCAAGGTTGCCCGACTATCGAGCAACTTACTCACACACGTACATGTACCTTCAAATTTTCTCAACAGACTGATCTCATATCCCCAAAGTCGGAATGTGGCTACCTCCATGGTGGGCAAAAACGGTCAAACACGCAAAATCTCACCATTGGTGAACCTCAAAGCTCTAGCCACGAAACAAAAAAAGATTATCTAAAAAATGGCCCTGGAATTTGTCAAAAAGATGGAATTCCACCAAAAGACAAAAGATTCTCTTATCTACTCTTTGGCAGCTTGCAATGATGCTTCAATCAGTGCTTGACCATCTTCTTCAGTAATCCTTCACTGCACTTTCTTCCTTTTCTATCCACAAATGTTCACAGTTTCTCTGCATCAATCGTCGCTCGTTTGACCCAGATGATGGGGTTACTGTGTAGCACAATAAAATTGGTATCGATTCAAACCTAGACTACAGAACTGAACCCCTTTGTGACAATCGCGCTTCACACTTGAGAATTCAAATTCTCTTGTGTCAAAAGTCTTCAAGAAACATGTCTGCCATTGACGACATAAGCACAGAAGTCACCTCTTCCTGGCAAGTGCTGACATGGATCTAAGGAGTCATCTGGAAATGATCTTAGAATCAAGTTATCATATTGTATGGGAAGGGGGGGGGGGGGAGGGGCAGGATAGCCTAGTGGTTAGAGCATTGTGCTTGTAATTTAATGGCCTGGGATCGAGCCCAGGTTTAAGCCACCACCAACACACCCATTCAAGAGGATTTTTCCCCTGGAATTCACGTCAGTACTGACTCCACACCCCCGAAAGTCCTTTGGGTGAGACTAGAAACCAACACCCAGTGTATTAACACATACTGGACATCTTACACACACATATTAAAACATGTTCTGCCTTTTAGAAGTGTAGGCCTAGCTGCGCATCACCTTCAAACATTGAAATCTTGACCTACAGTCTGCTGTCACTTTTTACATGGAATAATTTGGGGGTAAACACAAAAAACAGGGGCTTTTCTGTTTGTTTTTTAAATTTACATAGAATGATAGAATGACTATAAAAAAAATGGACATATTTCATTCTGCTTGTTTCATTCTCCTCATTTTTTGACCGCAACAAAAACAAACACAAAAAACTCCAAAATGTACCACAGGCAAACAGACACTGCCACACATCTGATCAAAATCCTAGATGACAACAATATCAATATCTATCTTTAAAAACACACACACACACACACAAAAATTCGAATATAACTGAATAAACCTTAGAAAGAAAAAGAAGAAATACGCCATACCTGTGGAACAGGGGGGGGAGAGGCAGTGGCAGAGAGGTCATGCAGCTGCCTGGGGTTGTAAGGACTGGTGGGGGAGTACAACGTATCCAGACTGCTGTTGATGGTCGACGTGTTGAAGCTGCTGCTGACGTCGGTGGCCACGTCATCGTCGTCGTCGTCGTCGTCATCATCACTGCCGCCACTACCCTCCGGACTTTGGAGTCGCTCAGGACGCAGGCTGTATAACATGGCGCGGTTGCTGCGGACGCCCAGGTGAACGGCATTGGGGTCTTTCAGGTCCAGCACCGAGCACAGCAGAGATGTCTGGGGGTTCACGATGACCTGAAAGAACACGCGTTCATGGTGTTTACTGTCGTTTTGTTGGGTTGCGTTGGGGGTTGTTTGTTGGTGGTTGTTTTTTTGTTTGTTGTTTTGTTGTTGTTGTTTTATTTTGGGGGGGGGGGGGGGTTCCTTGGCTAGAGCTCCAAGGTTCACCAATGGTGGGATATTGCATATGCAACCATTTTTGACCACCATGAAGGTAGCCACATTCCAACTTCGGGAGATGTATGTTTGTATTTCCGTAACCCATCAAAGGCTGACATCAATAACAAAATCTTCAACATGCTTATTTGATCTCCTGCATGTGTATATGTACAACAGGGAATGAAGGCACTGGCAGGTGTGCACTTGAAGTTGACCTGGGAGATCGTAAAAATCCCCACCCTTAATTCACCAGACACCACTAGAAATTCAAACCCACGACTTCATAGACACATGGGATTGAAGTCGACTGGTCTTCACCACTCAGCTATAGCATCTGTCATGTTGTCTTTTGGGGTTTTTTTACATCTTGCTATTTATCATGTCAATGTGAAATATTCATGGTGGAGGTGATGCTATGCATTTCCCAGCTGAACACCATGAGGTCACTCCCAACACACATTCTTGACTCAAACAGCCCACCTGAGAATCACCAAGAAACCACTGAGCACACACTGGATTGAGAAGCTTGTGTGTATGACAGTTCTGAAGTACCTCGCCATACAGGCAGCCATACTCTACCTCCAGAGGATTCTTCCTCCTTTAAACAGAGGGCACTAAGAGTTTGTCACAGCTGAAGACAATCTTCCATTGACATCAACAACTGACAAAGCTGTTGGCCTTGGCCAAGATTATTTCATGAGCTGCCTAGTCTTCTTCTTCATCAAACTCTTAGACAGCAACTATTGATGTCTGTCATATAAGCGAAAATGCGTTACGCTGCCTTTAAGCAATGACAAGTCAGGCCCAGCGCATTCAACTTCGGCTTCGGAAAGAATTGCTACGTTATAAGTCTTTCTGAAAAAAAGGAAGGAGAATGGACCAAGAAGGCAGAAAACAGACAAGAAGGAGGTGACAGGAAGAAAAGGAGCAAGACAGAAACATAAAGAGGGATAGAAAAGAGGGAATTCCTACCACAGAACTTCCAGAAGGTGGGGGTGCTATTTACACTGACAGACAGACCCCCAGCATTCCTATGAGGGAAGCTGCCTAGTCTAACCACCAGTCTCTCGTCTAACTCGAATCTCTACAAACAACTCATTATGTAAATGACACAACTGAACAGGACAACAAACTCGAGATTTATGTACTACGCAAAAATTACTTCAATGATAAATGAACATATATACAAATGCTAGCTAATGATGAAAACAGTGTGTTCAACCAAGAGTTTGAAACTGTATCCAATCATCAACCAAGAGCAGTGCAATCATACACAACAAAGAGGCAGAGAAAATGTGAAAGAATTTTTTTTCCAACCAAAAAAAAAAAAAGATATTTTTTTTGTTCCTTGGCTAGATCTCCGAGATTCACCAATGATGGGATTTTATGTATGTGACAGTTTTTGCCCATCATGAAGGTAGCCACATTCTGACTTCAGGGATGTATGCTGAGCATGCTCGTGTTTCTGTAATGTACCAAACACTCACATAAATTACAGGATCTTTAAAGTGCACATCTGATCTTCTGCATATGTACATACATGACGGGAACTAATGCACTGGCAGGTCTGCACTAGAAGCTGACTGGGGAGATCATAAAAAACCACCCTTAATTCACCGGACTTCACCGAGATTCAAACCCAGGGCCTCACCGACCCATGGGATTGAAGTCAAAGGGTCTTAACCACTCGACAAGAGCCTCCATCACACACAGATAGCATCACATCACAGAACAGAAAACTCACAACAGGGATGGCCGCCTTCTTCCCCTCTTGTTGTGCCAGTGTAGGAGCCGTGGTCTCGAAGTTGCGAGGCACTGTCAAATCTTCAAACAACTCCACCACTCCAGCTATTTCATCATCAGATACCTCAAAACTGGTCCTGTACAACACCAAGCATGCAACAGGCTCGATTCAACTGAAAAACCAACTCTCTGAACCCATCAGCAGTATACATATTATATATCATAATTATCATTATTATCTATCCATACTCTTCAGCAGCCACCCCCATCATCGTGTATAGGCAGGCTGTGCATGCGTGTGTGCGTGCGTGCGTGTGTGTGTGTAATATTGATATCTTTTTATTTTATTCATGAATGATTCCATAACTGCAAACGATTTGAATATAAGTGCTTTGATTTGTTCCTTTGCAAGATTCAGTGCTATATAAATTCCATACATTTAGATATATCTATGTGTGTGTATATATATATATATATACATATATATATATATATGTGTTGTGTGTATAATATATATATATATATTATGTGTGTGTGTGTGTGTATAGATATGTTATATATATATTATATATATATATATATATATATATATATATATATATATATATATATATATATATATATAAGGTGTAGTCGATTAATGAACAGCTGAGCTCCAAGTCTTCCCTTCTTCTTCCTTTTTTGTCATGTTTCTCCCAGGGGTGGTTTGACATTGATGAGCCTTCTCCATCTCTCTCTGTTTTGAGCTTCCTCCTTATTTATGCCCCTTTCTCTAAGATCATCTGCAATACAGGTAGCCCAGGTCTTGCTAGGTCTTCCCTTTGGTCTCTTTCCATACACTACAAAGTTCATTGCTCTTTTTATGATGTGGTGGTCTGCTTTCCGTTGAACGTGCCCAAACCAGTGCAGTCTATTGGCACTAGCTGCAGACTTCAGATCATCAACTTTGCACATTCTCCATAGTTCTTCATTCGTGATCCTGTCTTCCCATTTGATCTTTGTCACCAAGTGCTTGACAACACGATCCCCAAGTGCCACTCATAATTTCTCTAGTTGAGACATTAATAGTTAGTCTTATGGATGTTACATGATGTGGTGTAGCGCTGTTAGTAGGCTGTTTCATAAATAAAGATCAGGCATACAAAACACGCTTGCAACACACAAACATGGCCAGAGTCAATAATCCCAGAGTACTACTGCACTCACCCTTCAGGCATGTACTGGGTGGTTTTACCCAAGTGCATGAGGTCGTTGGTCTTCTGCAGCAGACACAGCCACTCGGGGTCCCAGCTGAGCTTCACGGGGCCATCCCCCTTGTCAGGAAAGTCCAGGACTTGCAGAAACTGACGTCTGGGCAAGCACTTGTCCAGGGCCAGGAACTTGGTGGCATTTCCCCCCTGCGCAACAACACAACACCACAACAAACATCCTAAAATGCTGTTACTGAAAGATATTAAGACTGTCCAACAGGGAACACAGTACAAGGAGGGAGACAAAGAGGCAGACAGAGAAAACGATGGGAAGACAACATCAGAAAGTGGACTGGTCTTGGGTGTAACGACATACTACACCAAGCTGGGAACCACGAGGAGTGGAGGAAGCTGGTTGCAAAATTGTTAGTGGTGCCCCAACGGTCGACCAGACTACAGGACAAAAGGTGAAGGTGATTTCCGATTAGAATGTTGAATCTTTAAAAATGCCCTAAATCCTGTGTCACAGGAGAATGAACAGGCTAATTTCACTGGGACTCCAATGAATTGAGCTTCAGCAAAACACCAATGACATAAGACTAAGAGACACGTGTGTTATCAAATAGTCCAGTTTATATACACTTCTTTCACCATTGAGATCTCTAAGCTCCTTAGGAAAATAATAATAGGGGTATTTAAATTTAAACTGTGGAAAAATTGCTATTGTGTGACTTGGATCAATTTACAGAAAACCTATTTATCTCAAGTTTTGTGTTATTGTATGGACTGTTTTCATACGACACATATTCGTGTCATAAGGTGTTTTGGAAGATTGTAGCACGCTTCTTTGATTTTTAGCCTCCAGAAAAAAAAAAAGGATTTAAGTAATGACTACAGTGGTGGACAATTTACAGAAATACTATTTATCTAAGGTAATTTGCTTTTATATGTATGACGGGTTTTTTAAACAAAATTCTGTCTAAGGTTTTTGGAAGATTGCAGCATGTTCTTTGATTTTTAGCTCTAGAGAAAAAAACAGTTTAAATAATGAGTAAAGCTAGACAAACTCTTTAACAAACATTGTGATTTTTTGGCGAGGTAAAATACCCTTTTATTGAATCACAGCTATTTTTAAAGAGAATGTTTCTCCCATTTCAAGTGATGTCCATTTGTTTCCTTGACACTTTCTCTTGATACGTAAACAAAATGTAAAACCAGTTTCAACAATGTCAAAATTATAGTGATCATGAGGGACATGTCAAATTTTTAATGACTGTTCTTGGCATTTTTTGTCTTGGCTTGAAAAGTTTAACACTATCCTTACGTTTAAGAGAGAACCCCTTACCAGGCACACTTGCACTGTCCACATTTGTATGCTACGTAACCAGTAGCGGGTGATACGGAGGGAAGAGGCTAATAGATTGGTTGGTTACCCAACAGCGGGTTACCATTGCAAAAAGGTAAATAATATTATGACTACAGACAAATATTTTAATTTTACCGTGTCTTGATCTTGTTATCACTTCATTGACAATATAGAAGATTCTGTATAAACAGCAAATCTATGATGTTTTAAAAAAAAAAAATCCTACCTATTAAGGGCATCAATTACAGTTACACTGACAGGGGGACAGTGGGGGGGGGGGGCGACTTGTGTTGAGGTATGCGATTACTTGCAGAAAGGCACTCTTTGTAAAAAAAATATTTCTCTCAACCAAAATGGTCCCCCAAACACTGACATATAGATCAATCTGTCATGGGACAGTAGCTTACCGGATGTTCTACATGGGCGGTGTACTTGACATGCAGGTGGGCTGAAAACCAGTATGACGGCTGCAACTTGTGTAAGAGCTTAGCCGCAGGAGGGCTACCCAAGGAGCCATCCAAAACTTCCTCCTTCAGAAATGGCTTTCGACGGAACAGTTCTTCCATGTTACCGTATCTGGCGATATCAGACGGCCAGTCATGAGACATGAAGATATCCAAAGGACGTGTTAGCTGCTTTAAGCGGAACACCTCAATGTTACGGATGTGGTACACCGAGCGCTTCGTGTCCCCGTTGTATGGCGGGTATTCGTGGTGACCTTTGAAGTAATCTCGCTGTTTGTAAATGCCTGACAGACCGCCAATACGAAGATCCCCTACTTGAACCACGTTTGCATAGCCTGCAATCATATTCAACGTGATGACATTTCCAGACCTGTGGAGGCTTTGTTATATCTAACATACATTGTCATTGATTGTTTTGCATTAGGCAAGAAATTTAATGACTGTACATGTATACATTTATAAAAAAACATCATATCACAGAATTACAGCTACCTGGAAGCAACATTTCATAACAAAGCACCCTCTGAATGTAATTAATAATTAAAGTGTTTAACAAAACAAAACATACAAACCAACCAAAGACAGAAAAACTCTTAAACGAACATTAGAAATCATGCTAGAATTTTCTTTCTGCCAATTCTTTTTCATTTGAAAACCTTCCTCCACCTCCCTTGTGGCTAACTTTTTTTCTAATTTTTGCTTTTAAAATTCTACAGATGAGGCTCACATATCACTGATAATATCAGTGCACTCAACAGCCCAGCCAGAAAACAGGAATGTGTAGGAGTTTTCCCCTAAACCTATGCACAGTGTGTCAATGTATTAAATCTGAAAACAAACCAAAGAAAGATGGTAAACCCTTGAAAACAACATTATCAAGTAAAAATGTATGTTCCAACAGTCTTATTCTGTAGTTTTTTTTTTCCTCAGCTACAGCTCCAAGGTTCACCAACAGTGAGATAATGCATACACATGTACATATGGCCACCATCAAGATAACCGCATTCAGATTTCATTTTCAGAGATGAATGCGGCTTTTCTTCTTTTTTTTGTTTTTTTTGGTGTTTTTTTTTTTTGGGGGGGGGCGTTCATTCCCTGGCTACAGCTCCATAAATTTGCTACTGGATCGAAAGCACAAAATTTGCTACTGGGTTAAAAACACAGTACTTTTTTTCCCCCGTTCCTCCTGAGGTTCAACCATGGCAAGATTTTTGCGTATGCAGCTGTTTTGTCCACCATTAACTAGGTAGCTGCATTCCAACTTCGAGAAAGGTATCTAAGTACACCAGTGTGCATGCATTTTTTTCCTGTTGGGGCTCTTTTTGTTATCCACTCTTACCAGCATAAATGGCCATTTCCACTTGTAATGACAGCTTTTTTTGTAAATTTTGCCATTGCACTACACAGTATTCCTCCAATGTGCTTTTCTTTTTCTTTTTGAAGTGCCACACAGAATCCTCCAAAAACACAGCAAATAATTGCAATAGGCCAGAAATTACTCCCAGTGACAAGTATGTGTTTTCACTAGTAGGATGGGGCATACAGGCAGTTTGTACAGGCACGATTCTGACAACGTTTGTGCATAAAAATTACAATGCATCCATAGGCATACAATTCCCATGCCAGCAATAACATAAACGCAAACTAAAAAAATTAAAGTATTATTTATGAAAAATCAAGATGTAAACTGTTAGGGAGAAGCAAATTATTCACTTGACTTTTTATCAACATTATCATCACACGCACACTAATGATAATCATAAAGAAAAAGCAAACCTACCCATATAATAAATATTTTCGGCTACCCATCCACCATATGTCAGCTCCTGCATGTAATTGGAAGCCTCATGATTTCCCCCAATGAAGATTGTCAAAACTGGTGCCACTTTCTCCCCAGAATAGTACCTATAATAGATAAAAACAATTGCAAAGATGTTATTACTTCCACGTTCTTTCCCGCTTCTTTACATCAAAAGCTCAAGACGGAACTATGCAAACACACAAATGAAATTAGCAACATAAAGACTGTTGAGCTCCAAATCTGACGGCCTGGGTTTGTGCTGCCACTGAGATACCTGTTCAGGAGGATTTTCCCCTGGATTTAACATCAGCACCAACTCCACTCCCCCGAAAAGTCCTTGCAAGTATGCAGGCAATAGAACATCTTGAGCACGAATTAAAACCCATTCTGCCTTTCAAAAGAGTGGGCCATTGCATACTGGTAGAAATGGATGACTTAGTTTATTTTAAAAACATGCACTCTGGTTCTTTAGTTTATTTTAAAAACATTCACTCTGATTCTTTAACAGTTAAAGCAGTAAAGCTCTCTAAGAGGAATAAATGAACAAAGGATCATTTCATAAGTCCCAATGCATCTACGTTTATGGTGGGCAACACAAGTAATCTCAGCAAAAATCTCACCACTGAGGAACCTTGGAACTCTAGCTGAGAAACAAGCCCAAAAAAAATTCTAAAACAAAACAAAATTTAACCAGAAAAAGATAGAATTGCTCAAAAAGACGCAATGAAAATTGTGAAACACAAAAGTTCTGTCACACATATTTTTGTTTTAATTCATGTTCAGAATTTTTGTTTTCTAATACAGTAGGAATGAGAACCAAATTCAACTTTTAATCTACTGTTCAGATTTTACAATGACTGCGCTGCACTTTCTCAATGTTCGACAAAGAAAACAACAAGTCGATCATTAGACCCCAAAAATGGCAACATACAAAATAATCCATTAATAAAAATTTTACAATAGCATGGGAAAAAACAAATCATTCAGCAGAGTGAAGGTGTTTTTTCTTGGTGTACCCTAATGCTCTAGATTATCACTGTTGTCATAGTGTTCATATCTAAAATAATAACTGCACAGAAATCATCGATGAGTCAATCATCAATGTTTGGAATTGTTGGATAAGCTGATCTGTTTAGATATATTACTATAATAATCTATGTGTACAAAGGAAGACCTCCAGTAGAATGTACCATGCATAGGCTTTACATTGTAAATTAAAAAAATTTAAATCAATAATTAAGACCTGTAGACTCTTCTTCTGTGGCATTTTTGTATTATTTCACAAATAATTCTGTAAAATAATTGCCATTAAAAAATCAATGCCCTGTTATGAGTTATTTGTGTTATGGTAGTCAACAATCTCAAGACGCAAAACACACACACGCACGCATGCATGCATGAACACTAACATACATGCGCAGACACACACTTACACACATACAGTCACACACACACATGCACACACACACACAAGTACACATGCACACACACACACACACACACACATGAATTGTATGGTTTATCATTGAATAGGTTTTTTATTCTATGTCTGCATATGATATATATATTATCTTTTTTCTCTCTTTTTTTTTTTTTAGATAGATGGCTTGATGAAAAAAAAGCAAATGCACTGCTTATTCAAAGTACCATCTGAAAATAAAAGTTTGACTTGACTTGACTTGACTTGACACACCCAGGTTTTATTCTCATTCAAGAGGATTTCTCTTCTGGAGTTAACATCAGTGCCCACTCCACTCTCCTCAAAAGTCCTTCGGATGAGACTATAAACAGAGATCCAGAGTGCAAACACACGCAGAACATCTTGCCCACATGTTAAAACCTGTTCCGCTTGTGGGCCGGTGGGAACGGATGTGAAAATTTACAAAACTGCATACACACGGGGACTGGATTTTTTTAAAAAGCACATTAGTGCTCATTCCATTATCCTCAAAATAAAAGAATAAAATAAAAATAAAAATAAATCAAATAAACACACACACACAAAAGCACAAATGCATTATCCCACATCCCCACAATTTATAAATTTATACACTTATGAGTACAGATGTTTGTGTGTGCGCACACGCACGCACGCACACACACACACACACACACACACATAGTGACATACAGAGGATTCACAATTCTATTTCACCTTCACTAAAAAAAAACAACAAAGAAACAAAACAACAACAGCCACAACAAAAACAAAACAAAAACCACCCTGACATCCCACCTTCAATTTCCTAAGTACTTGGCTTAATTAAACAATCTTTTCTAATTTTTCTTTGTTGAAACCTCAACAAAAATCTCAACTAAACAAAAGAATCTTTCTTTTAAAAAAAGAACTTTCTTAATTAAAAAAAAAATCCATATTATAACCATAACTAATATCAAACTATCACTTATTTTGCACTTTCGAAAATCTCACTATTGGTGAACCTTGGATCTATAGCCAGGGAGCATCAAAAGCATAATATATAAAATAGATTCATGAATAAATTAATAAATAAATTTATACTCACTTGTAAAATGTGTTCAGCTTTTGAAATTTGGAAGGCACCGCCATTGAATCCAGATCACCCCGATTACGTACAGCTTGGAAGTCTCCACAGATGAGGAGGAGGTCAACCTTGGTGTTGTTTGCTTTTTCCATGTGCTCTAATGTCGCATAGATCTTGTCCAACTCTCCATGGCAACAACCTTCTACAGCAATCTTCATGTTTGTTTACTTCTTACTGATCTGTTTGCGATGAAAATGACCCTGAAAATAGTGAAAATTATAATTAATATAAATTTGTGTCACAAACATTGCTACAAAATATTGAAATATTGTGTAAAAAAATAAGTTGACAACAATCTGCAAAATGAAAATCTGTTACAACTATATCATAATAATATCCCTGTTCAAGGGGATATTTTCCCCTAGAGTTAACATATCACTCATCAGTGCTGACTCCACTCCTCCCAAAAGTCCTTCGGATGAGACTATAAGCAGAGGTCCTATGTGCGAACGCACGCAGAACATCTTGCGTACACATTAAAACTTGTTCCACTTTTCAGAGTGAGCCCTTGTGTGCTGGTTGGAGCAGATGACAAAATTTACAAAAGTGCATACACAATGGGACTGGATCAGTTGTGTGTATGTGTGTGTGTGGGGGGGGGGGGGGGGGGGGAGGGAATCAGTATCTAGGTACAGCTATCCGATTTGATGACCTACTGATTTACAGAGGGTTTTTTTTCTTTGTATGTTGTTTATTTTTAAAACACAAATTTAGCTTAATTTAAAAAAGAAAAGACAGCAGCCATGATAGAAGATCAATACCCTCACGAGGCATGGCTCCACGTCTACACAGACGGCTCTGCAACAGATGCCACCAGATGTGGAGGAGCTGGGGCCTACATCTGGTATCCCAGCAGAGAATGGCAGACTCGGTCAATAGCAACCGGCGTCTACTGCACCAACTACAAGGCCGAAGTGGAAGCGATCATCCTTGCAGCAAACACCATCCGCAGCAGAGTGGATCACAACACCCAGGTCGTCTTTCTGACCAACGCTCTGTCTGTGCTGCAAGCCTTCAACAGCGGCCAGCTTCCACAACTAGAGATGGCACTACATAACATCCAGTGTCTTCGCACCGTGCTGCAGTGGATCCCCTCACACTGTGGCATCGAGGGCAATGAGCAAGCTGACAGAATGGCCAAGATAGGCGCCCGAGATGAACAGCCCGAAAACCCTGTCTGCCTTGCAGAGAGCAAGACCATCATTAAGGCTCTCTACAGGAAAACCCACCACCAGACAGCTACCACAGCCTCACCAGACAAGACCAGGTGACCATCTTCCGATTAAGAACAGGCCACTGCAGGCTGAACCAACATCTGCACAGGAAGATGAAAGTGGTACCCTCCCCCATGTGCTCATGTGGGGAAGCTGAGCAAGACACTCACCACATCCTGCAGGACTGCAGGGCCTTCAGGCAGCTGAGAGGGAAATGTGGCCGAACCCATTACCCCTAGAAGAAAAACTGTACGGGCCGGTGGATGCCCTACAGACGACTGCTACATTCCTTAGGCGAACTGGTCTCTTGGTGTAAAACAATAAGGCATCGAAAAGAAGAAGAAAAAAGAAAAGAAGAAAATGAAGGAAAACACAATAGCCGCTAAACGGTTACACTACAGGTTAGGTTCTGGGTGACAGTATCTTCAGCAGACAGGAGACAGAAAAATGTTTGCTGGTTTTCACAGATTTTTTAAACAAATTAAAGTATGAAAAACTGCACTGTGTTTTGGGGTTGAGGCCATAGATCAAGACCTGGTAGTGATGAAAAAGTGGGAAATTATCATCAAATGAGGATTGCTTGTGTGTTCCTACAGTGTTGACCCCGCAAATGCATATTGTGGTCATGCTGCTAGAAGACAACAAAGGACTAACACTGTAACAGGGTACAGAATTTGCTGTAATAATTTTTTGGGGTTTAAATTATAAAGTTCAAACCTACCAAATTTGTTCCAATTGCCTGGAGTTTTGAGTCAGGCTAGTCTTTCACAAAAGTGGTTTTTATTTCTGTGGATGCCTTAGTACATGCAGTATGAATGCAGGAATGATGTATGAAAATAGAGGGAAAACTGCCAAAAGCTGGGGATGGGATAGCATAGTGGTTAGAACATTGTGCTGGCAATCTGAAGACCTGGGTTTGAATCCCATTCAATGGGGATTTCCGATTTTTCCCTGGCGTTAACATCAGTGTAGACTCCACTCTCCCCTATAGTCCTTTGGATGAGACTAAACCGAGGCCCCGTGTGCTAATTTTAAACCGGAAAAATTCCGAAAAAGAAGGGGTGATTTGCAGGAGCTTTACGTTTACACTTTGATTCTGGATTTCTCTGGCTGCATCCAGTTCTAAAATTTGACTATATACACACAGTTTTTACATTCATTTCCACAACAAAAAGATCAATCTAAAATACTTACTTGTTGAATTATCTAACCCTCTCCGTACCAATCTGTAAGAATCACACGCGACAAACGTTGTTGTGTGCTACACCATACCGGAAACGGTGCCACCGGAACAACGGGAATTTGGCTACACACCGCCTTTCGAGTTTTTCCTCTTTTTTTTTTCTTCTTTTTTTTTGTATACATGCTTTGCTTTTTCTTTTTTTCTTTTCTTTTTTTTTGTTTTTGCATTTATACAGCGCGCACTAAGGCATCCACAGAAATAAAACTCATGTAATTTTGCGCAAATTTGGTAGGTTTTAATTTGTGTTATTAGTCGTCTGCTAGCTTCTTCACCACACTAACTATGCATGTGTACGATTCGCGTCTTAAGTACAACACAGTAGAAACACGATCAATCCTCATTTGATGATCATTTCTAACTTTCCCTAATAACCTGCTATTGCTTTATCTCTTTATCTCTTCAATCCTAAAAAGCAGTAAATAGTGTATTTTTTCATACTTTAAAAAAATCTGTGAAAATCAATCTAGTCACCTCACCGTCACCTACCCGTAGTATCTATCTATCTATCTATCAGATAGATAGATCACTGCTTTGTATAATATGATCACTCTACTGCTGCCACCGGCAATCAATCAATCTTTGCCTGAAAACGTTGACAAACTCTCTACCATTTCCGACACCTCGATTGAGCCAAGCAAACCCAAATCCAAGTTCACATAAACAGGTACGTCTTTGTGAAGCCCAGGTGTTTTTCCCCTTGACATCTTACAGCAGCATTAACAGAGAGAGGATATCTATTGATTTCACTATAAACAAGATCATTAGGTGTACGTCTATCTAAGCCTATCTAAGCTTAAAAACTGCTTTAAAGCAAAGAGGTCCACTGATTCACAATGTGTTACAACTGCATTCAGTTTCCAAATTTCTGCACCATTTAAAAGAGAGAGAAGAGAGAGAGAGAGAGAGAGAGAGAGAGAGAGGAGAGAGAGGAGAGAGAGAGAGGGAGAGAGAGAGAGATTGTTTATTCATAGAGAGAGAGGACAGAGAATGACAATGACAATGACAAATTATTTATTTCGAGGATAATGAATAAGCACCCATGTGCTTTTGTAGATCAGTCCTGAGAGAGAGACCGAATGAGGAGGCAAACAGTTAAACTGACAGATAGGTTGGTTCTCTAAAGATGATTGACAGCAAAACAAATGGTCTCACAAATAAGCAAGTTATTATTTTAAATAAATAGACAAAAATAAAAGGTTATATCGATCTATCAGAAATTCCTCATTTATCTCATCATCTGCTCCATAAGCCCTCCAGGATGTTTGGGCACTGCAGTGATGAACGTTGCACTAGTTGGTTCCATTTGCGCGAATTGTGGGCAAGTGCTGGGTTGTGGAGAAGCTCTTCCGGTCATTCATGGATGTTGTCTGCCATTTCTTCTTCGCCTGCCTCATCTTTCTTCCCTGCATGTTCCTTGAGTATGGTCTGGAGAGCCCATCTGATCTTGTCACTGCGATACTATTTCGAGCTTTCTTTTCTGACTGTAGTCGCACGGTCTTCGTAGTCCTTTTCTTGTTGGGTGATGGTTTGTCTTTATGCTGATATTTTGTTGTGTTGTGGTTGTCTTGTTGTGTGTTGTGTGTGCTGTTGTGTGTGTGTGAGGTTTGTGTGTGTTGTTGTGGTGCATTTTCACTTACATACTAACATACACTCAGTTGAGTGGAAGCATGGTTTGGTGTTACCTTGCCCTGCTCTTTCTCAGGTGTGATTTATCACAAGACTCAGTGAAAACCCAATTGAGGCCTAACCAGTCCACCTGACCATCCGCACTCCCTATTCTCAGCTGTGATCACAGACTCAGGTGAAAGACCCTGTGAGGCCTTACCAGTCCCCACCTGGACAAAGTATAATCATCATTAACCATTACACCCAGTGGTGTGTAGGGCAGCAACAAAGCGCTTCCACTCCTGTCTATCTTGGGCCAACCTAGTCACTGATCCCCAAGCCTTCATCTCACTTTCTACAGTCCTCCTCCCCGTTGCTTTTGGTCTTCCTTTCTTTCTCCATCCTTCTGGGGTCCAGTGCAATGCTGTTCTTGTGATTAACTGTGGGTCTCTTCGGAGGATGTGCCCAATCCACTTCCCCCGTCGTCTGGTGATGATGGTTCCCATGTCTTCCCGCCTGCATCTCCGTAGTAGGTCTTCATTGGAAATCTTCTCTGGCCAATAGATCCGGACAATTCTTCGAAGGCATATGGTGTGAAAGGATCGAAGTTTGGTAAGATCTGCTTCCGTCATCCTCCAGCACTCAGAACCGTACAGGAGCGTAGATACAACACAGTTCTGGTATAGCTTCAGCTTGGTGTAACAAAGTATATTGATGATTTATTAACCCTGACTGACGTGTACATACATATTCCAGCTAGTCCTTTAATGATTTAAAACAAAACAACCCCGACATACATAGTCCTAGTCCTTAACACCACATTTTATAAGTACACTAGCATTGTAAGGTTCAGTCAGAAGTAGTGCTTTATTTGCTTTATTTTTTTATGCGATTTTTTTTCTCTCTTTCGAGAGAATGGTGTAAGGAAAACAACTATTACTTTTAGATGAGTAGAGGTATTCTCCCTTGATCATGACCAGCCACATGGTGCACTTCCTGAAAGATTGAGGCCAGCTTGCTCACTATACAATTTTTTCTGGGAATAAGGGAGGAAGGAGGGGTATAATTGGAGGGGGGGGTGTAATGTGTGGGTATCCATACATTTAGGTAATATCATATGGATGTGTAGATATGTATGTTTGCTTCTGTTTATTTTGGAGATCTGTAAATATAAAGATGTTTGGGGGGGGGGGGGGGGGGGGGTTCTCACTGAAAAAGAGGTCCCTGTATGACAAAGTAAGACAGATGCCAAGTTTTTACGTAAGTAAAACCTGGCATGAATAGCAGAATAAACGATTATTGAATTGTTCAAGCCTGGGCGATTTTTTAATGGGATGTCTTCCAGTTGTTTGAGGCAATACTCCACTTTCTTTTCTTTTCAACTAAAAGAAAGAAAAGGAAAGACACTTTTCACAGAAATCAGAGAAATGATAATCAGAGCTGAATGGGGATATGAACGTGTACCTGCATCTTACAATTTTACATCAAAAGAAGGAACGCAGTACTATTCAATGGTAACTGAATTTTGGATACTAAGAAAAATTAATACTGATAGCCAAAGTATTTTGAGCATTGCTAAAATGGGGGGAAAAAACACTGCAATTTCTGTGAGAAAGGAACAAGAGTAATAAAGTGTAATATATTTCGGGAATGGGATGCAGTGAAGAGTAATACTATGGGTGGCGTTATTTCATCTCTTGGGATAGGGGGGGGGGTAATGAAGTGTAATACTATGGATGGCTTTATGCCAGCATCATCTATCCACTCCCTTCAACAAATACACAAATCTGCATCTCAAGAAGTCCTCAAAAAGAAAAAAAATCTTAGCATATTACTCATCTCTTGCAATCTCTCCACTGGTTGCCTGTGCCACAGAAGTAAACTATAAGATTAGTACCCTCTGTTACAAATGCCTCCACAAAACAGCACCTTCCTACCTCTGTGAATGTCTTCACCTGTACACACCTTCTCATTCTCTCTGCTCTGCTGCAGATACCTTGTGCTTAAGAATACCAGTCCACCATTGGCGGTCACTCTTTCTCTGTTTCTGGTCCATCCTTCTGAAATGACCTCCCTCTCTCCCTTGCCAAAAGCCTTCTTATGACGCTTTTAAATCTGACCTCAAGACACATTTATTTCAAACCTAAGATTCTCCCCTCTTGTTCCATCTCATTTTTGTCCCTGCCCTTAACAGCCCAAACCCCATCACCATGCCAAGTGTATAACCATCTGAGCACTTTGATTTGTTGATTTACAAGATTCAGCACTATATAAATTCCATACATTATTATTATTATTATTATTATTATTATTATTATTGTGTGGGTGTGTGCGTGGGTGCATGCTTTGTGTAAACATTTGAATTTGTTTTAAAAAATCTATTAATTGTAAATGGCTGCATGTGAATGAGTGTGATGAATGAAAGCCCTTTGGTTTGTTTTTTGCAAGATATGGTGCTATATAAATTCCATGCATTATTATTATTATTATCATAATCATTATTATTTCAGCACTGGGAGGTAATGAAGTGCAAAACTATGGGTGGCTTTATTTCAGCACTGGGGGTGGGGGTGTAATGAAGTGTAATAGTATGGGTGGCTTTGTTTCAGGCCTGGGGTTGTAATAAGATGTGATACTATGGATGGCTTTTTTTTGGCACTGGGGGTGGGGGTGTAGTGAAGTGTAATACTATAGGTGGCTTTATTTCAGCACAGAGAGAAGGGGAGGGGGGGATATAATGAAGTGTAACATTACAGGTGGCTTTATTTGGGGGTGGGGGGGGGGGTGGAATGAAGTGTGATACTGTAGGTGTCTTTATTTCAACATGGGTGGGAATGGAGTGGGGTGGGGTGTAATAAAGTGTGATACTTTGAGTGGCTGTCTTCCAGAATGGAGGGTGGGGGTGTAATGATGTGTAATACTATGGTTGGCTTTATTTTACTACTGCAGGGCGTAATGAAGTATAATACTATGGGTAGCTCTGTCTCAGCAGGGGTGGGGATTGGGTGGGGCCTGGGTGGGGTGTAATGAAGTGTGATTGAGTAGCTTTTCTCCAGTATGGAAGGTAATACTATGAGTGGCTTTATTTTAATACTGGAAAGGGGGGGGGGGGGTAGTTGAAGTGTAAAAACTTTGGGTGGCTTTATTTCAGCCATGGTGGTGGTGGGGGGGGGGGAATTAAGTTAAATTTTGGGGGTGGTTTTTATAGATAATTATGGCAAGGTACTTGAAAAGTCATACAGGTTAACTTCTCATCTAGTTTGTACTTAAGGTATCACAATGGCTCCTAGGTGGGATGAGTGAGTCAAGAGTGCATATTCTGGTGACCCCTGAGGATTTTGCAACAACATAATAATTATGTGTGGGGAAGTGTTTTAGTCATGGTCATGCTTTATGTGGCTTTATTTCACTTGTAGGGTGGTTTTGTTATGATTGTATCTTTAATATGGCTTTGTAAAGGGTAGTTTCATTTTGGTGATTGTTTTTTTAGGGTGGCTTTACATCACCTGTAGGGTGGTTTCATTATGATTGTATTTTTAAGGTGGATTTTTTATTCTCACCTGAAGGATGGTTTTCTTACGGTGGTTGTGCAGTAGATGGCTTTATTTTTACCATGGGGAGGGATGGTAGTAGTTTTAAGGTGGCTTTATTTTACCCTTAGAAGGGGACGTTGTATGATGGTTGTACTTTTAAGATGGTTTTATTTTACCCATGAAGGGAATGCGTTTTTATTATATTTTGAATGACTTTACTTGCACAAGCTGTTGCTGGTTTATTCTGGTGGTTGTTTATTGAAATGCTTTATTGCACATGTAGTTTGTGAGTTTATTGTGATAGCTGCATATAATGGCTTTATTTCACACGTGATTGTGGGTTCACTACAATAGCTTTTTTTTAAAGGATGCCTTTATTTCACTTGAAGTTGTGGGCTTATCACGCAGGTTGTATTTTGGATGGCTTTATGATATCTCAGGTATCAAGGTGGATTGATTTTGACAGTTCTATGGCCGTTTTTTCATCTGTAGAGTTAGGTTTAATGCAACGGTTCATTTTGAAGGGGTTTGTTTCACATGTGGTGAAGGTTTAATATAGCTGTGGTCATTTACATGGCTCTACCATGGACGTCACAGTCGAGTGGTCAAGACTGTTTGACTCAATCCCATGTTTATTTGAAGTCTTGTGTTTGAATCTTGGCAGTGTCTAGTGAATTAAGGGTGGGGATTTTTACCATCTCCCAGGTCAGCTTGCCAGTGAAGACCTGCTAGTGCGTTTTGATGACAGGTTTATTGGGACAGTCGTATTTTGGACAACTTTATTTCACAGGTTACGTCAGGTTTATTACAACAGTTGCACTTTAGACAACTTCAACATTATGGTAGGTTTATTAGGACAGTTGCATTTTAGATGGAACATTATGGCAGGTTTATTAGGTCAGTTGTATTTTAGATGACTTCACACATTATGGCAGGTTTATTAGGACAGTTGCATTTTAAATGGCTTCACACATTATGGTAGGTTTATTAGGTCAGTTGTATTTTTAGATGTCTTCACACTTTATGGCAGGTTTATTAGGACAGTTGCATTTTAGACGACTTCACACATTATGGCAGGTTTATTAGGACAGTTTCATTTTAGATGATTTCACACATTATGGCAGGTTTATTAGGACAGTTGCATTTTTGATGCTTCACACTTAGGCGGTTTTTTTAGGAAAATTGCTTTTAAAAGCTTCACACTTATGGCAGGTTTATTTGGGGATTT
>CM054135.1:5662849-5679888 GCA_028751875.1 Rapana venosa
ACGGTGTTAATGCATAAATATAAAATGCAACTAACTTTATCATATGATTTTTAAACTGTTTTCATGGTGTAGTTTTGGTCATTATCCGCGATCCCTTCCTGGGGGCCATGGTCCAGTGAATAAACAAAACACACACACACACACACCACACACACACACACACACACACACACACACACACACACACACACACACCACACAAACACACAACACACACACACACACACACACACACACACACACACACACACACACAACACACAACACACACACACACACACACACACACACAACACACACACACACACCACACACACACACTCTCTCTCTCTCTCTCTCTCTCTCTCTTCTCCCTGCTTCGTCCATCATAATATTTTTTTTCTCCCTCGCAGGCTTCCACCGATTATGCTTTCACTCCTACACAAAGTACTAATAAGCTTCATTTCCTTTAAGAGTTGAAAACAAATCCGCTCCTCACTCTTGTAATATATTGAAAGTTTCGGCCACCAACAGTTGTTTTGTCCTATGGTTCTAAACAAGTCATTTTCTGTCGGACGGTTTTATCTTAATAAATTAGGACATAGATTATACTAGTTTATTTTTCTTGAAGGACGCTAAAAAAATCCTGATAGCAGCCTAACGGACATAAAAATGTGGTCCTTTTTCAAGGCGAAAGTAACCGAATGTAAACTATTTCACTGACGGCAACAAAATCGTGCAGAAGTCGTTTGAATTCCTGCCTGAACCGGCGGCCACTGATGCAGTAGAGGAGGAAGTTGATGGCGTGGTTGGTGTACATGAGGTTGTCCACGAAGGCATGGGTCAGGCGGGCCTTGGCTCTCTCCGCGTTGGTCTGGGGCAGCCAGTAATACCTCCTGTACAGCAGCACGATCACCACGGGTGACGTCAGCAAGAGGAAGGTGAAGGACACCAGCAGCAGCATCACTGTGATGTTGGTGTTGGTCACGGCTTTCTTTCTGTGCTTTCTTTCTCTCCACTCCTGCTCCTGCTGCTGCTGCCGTCTGCTCTTCTTCCACTGATGGTGGAGATGCGCTCTGTCTACTGCTGTTCTTCCTCCTGCCTCAGTAGTTCTGACCTCGCTGGTGCTCAGGTCAGAGTTGGAGGTGTAGACGCTGCTGTTGTATGTGTCAGCGTCGATGACGATCTTCATGCTGTTCGCTGCGGAAGAAGCCTTCCCGTTCTGCCGATCTGTGAACTGCTTGCTGAACTTCCTCGAGTCCCGCAGCTGTCTGATGATGAGAGATTTCAGCACGAAAAGAGAAATAAAAGGAAAGAAGCTGTAGATGGAGGCGTCAATCCACGTGTATATTTTCCTCATGAAAAGTCCACGTCAGGATCTGGATACCACACCTTAAGGATCTTCGAAGCTCCTGAAGGTCCTACCTCCTGTTGAAAAGAATTTGAAAGTTCAGAGCAAAGGAGAACATCCTAACGCCGTGATGACTTTGCCGGCCGATTTGGGAGTGCAGAGACTCTGCGCCTTCAAGGGGAACCGGACAACGATGAAGCGATCGACCGTCATGGCCAGGAGAAGCAACACGGCGAAGTGGATGGAGAAGTAGAAGAGGAAGTTGTGGAAGCCGCAGGTCCAGTCGTTGCGGATGTAGAACTGCGTTGGCCAGGTAGCCTCGGAGGAGGACGCAGAAGTCCAGGACGAGGATGACGCAGTCCACCACGGCAATGGCGGCCATGTACACGCAGGTGGAAGTGGTGCGCAGAGCGTGAAGACCAGAGTGACGAAACACAGGACATTGCCCAACACGCCATGGCGACGATGGTAGGGATGTAGATTCTGTAAAAAAACAACAACAACAACAACCCACCCCAATAATGTCAACTTGATACGCTGCAGATTTTGACCAGAATCTTTTTTGTGTGTTTTCGTTCTCGGCTGGAGTTCCGAGTTCACCAGAAGCGTGATTTCTGTGTATGCGGCTGTTTTATGCCCACGTTTGGTCAGCCGCATTCCGACTTCGGAGATGGTGTCTCAACATGACACTTGTGGATCGGTGGTCTAGAGGTAACGCGCCTGTCTAGAATGCGAAAAGTCCGGGTCGGGTGTGTGCGGTGGTTCGTATCCCGTTTGGGCCCGAAATTTTCCCCATCATTAGACCATGAGTGGTGTCTGGGCGCTAGTCTTTCGGATGAGACGATAAACCGGGGTCCCGTGTGTTTACACAAAATTTTCAGCGCACGTAAAAGAACCCACGGCAACAAGAGAGTTGTTCCCTGGAAAAATTCTTAGAAAAAAGCCACTCTGATAGGGAAACAAATACAGTTGCAGACCAAAAGAAAAAAAAAAGGGTGCGCTGCTTTGTGGCGACGCGCTCTCCCCGGGGGAGCAGCCGAATTTCACGCAGAGAATCTCGTGACTTAAAGTGGTATTTAAAAAAACAAACAAAAATAACAAAAAAAAATAATGTGCATGAGTTTTAAAAGTTTGTCATCTGTTCAATCTGCACGAAATGGCATTCTTGTCCAAAAGGCAGAACAAGTTTTTAACGGGTGTACAAGATATTTCTCCGTGCTTTCGCACACAGGGCCTCGGTTTATAGTCTTATCCGAAGGACATTGACATACAAGTCGATTCTTTTGTAAAACTGAGAAGAAAGCGCAAGGCTAGAATGAAATCAGGAACATTATGGTTTAACTCTAGGTAAGGTGAACGCCTTAAAACCATCTTCAAATTTCCTTCTTTAACTCATGTTGATACTCTTAATGATTTTTTTCTTTCAGAGGCCGTAAGTGTACGTGGTTTTAAAGGTAATAGAAATGAAATCAGCTGGCAGAAGAATGTCTAAAGGAAGCCAGCTTTGTGTGTGTTCTAATTGTTTGACCACAGAAGGCCATACTCCGAGATAGGATTATTTAATGAATACATTTGATGTCACAATGAATCACATAGTTAGAACAGAATGCTACACTGCACAGCCTGAAATACGCTGAATTGAAATTAAAAAAAGTCCTAGGCTTCTTCTGAAAGCTTTAATTATATCACTAAAGATTAAAAAATATATTCTTGCCAATGAATATGACCAATATGAACGGGTTGACGACATTTACAGCTTTTAACTTTCACTCACAACTAATTTGAATTAAAAAATGATAAAGAGAAAAAGTATATAATCCTCCTACGCAGAAAGAAAACCTAATGAAAACAGTGACCGTTTACGTGCCTTGGGCCCCAGTTCACCCAGCTGTAAATGGGTACCTGCCTCTTTAGGGTCAGGGAAGGTAAAGTTAGCGAGGAGAGGAGATGGGCTCCGCCCTCAATATGCTGGCCTCTAGAGAAGAACACTACAGGAGCAGATGAGTACAGAGAAGTAAAGAGAAGATCAGAGAAACATGAGGAAGACCAAGGAGGATGGATAGAGAAACAATGTACAGAAATCGAAGACATCCTGACAAAGAATAATAGCAGAAGAGCATACCAGATTGTGAAAGAGCTCACCAAACAGAAACAGGCAAGAGTCAGTAACACCAGGACAAGAAGGAATTGCCTAACAGAAAAGAAGGAAATCGTTGGCAGAATGACGGAATACTGTTCCGAACTCTACAATTATCAGACACTAGGCGACCCCAGCGTACTTGCAAGCCAGCCTCATCGAATAAAGACAACTTCCCAATTCTACACGAGGAAGTAGAAGTGCAATTAGATCGCTGAAGAAAGGAAAATCAGCAGGAATCGACAACATCCCAGCAGAGCTGATCCAACACGGGGGATAAGCAGTGGCAGACATCCTTACAAGTATCTGCACAAGATCTGGCAGCCCGGGGAGTGGCCTACACCATGGACTCAATCACTTCATCATCACTCTCCCCAAGAAAGGAAATCTCCAGCAGTGCCAAAACTACAGGACAATCAGCCTCATAAATCATGCAGTAAAGTCATGCTGAAGTGATCCTGAACAGGCTGAAACCACAGGCAGAAGAGATCATTGCCGAAGAGCAGGCCGGTTTCCGCCCAAATAGAAGCACCACAGAACAGATATTCAACCTGAGGTTTGTGTGAGAAATACAGCCAGCATCAGCAAGACCATCTTCCACGTCTTCATTGATTTTAAGAAGGCCTTCGATAGAGTATGGCATGACGCTCTGTGGGCCACCATGAACAAATTCAACATGGCCAGAAGCTGATTCAAACCATCAAGGAACTCTACTCAAGGCACCAGTGCAGTACTCGTACAGGGCACGGTAGGGGAATGGTTCGTACCTCAGTTGGGGTCCGACAGGGATGTCTGCTGTCGCCGACACTGTTTAACATTTTCCTTGAACGCATCATGACTGACGCCTTGAAGACCACACAGGCACAGTCAGCATTGGAGGGCGAACAATCACCAACCTCAGGTTTGCCGATGACATTGACGGTATGGCAGGAAATGAAGAGGAATTGGCCAACCTAGTGAAGCAACTGGACGAAATATCCTCACGATACGGCATGGAAATCAGCGCCGAGAAAACCAAGCTCATGTCAAACAGTGCCCAGCCAATCACCACCAAGATCACTCTCAGCGGAAAAGAACTGGAGACAGTTGACCATTTCAGGTACCTTGAAGCCATCATAAGTAAGGTAGGATCGAAGACCGAAATCATAGCAAGAGCGGCACAAACAGCAGCAGCAATGGAAAGACTGAAGACCATATGGAGAGACAGAAACATCCCTCTCGGAACCAAGGTAAAGTTACTAAACGCGCTAGTCATCTCAATCATGCTTTACGCATGTGAGGCATGGACACTGAACGCAGACCTACAAATGAGGATCCAAGCAGTAGAAATGAGATGCCTCAGAAGGCTCCTTGGCATCTCATACAAGGACCATGTCACCAACAATGAAGTCCGCAGAATGATCACTCAACAGGTGCGGGACTATGAAGACCTACTGACCAGGGGCGAAAAAGAGGAAACTCAGATGGTATGGGCACGTAACACGCTCAGAAGGACTTGCAAAGACCATCCTGCAAGGAACAGTCCAGGGGAAGAGAAGACGGGGCAGACAGAGGAGAAAGTGGGCCGACGACATCCGTGATTGGACAGGGAAGGACTTCAATGTCACCCAGGCACTCGCCCACGACCGCGCTAAGTGGAGCCAGCTGGTCCACCGTTCGTTCACCATGCAGCGCCCCTACGACCCTGGCGGGTTACGGGACCAGTAACAGTAACAGTAACAGAGAAGTTGAGGTCTCTGAGGCTCGCTCCCCAACGACCGCATAGGTTATGGGACACCTTTACCTTACCTTTTAAAGTACTTGCATTCCGACTTTGGGGATGGTGTCTAAACACGACATGTGTGTGCATACATATTTAAATGGCCTACTCTTTGGAAAGGCGGAACGAGTTTTTAACGTAGTGCGCAAGATATTCTACACCGTTTGTACACCGGACCTCTGTTCATATCCTTATCCGAAGGACTTTCGAGGGAGTGGAGTCAGTACTGATGTCAAGTCCAAGGCGGAAAAAATCCCCTTAAAGCGGTCACATCGGTGATGGTTCGATCCCGGGCCGTCCGTCTAACCACGAGCTCAACAACACTCTAAGCTCTAACCACTAGGCTGTCCCGGCCCCCCCTGGTTCTTACCTATCAATCATTACAGCAACGTGCACTTCAGCGAAGTCCTCATACGGCTTGTCAGTGGAGATTCCAAAGTCCTCGGTGACCACGTCCAAGTCTTCTGTCAACACTACCACAGCAGCAGTTGCAGCAGAGATCAGTGAAGAAGACATCGAAGACGTCATCTCCCAAGCTGTGTCTTGTGAGGCAGGATCATCTTTGTCAGAGATGCTGAGTCCTGCGACACTTTCTGCCATCAGCTTCTTCAGCTCTGTAGAAAGAGAGATAGATAGATAGATAGATAGATAGAGATAGATAGAGATAGATAGATAAATAGATAGAGATGATAGATAGATAGATTGATAGATAGAAGATAGATAGATAGAGAGAGAGAGAGAGAGAGAGAGAGAGGGAGAGAGAGAGAGAGAGAGAGAGAGAGAGAGAGAGAGAGAAGCAAGTCTGTAGTTGCTGTGAAAAATCTCTGTTTCCTTTTTTTTGTCACTAACATAGGAGAGCACTGTCGACAGCATGTTGAGAAGGGAAAAATGACTTCAAAAACACAGAGAGACTCCTGAAGTCGGATTAGGGCTAGCTACCTTGAAGGTGGACAACAACAACAACAACAACACAACAACAACAACAACAAAACAACAACAACAACAACAACAACAACAACAACCGACAGCGGTCGCAATCGTAGTAAATCTCACCTTTGGGTGTGAACCTCGGATTCTAGCCAAAGGAACGAAAAAAACACCAAATAAAAAAGCAAAAATAAAAAAGGAAAAAAAAGAAAAATCACCAACAAAAAATCTCAAACCAAACAAGCCAAACAAAAAAACAAAACAAAACACAAAACAATGCACAAATAATGCCCAACAGACAGAGAAACCCGGTTTGATATGATTATCTTCTCTCACTGGTATTAGTGCTGAGGAATTGCGCTATATATTTTATATATAATATTATTATATTTATATATATATATATTTTATATAAATTTTTATTTTTTAAAATTTTATTTTTTTTCAGACTGTTTGGAGGACAAGTTGAACTGGGGGAGCCCCCCCTCTCTTAGTTCGTTGGATGATGGGGCAGTTGTGCTACCCATTTTCTTTTCTTGGTACAGATGCCGGCACCTTTTTAGTCAAAAGTGGGTTGGTTTGTTAGGGGTGTAAGATGTTCAACACGACTTCGCATCTTGGTCTCGGGGATTTTAGGGGGGAATGGACGTCCAAATTCCCCTTTGGGGGAAAATTTTGATGGGGAAACCGAAGACGAATTTTCCCCAAAATTTAGCTGGTTTAAACCCCCCGGAGAGGCGGGGGGGGGGTTGGGGTTTGGGGGGGGGGAGGGGGGGGGGGGGAGAAAAGGGGGTTTTTTTGGGGGGGGGGGGAAAATTTTTGAAAGGTTTTAGGGGTTTTTAGGGTAGGAAAAGGGGGGGGCCCC
Source organism: Rapana venosa (assembly GCA_028751875.1). NCBI lineage: Eukaryota > Metazoa > Mollusca > Gastropoda > Neogastropoda > Muricidae > Rapana > Rapana venosa. Next base: position 5,669,868 of record CM054135.1, read on the forward strand.
CCCGGGAAAACCCCCCCAACCGGGGGGAAAAGTTTTTTGGGGGGGGGGGGGGGGGGGGGGGGGGGTTGGGGGGGGGGGGGGGGCCCGGGAAAGAAAGGGGGTAAAAAAAAAAAATTTTTAAATTTTTTAAAAAAAATTTTTTAAGAGGGGGGGGAAAAGGAAACCGGGGGGAATTTTAGGGGGAGGGGCAGGGTTTTTTTTGGAAAGGGGCGGCCCCTTCAGTCAAAAGTGGGTAGGGGTTTGTAAGTGGGTGTAAGATGTTCAACACGATTCGCAATCTTGGTTCTCGGAAGGATTTTCAGGGGGGGTGGAGTCAGTACCAACTTTCGCCCCTGGGGAACATCTTGGTATGGGTATACCGGGGGAGACTGGAACCTGTGTCCCCACTTCACTTGAACTGAGTTGAACCGAACACACTGCAGTATGCAGACGACTTTCTGGGAATTCAGCTGCTTTCCCCGGGGTGGGGGGTAGAGGGGGGGGGGGGAGCAAGAGCAGCGCCACCCAGTAAAATAATTCCTGTTTGCTTGTTTCCCTTTCTGAGTGGATAATTCTTTTGTCTACAGAGTTTTGCCAGGGACAGCTCTCTTCTTTACGTGCGCTGAGTGCCCTAAACGTCGGTTTATCCTCTCATCCAAAAGACTAGCACCCAGACCACCACTCAAAATCTAGTGGATGGAAGAAAACGTTTTAAGCACAAACAGGAATCGAACCCGCACCTCTCGCTTTCTAGGAAGGTGCGTAACCTCCAGACCCCCGACCCACTTACCTTCAGACCACAAAATATGACTCTCTTCAGGACTGTAACGCCACACTCATGGTTGTACTAAAATACTATGGGAATCTAGTCTTTTTCAGCACTGGGTCTGTCTGGTTTTCTCAATTATCAGAGATGGGAAATAACAACTTGAAATAACTTCTTTCTGATTACCTTACACATTACAAACGCGTGAAACTGGAATGGATCCCTGTTCACTATGGTATACCTGGCAACAAACAGGATGATGAACTTGCAAAACAGGGAGCACAGAAAGAACAGTACAATAGCAGCCTCACCCTCCCACGAAAAGAAGACAATCATCAAAGCAATGGCCCCACACAGAGTAGAGCACGACTAAAACCTTCTCAAAAGAGAAGAACGAGTCATGATTCTAAGACTCCGCACTGGGCACAACAGGCGGAATCACCATGATGTCCACAAAGCTGAAACTCGTTCCTTCTCTCCCGTTTGCCTCTTGTGCTAAAGAAAACCAGACTAGCGGACACATCCTCCAAAGATGCACGCTATATAGCGACCTGGGGAAGATTGTAACCCTGCAAACCAAGCTGTGCGGCCCACGAGAGGAGCTGGAAAGAAAGGACGTGCCATTATTTCCCCCTAGACACATCTGACGGTGTAAAAACGAACGACAGAAGAAGAAGATAATCTTCTTGTTATCAACAGTTTGAACACACTTTATGTAACGTTAGAAAATGTATGTCATGCTGTTCCTATTCTGAAATTTGCATTCTAACTACAATGTAGAGATGAAATAAAATGAATTACAAAACGGGTCATCTTAATGAATATAATTCGCCAACAAAGGTAGTGTATTTTAAAGTTATTTTTATACTCTTAACACACACACACACACACACACACACACACAACTCCCAGTATGCTGTTATGATATTTTGCGGTCTATCGCTGTTGTACAAGGTGACCTATATAAAACAGGGAGAGGACTGGCTTTCCAAATCATTTCTTTGTATTAAATTGTTCATGTGGTTTTCTTTTTGTGTTTACTCCTCCCTTCCTTCCTATCTTCCTCCCTCCCTCCCTTCCTTCCTTTTTTCCTTCCTTCTCAAACAGACAAAAAAAGAATAAAGAGTACTGTTGTTGGAAAATGATGGCATGCTTATGTGAACAAAAGAAGATGGATTTGTTTACAAGGGCTATCATTGGACAAACTGCAGTGACAGAACTGGACTGATCTGTTTGTGCCTGTGACCCGGCAATAGATGACTCCTGGCCTATTGCACTCGCTGCAGCAAGCTCTCTCTCTCTGAATCTATGAATCTCTGAATGCTGCTGCCACAATGAACAGACAGAAAAGCTCGATCTTTTTTTTCTCCCAAGAAAGCGTTTTGAAATTTTGTTTGACAAGACTCAGCGCTGTAGAAATTCCATATATCATCATCGTCGTCGTCGTCGTCATCATTATCGCCGTCGTCGTCGTCATCATCACCACCACCACCACCACCACCACCACCACACACCACCACCACCACCACCACCACCACCACCACCACCACCACACCACCACCACCTCCGTCGTCGTCGTCGTCGTCGTCGTCATCATCATCTCATCATCATCATCATCATCATCATCATCATCAGCAGCAGCAGCAGCAGCAGCAGCAGCAGCAGCAGCAGCAGCAGCAGTGGTTAGCGCCTTGGATTTTGGACTGGAAGGTCACAGGTTCGATTCCCATGAGTCATAGGGATTTTCGGACTCCGGCCGGCTCCCTCACAGAGTGGGTGTGCTGTGGGCTCAGTGGGAAGACTGGGACCACACAGTCGAGCTTCATCCACTTTTATGGATGCGAGTTTGAGAGTGTTGCACAAATTACCTGACCAACACTGCAGCGGTCTGTATCCATCATCATCATCATCATCATCATCATCATCATCATCATCATCATCATCATCATCATCATCATCATCATCATCATCATCATCAAATCAAGACATTTGATGTCTTCATAGTAAACACTGACAGCTGTCTCTGCAACAGCACCATCGATTGTGCAGTGTGGCCTTGGTCTCCATGGTCAAGTACATCGATGATGTCGGTGGCAGAGTGACCCATTTGGCTACACTTCACTTTTAGCCTTCAGGTCATGTAGTAACTTTTGCAGAAAAAAAATCTGCTGAATTTCACAGATTTTTCGAAGTGTGAAAAAATTTCCCGTGTAGTTTTTTTTGGGGGGTTGGAGTGGGGGGCGGACGGGGGGGGGGGGGGGGGGGTTGAGGACAAAGAGTACCCAGGTAGTCATGGGAAATTTGGAAATGATCATCATGAAGATTGCATTCCTCAATATTGACCCGCCCATGCGGATTGTGGTTAGGAAGCTTGAGTTTGAGATATTGCTCAAATAACCTGACCAGCACTGCAGGTGTCTGTATCTCTCGGGCCCGGCTGACGCCAGTTATACTATAATAGTAAGCGTAGAGTACAACCCTGTCAAATAGTCTCAAAGCATATGCACTTCCACAGCAGCATAATTACGCCCTCCTCATTATCACTGATCATCATGCAGTTAAAAAAATTGCCTCTGATTCGGTGGTTCCGTTTGCTCTGGTCTCATGGCGACCTCAGATTAGGTTTTCCCATACACTTCTGTGTCTGTTGTGAGTTTGTGTCAAAGCATTTGGGGTTGGAGGTTCACGGGAGACGGTCGTTGGAGGGACGTTGTGGTGATGGCCACCTCGGGTGGGCAACTCACTCAGTCTGGCTCCGCGACTGAGCTAATACTGTCGTTAGTAGGGGGCTTAGTAGGTGGAGTCCTGCGTGTGTTAGCTCAGAACAGGCACCACTGAACACCACCAAAGTGACCCAGCAGCAGTGCAGGGCCTCTCTGGCTGGTGTCCCCTCGGCCGCCTGATATTGATGGGCTCCCTGTGGACTTCCGACCCTGAGAATGCGACATGGCGCATCTGGGTATGGCTGGGGCGTGGAGATTGGAATGAGCGGCGTTGAAACAGCAGGACGGGATCGTCACAGAAGATGAGGCAGCAAAAAAAAGTACTCTAGCAGCTGTAAATTTGAAGTACACTAGTGTTTTTTTTTTACTCCGTAAAATTCTCTAGCAACAGTTAAAGTGAAGCGCACCAGTAGTATTAAAGTACAAAGTAAAAAAGTACTTTATTTCTGTCTTTTCCTTATTCTTTTATTTCGAGGACAATGGAATAAGCACTCACGTGCTTCTTTTTTTTAAACATGAAGTCCCCGTCTATATGCAGTTTTTGTCAATTTTGTCATCCGTTCCCACTAGCACACAATGGCCTACTCTTCCGAAAAGCGGAACAGGGAGTTAACGTGTGCGCAAGATGTTCTGCGTGCGTTCGCACACGGGACCTCGGTTTATAGTCTCATCCGAAGGACTTTTTTTTTAGGGAGAGTGGAGTCGGCACTGATGTTAACTCCAGAGGAAAAATCTTATTCAACAAGATTCGAACTCGGGTCAGCAGATCACGAATACATCACTCTAATGTTACACCAGGCTATCCCGTCCCCCAGCCAGTTAATGTGAAACATACCAGATGCCATACATGGTAAAAATACCGGTGGGTTGCCTCTGAAAAAAAGGATTCTTGTTTTGGCTAGAAAGTCAGTGATGGTACAGTGCACCACCAGTGGCATCGATGACAAAGTGCACCAGTGGTTTACAGAAGAGAAAAGTGCACCCAGCATCAACACGAAAGTGAATCGCCTAGTAAAGTCTAGTCAAGTCAATTGAAATTTTTTCCAGAGGTACCATTGAATAAACAATGCGTTTGCTTTTTCTGTTTTCATCAAGTCACCTATCTAGGACCAAAAATAAAAAGCCCCAGCTTGATCAATAATATCTGACTACATTCTTACACAGAGACAGAAAAGGCCCCACGCCATGACATCATTGTCATCATGGGGGACCTCAACGCCAAGGTCGGAAGCGACAACACCGACTATGAGAGAGTCATGGGGAAACACGGAGTGGGGAACAGAAATGACAATGGGGAGAGACTTGTGGAGTTTTGCGCCATGAACAACTTAGTGATAGGAGGGACCCTCTTCACGCACCGGGACATCCACAAGCTGACTTGGACGTCGCCGAATGGGAGAGACATGAACCAGATTGACCATATGATGATCAACGGTATATGGAGACGATCTTTTTCTGGATGTGAGAACCAAGCGAAGTGCGATTTTGGGAGCGACCACACCTGGTGACAGCACACATCCAGATGAAATGAAGAAGAACACAAGACCAACCACTCAAGCGCGATTTGATACCCAGCGACCTGAGAGACACCAACGTGGAAGTCTGAAATTCATCAACAATCTGAGAACAGATTCCACATCTTTGCAGAACATATCAGAACAGCATGACATAGATGCGACATGGAAGCAGATCTGTAAACTGTACACTGAGAGCAGCAAGGAGAGCATCGGTCATCAAAAGAAGAAGACCAACAATGACTGGATCCAACAAGAGACCCTCGATGCCATCAAAGAAAGGAGAGAGATCAATAAGAGACTTCTGCAAGTAAAGTCTCCACGGCTACGGGAGAGGTTGGAAGAGTTGTACAGAGAGGCACACAGGAAAGTGAAGAGACTCGCACGCCGTGACAAGATAGAAGCCATGGACCAGCTGGCAGCTGAGGCAGAAGAGGCGGCGGCCCAAGGAGAGCAAGGGAGAGTCTACAGGATCACCAAGAAAGTATGAACAAATTTAAGAGGAGCGCTGGGGGACCAATTAGGGACAGACAAGGGAAACTGTTGACAACAGAGAAATAGCAAGAAGAAAGATGGACTGAACACTTCCCAGGAAGTTCTAACCGACCACCACCTGACGAGACAGCCGACATCCAAAAATACAAAAGATTTAGACATTGATGTCAACCCCCCAACAAAGGAAGAGATAGTGGCTGCCATTAAGACCCTCAAGAACGGCAAGTCGCCAGGCCATGACAACCTTGGTGCCGAACTGTTCAAGGCAGATTCTGAACTAGCACTGACATACTGCAACCACTGTTCAGAGCTGCATGGAAGAACGAGAAAGTACCTGACGATTGGACCAAGGGAGTGATAGTGTTAATCCCCAAAAAGAAAACCTGAGCGACTGCAACAACTGGAGGGGAATCACTCTTTTGTCTGTGCCAAGCAAGATACTGGCCAAGGTCATCATCAGAAGAATATCAGACGCTGTGGACGATGCACTGAGGAAGAAACAAGCAGGGTTCAGGAAGCAACGAGGATGTATAGGCCAGATATTCACGCTCAGAAACATCATCGAAAAAGTGCACCAGTGGCAAAAGACAACGTATGGAATTCTGGGACTTCGAAAAGGCATTTGACAGCGTACACAGAGACAGCTTTGGGGAAAACCTTCACACTATGGCATCCCATCGAAAATGGTACAAACCTTTTCAAAAGCTTCTACGACACATTCAGATGATCTGTGGGCCATAGCAACACTGATTCGAAGTCAAGACTGGAGTAAGACAAGGATGGGTGATGTCGGCAGTTTCTTAATCTGGTTCATTGATTGGTGATGAGGAAGACGACAGAAAACACCCCAAGAGGGATTCGCTGGAGCCTGTTCTCAACACTAGATGACTTTGACTTTGCGGATGACCCGGCATGCTGTCCCACACACACCAACATATCCAGGAGAAGACCAGCAGACTCCAAACATTCGGACAGCAAGTGGGGCTTCGTATTAGCACCAAGAAAACAGAGACAATGTCGCTCAATGTGAACACACCAACCCCTGTGAAAGTGAATGGAACTGACCTACGCCAGACAGACAAGTTCACATACCTTGGCAGCAGCATCAAACCAGAGGGCGGCACAAAAGAAGACATCCACAACAGACTGGGCAAGGCCCGGAGTTTTGTTTTAGGGAGATAACGATACTTTGGGGATCAACCGGTACAGCACCAACACCAAGCTGAAGCTATACCAGAGCTGTGTTGTATCTACGCTCCTGTACGGTTCTGAGTTGCTGGAGGATGACGGAAGCGGATTTACCAAACTTCGATCCTTTCACACCATATGCCTCCGAAGAATTTTCCAGATCTTTTGGCCAAAAGATCTCCAATGAAGACCTACTACGAGATGCAGGCAGGAAGACATGGGAACCATCAACACTAGACGACGGTGGAAGTGGATTGGGCACATCCTCCGAAAAGACCCACAGTCAATCACAAGAACAGCATTGCACTGGACCCCAGAAGGAAGGAGAAAGAAAGAAAGACCAAAAGCAACGTGGAGGAGGACTGTAGAAAGTGAGATGAAGGCCATGCAGCACTCTTGGGGATCAGTGGCTAGGTTGGCCCAGGATAGGCAGGAGTGGAAGCGCTTTGTTGCTGCCCTACACACCACTGGGTGTAATGGTTGATGATGATGATGACATTTTTACACAACCCAATAACAATAAAATACACACACACACAAACATACACACACACACAAACATACACACACACACGCGCGCGCGCGCGCGCGCGTGCACACGCACGCACACACAGAGAGATAAAACATAATGAATTACAAAACAGGTAATCTTAATCAATATGATTCTCTAACAAAGGTGGTAGTTTATTTTATTTTATTTTAGTCTTAACACACACACGACCGCACGCACGCACGCATCCCCCCCTACACACACATTCATACAGTCCTTCGGAAAGTAGTATAGTCCTTCGGATGAGACAATAAACCGAGGCCCCGTGTGCGAACACACGCAGAACATCTTGCGCACACGTTAAAACCCGTTCCGCTTTTCGGAAGAGTAGGCCATTGTGTACCGGTGGGAACGGATGACGAAATTTAAAAAACTGCATACACACGGGCACTGGATGAACAAAAGCACATGAGTGCTGATTCCATTATCCTCGAAATAAAAGAATGAAATAAAATAAATAAATAAAATACATACATTACTAATGAGAAAAAGTGTATCAGTAGCATCAAGGGCCATGTGTACTTGTAGTATCTATCGGTTGGAAAGCGAATTAGTAATGCAACAGTACAAAATTACATGGGTATACATCTAAGAATGTGTCCACACACGGCACAGATGTGTGTGTGTGTGTGTGTGTGTGTGTGTGTGTTTTTGTGTGTGTGTGTGTGTGTGTGTGTGTGTGTGTTTGTTGTTGTTGTTGTCTTCAAGTTAACGTCTGTTCACTCTAAGTGATATTAGACGAGGGAAATAGAAAGTGTAGTGAAAGTTAAAAAAGGGAGAGGAAGGAGTGGAAGGAGAAAAGATTAAGAAATAGCATCAGTGTTGGTATTTTTTTGAGAAAAAACCCACCCAGAAAAGTAATTTATAATCCTTAAACAGGAGCAAAATCTAAACTCAAAAATTAAAAATGAAATAACAATAATTTAACACAAAAAATACAAAAGGACTTTGCAAAAAACACTGGCAATGGCAAAGGCTGGCCCTTTTAATTTTTTAATACAATTTTTCCCGAGATTGTTCAAAAATGTAGGTAAAAAAATGTGTGTGTGTGTGTGTGTGTGTGTGTGTGGTGTGTGTGTGTGTGTGTGTGGGGGTTGTGTTGTGTGTGTGTGTGTCAAGCAATCAATTTAAGTCAATCAAATTTTTTTTCCAAAGGTAAATTTTAATAAGCAAAGCATTTGCTTTTTTTTTATCAAGCCATCTATTTTATTTATCTTAACACACACACGACCCCCGCACGCACGCATCCCCCCACACACACATTTATACGTCCCGGAAAGAGTATAGTCCTTTTGGATGAGCATAAAAAAGGCCCCGTGTGCAACACACGCAGAACACTTGCGCCACACTTAAAAAAACCCTTTTCCCCTTTTGGAAGAGTAGGTCAATGTGGACCGGGGGAACGGATACGAAAATTGCAAAAATGCATGCACGGGACGGGTAACAAAAGCCATGATGCGATTCCATTATCCTCGAAATAAAAAAAATAAAAAAAAAAAATAAAACAACTTACTAAAAAAAAAGTGTTTTTCATACATCAAGGGCCCTGTTTTACTTTAGTTCATCGGTTGGAAAACGAATTAGATGAACAAAAAAATTACATGGGTAAAAATCAAGAATGTGTCCCCAAACAGGCACAGAAAGTGGTGTGTTTGGGGTTGTGTGTGGTGGGTTTTGTGTGAGTGTGTGTGTGTGTGTGTGTTTGGTTTTGTGTGTGTGTTTTTGTTTTTTGTTGTCTTCAAGTTAACGTCGTTCACTCTAAATGATATTTTACGAGGAAAAAAAAGGAGGAAGTTAAAAAAGGGGGGGGGAAGGAGTGGAAGAGAAAAGATTAAAAATGCTCATGTTGGATTTTTTTGAAAAAAAACCCCCCTAAAAAATATTTAATATTTTTAAACAGGGGAAAATCTAAACCAACAATGTGGAAACATAAAAAAACAATAATAACACAAAAAATATCAAGGGACATGCAATAACACTGGCGATGGGAAAGGCTGGCTTTTTAAATTTCAATACATTTTCCAGAAATTTTTCAGAAAAAGTAGGGAAAAAAATGTGTGTGTGTGTGTGTGGCGCCGTGCGCCCCTGGCGGCATGTCAACTGAACCTTAATATCCCCGGGATGCATGCTTGGCATGTGAAGGTATGGTAATTTGGTGAAAATGTTTATATATAAAATATAATATATAATATATATATTATATTAAATTATAAATATATTATATATATATATATATATATTTTGTTTTGTGTGTGTTGTGTGTGGTTGTGTAAAAATAAGAAATTGTCAAGTTAACACAAACGAGAAGTAATTAAGCGATAAAGAAGGCCTGAAGTAGGTAAGTAATCATCAATAAGTATTAAAATAAAATAAAAAAAAAAAGAATAAAAAAGGAAATTTAAAATCAATTAAAAAAGCAAATTAAAAAAGCAAGCACGAGGGTTTACATAATAGGTAGGTAAATCAGTAAATAAGTAGGTAAGTAACAACAAGTAAGTTGATCAAAAAATAAAAAAAAAGAATAAAAAAGGAAAAATAAACAATCAAAAAAATTAAGCAAGAAACAAGCAAGCAAGCAGCAGGTGTACATAAATGGTAGGGGAAATAAGTAAAAAGTAGGTAGGAAGGAAGCAATCAAAAAGGCAAATAACTAAAAAACAACAACAAAAAACAAAAATAAAAAATAAAACAGCATATCCTCAACCTACCTGTTGACTTGCTATACAAAAAAAAGGGGGACCAAGTGCAAAAACGAAAATCTTTAAACCCCGGACTCTTTTTTCTTATCCCCATCCCCTTCCCCCTC
>CM054135.1:5680388-5765388 GCA_028751875.1 Rapana venosa
GACCGTATACTCAAGAGGACTCTTCCCCAACCATGTCGCTCGTAAGAGGTAATGTTGCAGTTTCCCTAACAGAAGAGTTTTTAAGTGAATGGGTCGTTAGCCCAATGCACAACCCCCAACCTGGAGGACCAGGGTGCATCGTTTAGTCTGTCTCCTCCCCCACAGACCTGTTGAGCATGGCTGAACCTGCCAGAGGCTGAAGCTCCCGCTCACATAGCTCTGGGGGTCATTGAAGCACGCAAGCCATCCCACCACAGCAAGGTGACACACCATCGGGAAGGGTTTCCCTATCAGAGTGGCTTTATTTTTCTACAGAATTTTTCCAGGGACAACTCTCTTGTTGACATGAAATCTTTTACGGTAAAGGTGCCTCAAAACCGTAGTGGAGCAAGGCGTCAGAGACCTCACTTCTCTAGGGCCAGCATATTGAGGGCGGCGCCCATCTCCTCTCCCTCGCTGCTTTACCTTCCCTGTCCTTAAAGAGGGCAGATAACCGTTTACAGCTGGGTGAACTGGGCGACTGTAATGAAGCCAAGTCGCAGGAACGGTCACCCATCTAGTTGGTAACCACGTTCAACGCTTCTTAACTTAAACTTAGGGAGAGCGAGTGCTCTGACCTCTGAGCTATCCCGTGCTGACCTCTGAGCTATCCCGCGCTTTGACCTCTGAGCTATCCCGTACTCTGACCTCTGAGCTATCCCGCGCTTTGACCTCTGAGCTATCCCGTGCTTTGACCTCTGAGCTATCCCATGCTTTGACCTCTGAGCTATCCCATGCTTTGACCTCTGAGCTATCCCATGCTCTGACCTCTGAGCTATCCCGCGCTCTGTATGAGATATGGAGGATTATACTAAATATCAAGAACCAAAACTTATAAGTGAACAATTTCAGTTGACATGCATGCATTCCTTCAGTCACAGTATTTCAAAACGTAACGCACAGTTCCTGACTTCTTTAACTTCGTCCACTGAACAACTCACCTGTGAGGAAGAGGCCAACATGACAGATGAAGACTGGAATGGTCCCCACCATTTTTTGGTCTGTCTGTTCTGTCTGTAGGCTGTGTTGGCAGCACTGGTACCTTGTCTCCTTCTGCAACATTTACAAGAGTAACAGGAATTCATTACTTCCCCCAAAAGCCCACAGGGTTATATGAAGGTGGCGGCGGCATAGCCTGGTGGTTAGAGGGATACGTATTTTGTTCGTAATCTGCTGACTCAGGATCGGATCCCGTTCCAGGGGATTTTTCAGCTGGAGTTAACACCAGTGCCAACTCCACTTCCCCCGAAAGTCTTTCGGGTGAGACTATAAACCGATGTCCCGTGTGCGAACGCACGCAGAACATCTCGCGCTTACGTTAAATCCCGTTCTGCTTTTCGGAAGAGTAGACCATTGTGTACCGGTGGGAAGGGATGACAAAATTTACACAACAGCATACACACGAAGACTGGATGTAAGAAAAAGACATGAGTGCTTATTCCATTTTCTTTGCAATAAAAAAATTAAAATAAAAGAAGATACGTATTGAAATGACATGCATATCTCAACGACACACTTAGACATACACGCGCTGCACATTCACTCATTAACAATTAGCAATGTTAACATCATTGTACTTACGACACACACATAACATAGAGAGCTTCAAAACTTACTTGATATGGTTTAAAAAAACCAACAACCCCGCATTAAGCTCGTGTCTTTTTATCTAAAACCATTCCCGAAGTCGGAATGCAGCTACCCTCAAGGCGGGTAAAAACGGTCACATACGCAAAATACCATCATTGGTGAATCTCGGAACTCTAGCCCAGGAACGGAAGAAAATAAAACCTGAAACCGAATAAAGCTGATAAGTGTTCGTTTTAAATGTTGAATAGCATTGTAAAGTTTGTCACGTTCGGCTTCTTATATATCGGCTATACCTTAGCTACAACTTAAAGATCTACTTTCACAGGAATGCAGGCATTTAAAAACCTAATGACACTGTTGGATGACTGACCAACATCTATGTGCCATTGGTCTTTAATTCTCTCTCCCCCATTTTGTTTATATGAACAAGAAAAAAGGGTGTCCCATAACTTATAAGGTCGTATGGGAGTGAGGCGTTTGAGACCTCACTTCTCTAGGGGCCAGCATATTGAGGGCGGCGCCCATCTTCTCTCCCTCGCTCCTTTACCTTCCCTGACCCTAAAGAGGGCAGGTACCCATTTACAGCTGGGTGAACTGGAGGACTGTACTGACGCCAAGGCGCGCAAACGGTCATCAAATCCAAGTGGTAACCACGCTCGATGCTGCTTCTTAACCTTGGTTGTGGGGAAAAAAAGAACAAGAAAAAAAAGAAATCATAGTTAAAAACCCGAGTTACCAGGAAGGAAAGAAGGCAGGGAGCAACGCCAGATCAGCAAGTAACGTCAGCTGACTGTCACGGGCACGGTTGACTGGGACACTGAGCGCGACACAGCAACCCAGCAAGGTTTATGAACTACTGTCTGCCAGCAAGCAAATGACAAAAACCTCAAAAGAAGAACAAACGGTCATTATATCGGCCACAAAGTGACTATTTCACCCGGGGAGAGGGAATGCCACATTTCAGGCAAATACTGCGCTGGACTAGCCCATTAACGTGAAGTCACGAAGCATCAATGGACGAGGCTATTTAGTTAGCACAAAGCGTTATTAGGCCATTTAGCTGGGCGCGCTGCTAACTAGGTCGTGCGTTAAGCTGCTTGACCATTTGCATCTTTCATCCCGTACCTTAGGTCACAGCTCTCTGGGGGACAGGGCCAGCGTCCACCCCGCTTCATGAACTAGGAGGTGTTGTGTTAAAGAGCAGGACGGTGAATGATTAATACAGGACTTCGACTTTGTCGTTCATTTGAAAAACGGATCAGATTTTTGTTGGGGTGGGGGGTGGGGGGTGAGGGGGGATGGGGTTGGGGTTGGGTGGGGGTTGGGTGGAGAGAAGATGGGGGATGAAAAGAAAGTGTGTGTGTGTAGTAGTAGTAGTAGTAGTAGTAGTAGTAGTAGTAGTAGTAGTAGTAGGCATTCTTCAATCTGGGAAGACTATGGAGTTGCGCTCGAGATGTTTTTTTCTAGCACAACTTCGGTTTTGTGCCTGGCCAGTCCGACATGGGACAGTCCCTATGGCAGTGTGTGTGTGTGTGTGTGTGTGTGTGTGTGTGTGTGTGTGTGCGTGCGTGCTATGGGACATTATCAGTAAACGATATTTTTTTGTGAAGTCTGCCACAGACCAAAGATCATGGACAATGTGGTCAGGGAGTGAATGACAGGACCGCATTTCATTAAAAACTTTTTTATGTGCTAGGCAGGAGAACTGCAGAACTGGCAGTAGTTTTTTTTCCTGCATTGAATACATTACGTTTAAACCAAGTCACCTTCACATTTCAAACAAACAAGAAGGAGCACTCCATCGAGGAACTATCGCTTGTTATCCGTGGAGTGAAATTGCATGAACTTATCCGTAGACTCATGCACTGTTGTAATAATGTGACAGGTACCATTAAAGCTTAGCTGGGGAATAGCCTGGCGGTTGGAGTGTTGAGCTTGCGGTCTTACAGCTCGAGTTCAGGCCATCTCAGTGTCACCCGTTCAAGGGCAACGACATCTAGCGTTAACATCAGTGCCGACTCCACACCCCCGAAAGTCCTTTGCATGAGACAATAAACCACGATCCCGTGTGCGAACGCAGGTAAAACATCTTGCGCACACGTTAAAACATATTTTTCCTTTCGGAAAGAGTAGGTAATTTGTGGGAACGGATGACAAAATGTTCAAAACCGCATATATATGGGGACTAGATGTAGAAAAATACATGAATGTTTATTCATTGTCCTCGAAATAAAAGATTCCTCGTGTTAATGCGGGGAGTGGGGTGGGGGGTGGGGGGTGGGGGGCTGTCAATATAAATAGCATCCCCACCTCTTGGATATGATGTGCAAAAACTCCCTCTTTTCTATCCCGATCTTTGTTTCTACCTTGTTCTTTTCTTCACGTCACCTCTTTCTTCTCTATTTTCTGCCCTCTTGCCCTGTTTTTTTCCCCCAGAAAGACTTAAAAGGTAACAATTCCCTCCTACACCGAAATTGGATGCGCTGGGCCTGACTTGTCAGGCTCCTAACAGCAGCACAACGCATTTTTGCTCTTAAGACAGACAACAATAGATGTTGTCCGAGCGTTCGAGGAAAAGAAGAAGAACAAGTAAGATGATGCTGTATTTCGTTTTATTGATCGAGTTGCTGCCTCATAGCCGGCCTTTGTCTTTGTCCAAAATCATCAATACAAGCGAGTTCTTTTTGCGCAGTTATCACTAGAAGACTACTCTGAACACATCCACAGTGCAGTTTGTGTTCATGTGTGCAGTCAACTGGCATAAGAGGCAAAGCTTTAGAGTACTTAACAGAAAAAAAGCATTTGCCCCTTTTTCACAAACATCATCATAATAAATATCGAAGTAAAATTAATGAAGATAAGGTAGGTAATGCTTTTATTAAAAAAAAGAAGCATTTGCCCCTTTACACAAATATCTTTACTTTTTACTTTTCCTTTGTCCTTCCGCTTGTACTCTGTGGCGTCGCGGGGAGACATAACTGTCTGTCTGCAGCAAGGCGGGTAGCTTGGAGGAGGGACAATCCATGGACTTTCAGTGTTTCTGCCACGGAATCACTCCAGCGTCGCCTGGGTCTACCTCTGGCCCTCGTGCCAGAGTACCTCAAGTTGTATACAAATATCATCATGATAAATGTAGAAATAAAAGTAATGATAATAACTAAAGAAATAGTAATAATAAAAATTATTGTCATCATCATTGGCGGCATCATCAGTGGTCTAGAGGCCGAGAAAGCGAAAAGTCGGGGGTTCGATCCCCGTTTGTGCCCGAAACTTTCCCCTCAACCACTAGACCGTGAGTGGTAGTCAGGATGCTAGTCTTTCGGATAAGATGATAAATCAAAGTCCCATGTGCAGCAACATGCATTCAGCGTATAATAATAATAATAATAATAATAATAATAATAATAATAATAATAATAATAATAATAATAATGTATGGAATTTATATAGCGCTGAATCTTGTAAAGCAACAAATCAAAGCGCTCAGATGATTTTTTTTATGCGTGTGTATGCGGTTTTTAAAATTTTGTCATCTGTTCCCACCGGCACACAATGGCCTACTCTTTCGAATAGCGGAACAGGATTTAACGTGTGCGCAAGATGTTCTGCATGCGTTCGCACACGGGGCCTCGGTTTATAGTCTCATCCGAAGGACTTTGACATTCAGTTTGATTTTTTGGTCAAACTGGGAAGAAAGGGCGAGGCTGGGAATCGAACCCAGAACCTCACGGTTTACTTGTTGGCAGGCAAACGTCTTAACCATCCTGCCACCTTCCTTCACAAGCGTATGCCACCTCCCCCCCTCCCACGGCAACAAGAGAGTTGTCCCTGGCAACATTCTGTAAAAAAAAAAAAGCCACTATGATAGGGAACACAAATATACATACAAACAGGAAAAAAAGAAAAAACCAAAAACGGGTGGAGCTGCTCTAGTGGAAACGAGCTCTCCCCGGGAAAAGCAGCCCGAATTTCGCGCAGAGAAATCTGCCGTGACTTAAAAGTGGTATACCAAAGCACATCACAAGGCATTCTTACAAAGGGCATTCTTACAAAGGGCATTCTTACAAAGGGCATTCTTGCAAAGGGCATCATCTTGTACTGCCACTTCCAAGCACTGGCTGGCTATGTATGAAAAGCAAGGCCACTGTGAAATGGCCTCGTGTTTGAGGTCAGCTGGGTCACATGCAGCGGACACACAGAACACAAGACAAGTTGCATCGTCGCTTTAAACAGTTTGAAAGAAAATTCATACCTGTTGCAAAAAATAAAACGAAGTCTCTCTCTCCTCTCTCTCTCTCTCTCCTCTCTCTCTCTCTCTCTCTCTCTCTCTCTCTCTCTCTCTCTCTCTCTCTCTCTTCTCTCTCGTCTCTCTCTCTCTCTCTCTTGTGTGTGTGTGTGTGTTGTGTGTGTGTGTGTGTGTGTTTGTGTGTGTGTGTGTGTGTGTGTGTGTGAGTGTGTGTGTGTGTGTGTGTGTGTGTGTGTGTGTGTGTGTGAAGAGAGAGAGAGAGAGAGAGAGAGAGAGATGGAGAGAGTAGAGAGAGAGAGAGAGAGAGAGAGATGAAATATCTTGATATTTGTTTTTTAATGGTTCCATGTGTATAAATGATTTCAATGCAAGCATTCTGATTTGTTTTTCACAAAGTACATTCTGTCAAGTGTTATAGCTTGACTAAACACGTCTCACAGTTTGTAAAAATCAATAGTATTATACGCTAAAGAAACTAGGACGTACTTGGTTCTATGTAACTGGAAAGCTTTATACAGATGTATTGCCAGATGACGTGGAATGATATCATCACCTAATGTCATCTGTAACACAGCCGAAGTAAGCAAGGCAGTGTTCTTCTATCCGTCCATCTGACTATGAGCAGCCTTCTAAAAACCATACCTCAGCTGTTTCGGTTCTTTTTTTAAAAATCATCTTTCATATTTGTCCAGGATACAGCATGACGGGCCATACTAACGAATCAGTATCAGAATCAGAAGTTATTTTAATTTTTAGCTGGTAAGGAATTCTGGATTTTTAGATCTGGTGCTTAGTTCGATCATTCTATTTTTAGTCATGCATATTCTTGTTTTTATATCTTTGGAACATGATTGTCTTTCGTTTTAATTGAACGTATTCAACTTCTTTGACGTTTTCTTAAGGAATTTTGCCTATCTTTATTTCGTGCTCTGTTTGGCAACTGGTTCTGGTAACATGCAGCGCTTTGGTCTTTTTGGCATTGAGCTTGAGATTGGCTCTTCTTCCTGTGGCTTCTACTATGTGTAATACTCTCGTCATGCTCGTAATGTTATTGTATAGTAGTGCTGTATCGTCAGCGTAGCACAGATTTGTTATGTTTCTGCCACCTACATTAAGACCTATATCATCAAAATCAGACTCTCATGTGACTTGTTCTGCGCATATATTGAATAGGTGAGGTGGGAGGATGTATCCTTGTCTAACTCCTTTTGAGATGTTGAAAGACTCACACTTTTAATTGCACCATCTGATAGTACCTTTTTGCTCTTCATAAAGAGAGGACACTAACAAGATGATGTGTTTTGAAAAGCCCATTTTATACATTGTGTCAAAAAGACGATGCTGACTTACACTGTCAAAGGCTTTGCCGTAGTCTATGAGCGTAGTAAAAGTTATTTATTCGTACTGTTCACGTTTTCAATAATGTTTTGTTGCAATATAGCATGTCTGTTGTTTCTCTGTTTGTTCTGTAGCCTGCCCGACATTCTGATAGTTCAAACTCTACTTTTTGTTTCATCCTATATAACATCATGATCAGCAAGATCATGCTTGCATTACATACAAGGAGTACTGTCTTTGAATGATTGCACTCTTCTACATTTCTGTTTTTGTTGAGCATGACAAACTCTTGTGACTTTTAATCTGCTGGACACTTACTAGTCTTTAGATTTACAACATAGGCAATGTATAACTCTCTGCCCACCTTCTTCTGAGTGCTTCAGACACCTACAAGCTTTTAAGGTCCGAATAGATAGACAGCTCCACGATTTACGACAATTTTTGTATACAAACTACATCATCCAGATCCATGCTGCAAAATGGCTGTATCTGATTATGAATTTAAAAAAATAAAGCATCAGAAAATTGATTTTCAACAGAGAATAGTTTCCTCAAGATGAAAATCAACACATATTTGCTCTGCAGGATATTGTTCCACATGAAGCTGTAAAACTTGGAAGAGCAGAAAAACCCTCCAAGATATTTGTTCACAGTTGTAAGGTGCAAACCATGGAAAATCACCTGGCTTGATCTAGACAGTTGGAATAACTGCACATGAGACTACTCACTAATTCAAAGCATCTGCTAATATAGCAGAACTACCAGCAACGATTTCTCAACAAGAACCAAATCTGTATGTCAGTACACAGAAAATTATGCTGAAATCTCACTTATTGTGGTTTAGCTGTGTCATAGATGCAGAACAATCAAATTAAGGGCTGAAACAGCAGGAGAGGACAAAGATAAATGGAACAACAATATCCCACAGTCAATACGAAGATAAATGGAACAACAATATCCCACAGTCAATACGAAGATAAATGGAACAACAATATCCCACAGTCAATGCGAAGATAAACGGAACAACAATCTACTACAGTCAATACGAAGATAAATGGAACAGCAATCTGCTACAGTCAATACGAAGATAAATGGAACAACAATCTGCTACAGTCAATTCGAAGATAAATGGAACAGCAATCTGCTACAGTCAATACCAAGATAAATGGAACAACAATCTGCTACAGTCAATACGAAGATTAATGGAACAACAATCTCAAATATTGTGGCATCAAGGTGATCTCACCGATGCACTCTGAAAAAATGAGAGGCAATTTTGGTAGAAGATGAGTTCAAAAGACAAACAATGACCGCTGGAAAATATTGTAAAATCTTGCAGTGTTCATCCATGTGATGACCAATAAGCATACCTGACCCATTTGTTGCAGATTTTGCATGCATTCATGCTGAAACGATGGAGCCAGTTTTGAGTCCACATACAACTGCGCCTCCTGCTGACTTAGTAATAGCAAAAGGGAGATCAAGATCAGTATCAAAAGCTTTTCTGTGAATAAAATATGTGTTTTCTCATGCACCCACCTACTCGCTCACTCAGTCTCCTGACCCATTTGGTCAGGTGGGGACTGGGGAGTGTGGAGTGGACGTCTGCAGCATATGTTTCAAGGGATCTTCATTCAATCTTTGCTTGGCAGCTGCAAGCAGGTCTGGTATGAGGACTTGTCCATTCCTTGAAGTGTAATCAGAAGGAATCGGAAGGAAGGTGGCAGGATGGTTAAGACGTTTGCCTGCCAACAAGTAAATCGTGAGGTTCTGGGTTCGATTCCGAGCCTCACCCTTTCTTCCCAGTTTGACCAAAAAATCGACCTGAATGTCAAAGTTCTTTGGATGAGACTATAAACCGAGGCCCCGTGTGCGAACGCATGCAGAACATCTTGCGCACACGTTAAATCCTGTTCCGCTTTTCGAAAGAGTAGGCCATTGCGTTCCGGTGGGAACAGATGACAAAATTTACAAAACTGCATACAAACGGGGACTGGATGTAAACAAATAAAAAAACCCACACGAGTGCCTATTCCATTATCCTCGATTAAAAAAAAATCTGAGCGCTTTGGTTTGTTGCTTTACAAGATTCAGCGCTATATAAATTCCATACATTATTATTATTATTATTATTATTATTATTATTATTATTATTATTATTATTATTATTATTCTTATTCTTATTATTATTATTAATCAAACTCTTCCCCCTGAGTCCCGCTGAGAGAGCCTCCTTCAAGGGTATCCTGGAAGATCGTCTTGGACACTGCGCTGTGGCTGACCTCATGTCTAAACATGACTAACTTGAGTCGTTCCACAGTGTCAAGAAGGGGCTTTCAATAGCCCGCAAGGGTGGAGGGGGGGGGATTTGTTTCACACATAATGGTTGGTTTTATGTATGCAGTAGACATAGCAGAGAAGTTAAACACTGCTGACAGATACCAAGAATAGAACACAGGCATTTGATGATAAAGTCCTGGACTCTCTGCTAGATGTGTATCAGAAGTGTCCATGTCTTACACCCACAAAGCAGGATGGAAACTTGAAGTGATTCATAAAGCCTGCGGATGGTGTAGAGGCTGGTGAAGTTGCTGTGCCTGACCCTGTCTAGCCCGAGTATTGCAACCATTGCTGTGTAAATCCTATCACAGACATCTGTGCAGCTTTCACCTTCGTACAGGGTGCTCCTTAAATACTTGAAGCTGTTAACCTCTTCCAGCTTCTGGCCACTAACCTAGATATTTGCATTGCTGTGGCTGCAGGATTTGACCACAACTTTTCTCTTTTTACTGCTGATTTTCATTCCTTGAGCCTAGTTGTTGCTGAAAATTTGCTAGTGAGCTGCTGGAATTTTCCATTGCTCTCAGCCATAAGCTGGACAATGTCTGCAAACTCATGTTACACAGGGATCTGCCCCCAATAGAATTGAGGTGTGATGGCATGAGGAGTTTCTTGCATGATTTTTTCAGGCATATGTTGAATAAAAATGTAAAAGTAAAGGTGTCCCATAACCTATGCCGTCATAGGGGAGGGAGGCATCAGAGACCTCACTTCTAAAGAGGCCAGCATACTGAGGGCGGCGCCCATCTCCTCTCCCTTGCTGCTTTACCTTCCTTGACCCTAAAGAGGGCAGGTACCCATTTACAGCTGGGTGAACTGGGGGGGACTGCGCTGAAGCCAAGATGCACAAATGGTCACCTATACAAACTGGTAACCACGCTTGATGCTGCTTAACCTTGGCTGGGGAAAGCGAGTGCTCTGACCACTGAGCTATCCTGTCCCTCATATGTTGAATAGGAAAGTTGATAACAGCCACCCTGGATACACTCCAATTGTCCTGAAGATGTTGCCAGTTTTTTGCTGTGAACAACAGGGCTACACGAGTAACTTACAATGATTGTTTATGATTTGAAATAAACCCTCTTCCAGTGTTTTCCTCTCTCACAGGCTAATATTCACTTCTTCTAGCCGCCAGAGCAAGGAACATTTTTGCATGATTGTATCTCATTTACGAAACAAAAACTGAAGTGGTTTGGTCATGTCACACGCTCCTCTGGTCTTGCTAAAACAACCTTCAAGACACAGTGAGGGGAGGAAGAAGAAGAGGCAGACAAAGGAAGAGATGGGAGGACAACATTCGAGAGTGGGCAGACATGGAGCTGAGAGACACCCTGAGAGCGGCCGAGAGACGCGAGGACTGGAGAAAGGTGGTTGAAAGAGCTTCGAAGGTGCCCCAAAAGATTCGGAATCTGAGGGATGGGTGAAGGTAACAGATCTCATTTATTAGGTCAAGTAAAACTTAACCTATTCTAGCGTGATAGTCAATCAGCCTGCAGGAGATTTTGATACTAAGAACTCGAATTTGGAAAAAAAAGATGTTTAGTTCTTTTCTTAAAGACATTTCAAAAGAACTTTCTAGACACTTGAAAAAAGTCACAGACAAGGTAACAGCAAAAGCAATTTATTGACGGCGACAAAATCGAGCCAGAAGTCGTTTGAATTCCTGCCTGAACCGGTGGCCACTGATGCAGTAGAGGAGGAAGTTGATGGCGTGGTTGGTGTACATGAGGTTGTCCACGAAGGCATGGGTCAGGCGGGCCTTGGCTCTCTCCGCGTTGGTCTGGGGCAGCCAGTAATACCTACTGTACAGCAGCACGATCACCACGGGTGACGTCAGCAAGAGGAAGGTGAAGGACACCAGCAGCAGCATCACTGTGATGTTGGTGTTGGTCACGGCTTTCTTTCTGCTGCTTTCTTTCTCTCCACTCCTGCTGCTGCTGCCGTCTGCTCTTCTTCCACTGATGGTGGAGATGCTGCTCTGTTCTACCGTTCTGCTAGTGCTTAGATCTGAGTTGGAGGTGAACACACTGCTGTTGTCTGTGTCAGTATTGACAGTATTCTTCATGTTAATTGCCGTAGAAGAAAACTTGCTGTTCTCATGATCTGTGAACTTCTTAGTGAACTGATGTGAAGTTTTCACTTGTCGGATGATGAGGAGATTCAAAACGAGAAAAGAGATGAAAGGAATGAAACTATAGATGGAGGCATCAATCCATCTGTATATTTTTCTCATGAAAAAATCCACATCAGGATCTGGATACCAACAGATTAAGGGATCTTCTAAGTTTCCCGAAGGGATTAACCTCTTGTTAAAAAGCATTTGAACATTTAGGGCAAAAGAGAAAACTGCTGACACTGCAGTGATTTTAATGGCAGATTTGGGAGTGCACAGACTCTGAGCCTTCAAGGGGAACCTGACAACGATGAAGCGATCAACCGTCATGGCCAGGAGAAGCAACACGGCGAAATGAATGGAGAAGTAGAAGAGAAGAGCATGGAAACCACAGAGCCAGTCTCTGCTCATGTAAAAGTAAGTCTCGCCAACGTAGCGCCTGATGAAAAAGGACAAGTTCAGAACAAGGATGACAGAGTCCATCACAGCAATGGTGGCCATGTAGACACAAAAGGAAGTGCCACGTAGACTGGTGAAGACGAAAGTGACAAAGCACAGGAAGTTACCGAGCAAACCCAGGCTCACCAAGAGTGGGATGTATATTCTGTAAACCAAAACACACACACACACACACACACACACACACACACACACACACACACACACACACACACACACACACACACACACACACACACACACACACACACACACACACACACAGCACAATGCTGCAGGTTTTCACATAGCTTTCAATACATTTCATTGATTGCCTAGATATACTCAGGCAGTGTCAAAATCCTAGAAACTAGGTCTATAGGCAGAAAACTTACCCACAGGAACTGTTTGCAAAGTCTGATGCTTCTACGTGTTTGACTTCAGAAAGGCATAATGTTACTTGAACAAAATGCATTGACTGATCAGAATAAACTACACACTAAACTAGCTTGTGTGCTATGTTATGGAGGTAATGATGCTTGGAAATTTAAAAAAGTGCCAATATAACACATAACTGCTGTGATACATTTTCAAATGATAAGATGTGAATAATGCAAATATTGAAATTTTACCTGACATCTGTACAGTTTTTTTAAAACAAAATGTAAGTACAACATCAATATTTTGGACCCATTCTTTAAAAAAATGAAGCAAACACACACACAACAAAGAAAAAGTCCCATCAACTTAATTTCGTGTTCTAAAAGTACACACAAAAGAAGTGTTACCTTCTATGATCACCAAATAGGTATACTTCAGTTGTTTTGTGCTAGATCCTATTCAAATTGAATGTGTATGCTTCCTCAGGTTTTAAAAAACCAGAATTTGTAACAATACTTTATACTTTCTTTAGTACAGTGTACCGACTTCTTTGTGTATATATTTTCTCCAGAAAGCCTCAAAGGCATTTGATCTTTACTGCTCATTGCTCAATTCTCATAGTCTCTGAACTTTGATAATCCACGCTTGTCTCCATGTTAATCCCTCTCTATCTTGCAATCTTTTGTTTCTTGAGGAAGTAATGGAAATTGATAGGAGTTATGGTTCTTTTCCAAATTTATAAAAAGATAAATTAACGAAATGTAATAGGTTCTAAAGTTTGAAAACGCCATCGCAATGTTTTAGTAAAAAAAGATTAAAAGCGAATTTCCTCAAAGTCAAAATGCAGCTACCTTAATTAATAGGGGACGAAAACAGTTGCACATGCAAAAATCTCACCATTGGTGAACCTTGGACCTCAAGATGAGGAATGGAAAAAACCAGGACCCCTCCCCCAAAAACAAAACAATTAGATCTGAAGCCTGTCCATTAGGGGGTATACAAAATCTGATCCTTTTTACTATCATCATAACACCCCAAAAAACTTATCACCAGAAGCTTGTCATAATCATAATTATCGTCATCATCATCATCATGAAAAGAAATGGTTGGTCTACTGCCTGCTTACAATTCAATCAGGAACGCGATTTTGGATTCAGGAAAATCCATCAATGGTTTTTCAGAGGATATTTCCAAGTCATTGGTCACCAGGGTTGTCGACATGTCAATGTCTTCGACCACTTCTGAAGTTCCAGGCATCAGGGAAAACAAAGAAGGCATCAGCTCCCAAGCAATGATTTGTTAGGCGAGGTCTTTGTCCTGGATGTCAAGTCCCTCACCACTGTTTGCTGGCTGTTTAGGTCTGTGGAAAGACAGGAATAAGCTTATATAACAATTACCCATAGAAATCTCAGTTTACTCAGACTGATACACATTCACAATGACCCATAAAAATCTAAGTTTACTCAAAACTGTTACGTACACAGCTATTTATACTGTGTTAAATCAAAACTCCCGTTAATAATTCACCAATGATAAATCCTAAGTGAAAAGAAAACTTCCTCAAAATCTTCTAGCTTTAAGATATAAACTGAAAGAACTTGTTGAAAAAGGAGTGGAAGAAGACGCACAGGTAATCAAAAATAGCTCTGTTATCAATGCCAGAAGGATTTCCACGAAAGAAACTAAACCCAAAACTAAAGTGATGTGCTTCATTTGTTGAGTTAACCAAAGAATGCTACATCATTTAAACCCAAAGGACAATAAAAGTTTAAAAGGCCCACACTTTGATCTCAAGAAATACAATTTCTCTACCTTTTGCCCAAATTATATACCAGACACAAAAAGTAGTGGAAGAAAACAAGTGTATTAATCAAGTACAACTCCTTCATCATTGCAATATGATTGTCAAAGACCTGGAAAAAATGCTCTATTAATATAACACTTTTGTGGCTGTATTTCGAGCCTGACCTGTTTCATGAGTTCGACATCTCGTTGAGTCATCGTCAGAGGTTTCAGCAGTGGTACCACTTAACCATTCCAGGTACTTTAAAAACAGGTCTTAGCTTGAAGAAAGAGAGGTGTTATTGGTTTCACAGGAGTAAAGAACAATTCTGTCTATACCAAAACTATCATCAAAACTTGGTACTAGAAAAAGTAATGAAAAATGACCTGAGAAAATGTTTGCAAAATGAATAGATAAATAAACTAAATGCTACCACATCTTTGTGCCAATATGCTTGGGGATGCAAATGGATGCAGGAGATCATGTTGAAATACAGCTTGAGTGGTTGGCTTAGTCATTGGATCACCTAACCAATGTCAGATCGTTTGAACCTAACAGGCAAAAATAAGTTGAAAAATGGCCAACACTTGCATGTCATGAAATACAAAAACATTATGATTAAGTGTTATTCATTCAACTTTACAAAATGATTTTGCAATGATTAAAAATAAAAATAGAAAATCTGTTGGTGACAGTATTTATTTATTTTTTGATGACAGCATTTGAAGTATTTTGGTATGAGTTGAGATCCACTTGACCTCCATCATAAATTTCGCTGTAGTCAGAGGTCACAGTAATAATATCGCGTAACAGTCACTGGTTTCTGTAAGTTAAATTCGAAAGGATACAGGAGGCTATTTTCAAAACAAATGAGTTGTCAATCGAAGCTAAATGCTAACCCAAGTGTTGTCAGACTATTTAAACTTGACAGGCAAAATAATTAAAAAATGGCCATTAGCTGGATCCCCAAGTAACATAATTATCTATTTTTGACCAAATAAGAAAGTCTCTTTACTGAAACTGTGCAGGGTTCCTTCCAAGAGCAAATCCATCATTATTACACAACTGACTTTGCAAAGATGAAAATGCAGAAAAGCCCCAAACTGTAAATGTTTTGATGATAGCGTTTGAGGCATGTTGTGGTAAGGACTATGAGAATTGCCTGATATGATTAATGAGTTTCAGTTTATTAGGTGATCCATCATAAGACTCCTTGGTGTGGTATGACTTAACTATCTCTAGTACTTTAAAGAGAAAACGTCTTACGAAACAGAGCTGTGGAAGCGTTCACATATCGTTTCATAGAACAAGTGGCCTGGCCTGGTCCTTTGTTCAATCGTTCAGGCAATGCTTACGACAACAGGTAATTTTCCCCAAACACCCACTTTCAATATCTGCATCAGCTCATTGCAAAGACTGATTTTAAAAGTTGTCATATCTGCACCTGCTGCATTTCGGTTTTTGACTTTCTTTCCCTTACCCTGTAGTGTGATCATGTTAAATCCTTCAGGTCAACATCCCTATAGGCACTGTATGGGAAAATGATGGGGTCCATATGCATCAGATTGATAGGTATGTTTGCAAGAGCTATCATTCAACAAAATGCAGTGAAGGGTTTTACTCAGCGATGCTCGATTATCTATCTCAGGAAGCTGAACAGAAGGTGTATTCTGGCTTGTCTGAAATATCAGATGCTAAGCCACTTGAAAAAGTGGTGAGGGCTAGGTTTCTTCTATGAAATGGCTTCTTTGTAATTCCACGTTGAGAACTTTGTGTATCTAGTAAGCCCAAGGAAACAATGGCTGCTATATCCGAGATGTACAGAGTGTTCAACTTCAGTTCCATAGAACATAAAGTCCTGGGTTCGAATCTTGGCAGCCTCTGGTGAATTCAGGGAGGGGAGGTTTATGATCTCTCCGGCCAACTTCAAGCACAGATCTACCAGTGCCTTAATTCCCTGCATGTATAGACACATGCAGAAGATCATATAATAATTATGCACGTTAAAGGTCCCGTAATTAATGTCAGCATTTGGTGGGTTACAGAAACACAAATGTACCAAGCATAAATCCCCAAAGCCTGAATGCAGCAACAGTCACGGTGGGCAAAAAAACAGTCGCATACGCAAAATCTCTCCATTGGTGAACTTCAGAGCTCTAGCCGAGGAGCAGAAACAAAACAAGCCCAAAGAAGTGTCATTTCACCCAGCACTGTCCATGCAAAATGCCATTGTGATATAGTGCATTGTTAGTGTCGATGGTAAAGTGTTCCATTACAGCTGTCAGTGAAGTCAGCCACAGTACCAGTAGAAAAAGTGCACCACTGGCATTGAAGATAAAGTGCACCATGAGCATCAAAGATATCGTGCACCATAACGTCAATACTAAAGTGGATCATCAATAAAAAATATCACCAGTAACACCCAAAGTAAAGGTTTACTAAAGCACCCACACAAAGAGACACACCAACAGTGGAGTGCATCAATGACATCGAAGGTGAACTACACCATGGCATCAATGTTAAAATGAAATACTAATGGAAAAGTGCACCATAGCAACAATGTATAGCAGGAGTGTCAAAAATGAAAAGCAGTAGTATCATAATAATAATAATAATGATAATAATAATAATAATAATGATAATAATAATAATAATAATGATAAAATGGAATTTGTATAGTGCTATATCTGACAAAGACATATCATTAGGAAAAGTAGGAGTATCAGAAGAAAATATAACTGAAGTGTGGCCCCAAAACTCTCATTACAACATCAACTCAGGGATGGAGAGCTCACATTGGTAACGTGCATCATGACCTGTGATGTGTTTATAAGTTTAGCTGTGCACATACACAAAAGTAGCCATTCCCTTCATTCAAGAAACTAGTGGAAAGTATAAGTAATCAAAAGACCTGGACTCATGTTGAAGGTACAGACCGTGGAAGCTTTGACAATCCTCTACCATCACTGTCTGTTCTTTACAAATATTGTTTATTGTCATATTGCCCAATTGTTGTGGTGTTTGCCAGGCCTAAAACTTTAGTAATGTGACCGTATCCTACTGGTTTTTGTTGACAGTTGTCAAAAAGGGCTTCCATAGTGCTTTTGCACACCCCATTGACCTGCAATATGTTTGTTGTAGGACAAGTATCCTGTGATATTATTCATTTTAAATGTCTGGATCTTTTATGAATAGTGAATAAACACGGGGACTGGATGTAAAAAGTACATATGTGCTTATTCCATTATCCTCGATATAAAAGAATAAAAAGAAGAAACGAAGGTCTGCCAACAGAATGCACACTGCAAAAGTGTAGCCAATAGATATAGTAGAGGAAAACAAGCACAGGAAACTAGTTACAACTTCATCATCAACATGATCTTTTAAATCAAAGATTCCAAAATATCCCAAGCAAACAAACAAACACAATCTACTATAAGATCAAATATTCAAAGACATCATTGAGGATCTACTGAGCAAGGACCATACCTTTGGCCTGACCTGATTCCAGTTCCTGGTTGAGCACTCTTCCGAGATCCTGGCAGTGATAGCTACTAGTATGTGATATGTTTGGTCAAGTGTGTGTGTGTGTGTGTGTGTGTGTGTGTGTGTGTGTGTGTGTGTGTGTGTGTGTGTGTGTGTGTGTGTGTGTGTGTGTGTGTGTGTGTGTGTATAAATAAATAAATATATATATGTATGTATATATATTATATATGGGGACGGGATATCTTAGTGGTTAGAACATTGCGCTCGCAATCTGACGACCCGGGTTCGATTCCCGCTCAAGGGGATGTTTTCTCCTGGAGTTAACATCAGTGCAGACTCCACTCTCCGCATCAGTCCTTCGGATGAGACTATAAACCGAGGCCCTGTGTGCGAACGCACGCAGAACATCTTGCGTGCACGTTAAACCCTGTTCCGCTTTTCGTAAGAGTAGGCCATTTTGTGCCGGTGGGAACAGATGACGAAATTTATAAAACCGCATACACACGGGGACTAGATGTAGAAAAGCACAGAAGTGCTTATTCCATTATCCTCGATATAAAAGAATAAAATTAAATTAAAAAAAAATCTCCCCAAAAGACCAAAGACCCACCATCAAAAACCTCGCCCAAGTAACAAAAGTTAGGTTGAGGACTGGGACACTGCAGACTCAGACATCACATGTTTACCACGTTCCATATTGGTGATTCTGAGGCGGGCCTCTGTGGCACCTCTCCCATGACTGTGGAACACTTCCTCCAGACCTGTCCATCCAACACACCAAAACCTGAGGACTGGCCCATATCTGGACAAACTCTTCGGACCCATGGAGGGCCTTCAGCGCACGGCAGCATTTGCCAGGGGCCTCAGTTGCTTTCTAAGCATTTTACTAAGAAGAAGAAGAAGAAGAAAAACTCGTCAAAGCAACCAGATCTCAATACACTAGCAAGCGTACAGCTCTTTCATGTCAGTATCCATTGAAGACACGTTATCTTTCTTTCTCTACATTTTTCAAGATTTATTTTATTTTTTATTTTATACAAGTTAAAGTCACGGCAGATTTCTCTGCGTGAAATATATCTAAATATATTCTAAGGCTGTACGCAGTCTTGCTCTATCTGGTTTAATTATAGAGCCCCAGAAAAATTATCCTATTTACGAGGTGGACGCTATATGCAAGTGTTTGAGACCACGCGACTTCAATTCAATTCAATTTAATTCTTTTATTGTCCTCTGTTTAAAGGAAATTTGTTTTGCAGTGATTAAAACGTATCTAAGAACGTAACAGAATGACAGACATATATATAGAAATAAATGCATGTGATAAAAGGTAACACTTGTTAAACACACACACACACACACACACACACACACACACACACACACACACACACACACACACACACACACACACACACACACACACACACACACACACACACACACACACAATTCTATTAAAGGAAATTTGTTTTTCGGATGAGACTATAAACCGAGGCCCCGTGTGCGAACGCACGCAGAACATCTTGCCCTCACGTTAAATCCTGTTCCGCTTTTCGTAAGAGTAGACCATTGTGTGCTGGTAGGAACGGATGACAAAATTTACAAAACCACATACACATGGGAACTGGATGTAAAAAGGCACATACACATAAGTGCTTATTCCATTATCCTCGATATAAAAGAATACATTAAAAAAAAATAAATAAAGAAAAAAAAACCCTCGGGTCCATGAAGTCCAGGGTTCAAATCTCGGCGTCGTTTGGTGAATCAAAGATGAGGATTAAAAAAAAAAGATTTACGATTTTCTACGATCTCACAAGTGCATGCCTGCCATTGCCTTAATTCCCTTCGTGTATATACACATGCAAAAGATCAACCGTGCACGTTAAAGATCCCGTAATTCATGTCAGCGGTTACGAAAACACAAACATAGCCAGCATATACCCCTGAAGTCGAAATGCGGTTACCTTCGTGGCGGGCAAAATCAAGATAGATTGATGTCTTGTTGTCTTAAGTTACATTCCTGATAACTAACGATCCTTGTTATAAAACATCTTTGTTTTGCTTTGTTGTTGTTTTCTTTTTTATTTGGTTTTTATTTGTTTGGGTTTTTTGGTTTGGTTTCTTTGTTTTCTGCTTTATTTTTTGTTTTGGTTTTCTGTTTTGCTTTATGTTATTTAAAAAAAAATCAATGAATCCATAAATAAACGGCTATCCCCTTATGTATGAGCCAAGGGTCTTTGTTTGAATAAATCGTTCGACTTAAATTCTCACTCTCTTTCTTTTTAAAAAATATTTTTCTTTCTTTCTTTCTTTCTTTCTTTCTTTCTTTCTTTCTTTCTTTCTTTCTTTCTTTTCTTTCTTTCCTTCTTTCTTTCTTTCGTTTTTCTTTCGTTCTTTCTTTCTTTCTTTCTTTCTTTCTTTCTTAAAATGCCCTTCTACCCTTGCTTTTACAACCCTCCCTCCTCTAAACATTCCTATCATATCCTACTCCCCCCTCCCAGTCCTCGTTCCTACTTCCTTGCTCCATTTACACAGTTTCTGACCAGATTATTCCCTGATAATTATTGCAAGGCTTCATATGCCTTCAATCTTTGGTTGAGCAGAAACAGGCGCATAATTAAATTATTATAACATTTGCTCCCCCACTGGGGTAGGAATATAGGGCCACCCAATCACCGGTAACACGCCTGCGCGCGCGCACGCACGCACACACATACAGACAGACATAGAACACACACACAACAGACAGACAGGCAGCCCAGACAGACATACAGACAGACAACACACACACAAACACACACACACACACACAACACACACCACACACAACACACACAACACCACACACACACACACACAACACACACACACACACACACACCACACACACACACACACACACACACACACATCCTTCGGATGAGACTATAAACCGAGGTCCCGTGTGCGAACGCACGCAGAATATCTTGCGCACACGTTAAATCCTGTTCCGCTTTTCGTAAGAGTAGGCCATTGTGTCCCGGTGGGAACAGATGACAGAATTGACAAAACCGCATACACTCGGGGACTGGTTGTAAAAAAGCACATAAGTGCTTATTCCATTATCCTCGATATAAAAGAATAACATAAAATAAATAAAATGAGTGCAAGCACATAATCGCTCGTGCCACCTTATACACGTGTGTGTGTGTATGTGTGTGTGTGTGTGTGTGTTGTGTGCGTGTGTGTGTGTGTGTTGTGTACGTGTATGTGTGTGTGTGCGCGCGCGCACAAACGCACACACGCGCGTGCATTCATGTTACATACAGAAAACACGTGCTCTATTCATATTCAGACATATTCAGGAACCAGACAGGCAGAAAAGCACACACGCGCGCGTATGCACCCACATGCGAGCGCGCGCACACACACGCGCGCGCAGACACACACACACGCACACACAAACACACAGATGCATGCATGCACATATTCACGCTGGTATGCACACACATACACACATGCGCGCGTATGCACCAACATGCGAGCACACACACATGTGCGGGCACACACACAGACACACACACGCATACACAAACACACAGATGCATGCAGGCACACAATCATGCTGACATATAAGCGCAAAAACACACACGCGCGCGCTTGTGCAAAACACGTGCAGCTGCTGTGCACACACACATACACGTAAATGCGCGCAGACATAACACCTACCCAGGCATGCAAGCACGCCTGCAATTATATATTACACAGGTACGACATGCACATAAGCAAATGCACAGAAACATGCATGCATACAACACAACACACACAACAACACACAACACACAACACACACACACAACACACCACACACACACACAACACACACACACACACACACACACACACACACACACGGATGCATTCGTACAATTTTGTGGTGGCAGTTCATACATAGGATCAATCTCTCTCACTACCTCTCATATCACCCTCTCCTGTCGTCGTCCTCTCTGTCTGTCTTCTCTCCCTCTCTCATCTACTTATCTGTCTCCTGTCTCTGTTTCTGTCTCGCCACTATCTTTTTCTATCTTCTGTCTTTCTGTCTGTCTGTCAGTTCTCTGCTAGCCCTTTCCCTTAATTCTCTGTATATATCATCTCTCATTTTCTCTTACAAACACTACTAATAAAGAGAGACATGCCTTACACAACTTTTATTTTTGTTAATAATTTTTTTAGTTTCTTTGAGATGTAGAAAATCTTCTCACTTTTACTATTACAATCAATAATTGTATGCGCGTTTGTCGTAACTGTGTACAAAGTATGTTCTTCCTATGCTTTTATACATTCTTTTTTAGCAGGATAATATCAGCCTCTGTGTTTTTTTACCGTCCTGTGCGTATCGTTTTTAAATTTTGTATGTGGTCCTTCGCGATTTGTCAAACTCTTAAAACGGGGTTTTACAGTTGCGCAAGACTTTTGTTTCGTCGATAGTAGATTTTAGATTTTGTGTGAGGTACGAGCATTCCCTTTGATTTTGACATGTAAGTAGTTGTGTGTGGTTTTATTTAATTTGTATATTTTTATTTATTTTCTTGGTATGTATAAACATTCTTGCGTATTTTGCCAGTCCATGTGTAATACAGTTTTGTAATTTTTCATCCGTTCCCCGCAGTGCGTTTAATTTCGAAAAGCGGAACGGTTCACATTGGCAATCTGCTAGGAATGTTGTTTATGTTGTGCGTGTGTGCGCATCTGTACGTGAGCGACTGAGAGTGTGCGCGCGCGCGCGCGGCGCGCGCGGTGTGTGTGTGTGTGTGGTTATTTATTTAATCTATGTATATTTATCTATTTTATTCTTCTATTTCGAGGATAATGGAATAAGCGTTCATGCGCTTTTTTGCACCCAGTCCCCGTGTGTAAACAGTTTTGTAAATTTTGTCATCCGTTCCCACCGACACACAGTGGCCTACTCTTCCGAAAAGCGGAACGGGTTAACGTGTGCGCAAGATGTGCTAGGTGTGTGTGTGTGTGTGTGTGTGTGTGCGTGCGCACGCGCGCAAGTATGTGTGTTTGAGATAGAGATAGATAGATAGAGAGGAGAGATAGAGGAGAGAGAGAGGGAGAGAGAGAGAGAGAGAGAGAGAGAGAGGGAGAGAGAGAGGGAGAGAGAGAGTGAGAGTGAGTGAGAGAGAGAGAGAGAGAGAGAGGAGAGAGAGAGTGGAGGAGAGAGAGGATGAGAGAGAGAGAGAGGAGATGAGAGAGAGAGAAGAGAGAGAGATGAGAGAGAGAGGAGAGAGAGAGAGAGAGAGAGAGAGAGAGAGAGAGAGTGAGTGAGAGAAATGTTAAAGTAATGTATACATTTTGTTTTGAAAGCATGCATCAGGTTAGTTGATATAACCAGTGCTTTTGCTCAGACCGGTTCAATGTTTATTTGTTTATTTATTTTATTAATTTTTTTTATCGAGGATAATGGAATAAGCACTTATGTGCTTTTTTACATCGAGTCCCCGTGTGTATGTGGTTTTGTAAATTTTGTCATCTGCTCCCACCGGCACACAATGGCCTACTCTTACGAAAAGCGGAACAGGATTTAACGCGTGCGCAAGATGTTCTGCGTGCGTTCGCACTTTGAGGCTTGGTTTATAGTCTCATCCGAAAGACTTCAAATTAAAAAAAAAATTAAATTTTATTCTTTTATATCGAGGATAATGGAATAAGCACTTATGTGCTTTTTTACATGCAGTCCCCGTGTGTATGCGGTTTTGTAAATTTTGTCATCCGTTCCCACCGGCACACAATGGCCTACTCTTACGGGGAGACAGGAGTCTGCACTGATGTTAACTCCAGGGGAAAGTATCCCCTTGAACGGGAATCGAACCCGGGTCGTCAGATTGCGAGCGCAATGTTCTGACCACTAGGCTATCCCGTCCCCCAATGTTGAAAAAACAACCAATAACCCCAAAGCACTAGACTTCATCGGGTTTGGCCGAGGCCAAGAGTTTCATCAGTTATAAATGCAAGGCAAGTACTAAGACTGACATGACAATGTTGTTATGCTTTAAAATGTTATGTTGAGATTGTCTTCATCCAAGAGCAGCTCTTAACGTGACAGCCTGCACTTTTCTCTTCTTTTTAAGGAGAATAAAATAAAAATCCTTTGAAGTCGGAGTATGGCTGCCTATGTGGCGTGGTTTAAAAAAATCACCCACCCAGTCGCACACACAAAGTTGTCATTTAGCGTGTAGTTGTCATGTCAAAGTGATTCCCAGGTGGGATGAGTGAGTCAAAGTAAATATTCTGGGTGACCCCAACAGTGTCAGGCTGGGGGGAACGCGCTACAACAACAACAATATTAACAACAATAATAGGAACAACAACAACAGCAGCAGCGACAACAATAACAACGACAGCAGCAAGAATAACAACAACAACAACAACAGCAACAACTACAACAACAACAACAAGAGTCTATAATCACCGGCTTGAGAATTTGGCGTCAGGAGTTTGTTGATCTTATAAGTCATTCTTTGTACAGATCCTTTGGTTCCTAAATCAATGTTGTATGTATATGCATAGGGATGGTTTCACGAGCACACTGCTTTCGTAATTCTATGCATTCCCGAAGTCGAAAATCGGCTACCTAAGAGGTGGGGGAAAAAAAGTTGGCATACGCAAATATCTCACCCTTCGTAAACCTTGAAGGTCTAGCCAAGGAACGAACAAATATTGTATGCTTTTCTTTTTCTTTCCTTTCTTTCTTCTGTGAATTTTTTTTTTTTGGGGGGGGGGGGGGGGTAACCTGGCAGCTCTGAGGGTTGCTGGTGTCAGACTGGATCTTGAGCTATTCACACCCCTGCAGTATTTAGTCCAATGCCCCAGTATAGCAGCGTTTCCTTTAAGAAGCTGGCCAATGATGTCTTTGATAGCCAAAGCTGAGACACTCTAGTCTTTGATCCAGTCTTCCTGGACACTCCTTCATCTTGTTTTGATCTCTTGGTTGACAAGTCGATATTCAAATACTGATGTTCTTCAAGGCTTCTATCTTGTTACAGAGGTCAAGAATATCATCTGTGATCCAGGGGAACTCCTTGCTTCTATGTTTCTCCAGGGCTCCTTTGCTAATGAGAGTAAAACTTCTTTAAACTTACCTACAGGGGTATCTATGTATTGCAGTACAAAGTTTCCAGGAGAGCAAACCTGGCTGGAATAGCTTACCACTTCTGGGTCTTACAGCCTGTCAAAACTGAATCCGTTGCCAGGACTCTTGCTGCACCTCTCTGCCTTTAGCTTCAGCTTACTGCTGGATAGAACAAGGTTGCGGTTGCTGCCTCTATCAGTCCCAGGAAAAGCCCTTATCAATTTTCTGTCTTGTGATGCTTTTTGTGAAGCACAGGGGCAACAAAATATAGTCGATCTGGTTCTGTGCCAAACCTCTAGGTGCTTGCTAAATTACGTCAGCGATTTGTTTGTGAGAGTGGAGGATATTAGTGACTGTGAGATAGTATTTTGTTTACGTATTTGTTCTTTTATTTCAAGAATAGTGGAAAAAGCACTCATAAGCTTTTTTAAACGGCTATTCCTGGTGTGCATGCAGTTTTGTAATGTTGTCATCCCTTCACACCAGCATAAACAGGTAAGTGCATTGATTAATGCAAACGCATTACAAACTCGATTCCTCTGGTGAGGTATAAGATCTTTTCTCTAGAAAAGGACATTACAAAATCAAAAACAAAAGAATACTACCAAAACAAAACAAGCACACACATGCAAGGTTCTGTTTTGCATGAACAATAACATAGACACTTACATAGGAGCCCGTGCTTAATACAAGTAAGAGACAAAGACAGCATTGTTTCTCTTTAATTGGTAAGGATATTGTTTCCAGGACATCTTTTTAAAGTCTTCAATAACAAAAATGCAAATTTATGTGAGATATATGATGACACACACATGACAATTTGAGTATACACGCGCGCGCGCGTGCCAGAGGGCATGTCTGTGTATTGTATACCATTATAAATCACAGCAGATTTCTTCACGTGAAATCCAGGCTACTTTCTTCAGTGAGAGTATGTGGCCACAAGAGCAGCAACACCTATCATTTTCTTCTTTTCCTGTCTGCATGTGTACTTGTTTCCCTATCAGAGTGGCTTTTTTCCCACATAATTTTTCCAGGAACAACTCTCTTATTGCCTTCGGCTCTTTTACGTGCTCTGAATGTGTGTTGCACTGTTAGACCTTGGTTTATCATCTCATCCGAAAGACTAGCACACAGACCACCACTCACGATCTAGTGGATGGGGGGGGGGGGGGGGGAGTTTTGAGCACAAACGCGGATCAAATCCGGACTCTGTGTGTGTGCCTGCGCGGGCGTGCGTGCATGCTCTCTGTCTCTGTTTTGCAATTTCTCTCCCATATTTTTTCTCTTTTGCTCATGTGTTTTTCTCTTTCACAATCTAAAACCCCTTACTTTTTACCACCAGAGAAAGATCCTGACGTTTTGCATGAGTGCATCCATATACTGTGTCACGTCAAATTAAGTACATTGTTGGCAGCATTAACCCATTATATCCTGAAAGAGTCACTCGCTTTGAGGAAAGTTTTACTACGCAGTGTTGGACTTTTAAAAGAATTTGATAGCATTTATTTCTCTTTTTAAGGACACTATTGTAGCATTTTGTAGACATTTGAAATCAAGAGGTCTCCATATTACCAGATGGCGTTTTCAATTCTGGGTTTTTCTTCCTGGATAGTTATGGCTTCAGTGAAAATAACTATACAAATTGAAGTGGATTGGGCACCTCTCACGAACATCTGGACTAGCCAAGACTGTCCTACAAGAAACAGTAGAAGGAAGGAAGCGAAGAGGCAGACAGAGGAAAAAGATGGGAAGACATCATCAGAGAAGGACTGGCCTTGATTGGAACGACTTGTTACAGGAAGCTGAAAACCACGGAGAGTGGAGAGGAAGCTGGTTGCAAAATCTTCAGTGGTGCCCCAAAAGTCTACTAGATGACAAGATAGGTGAGGTGAGTTGAGGAGACACTCGACAGGTCGAAAGCTATAGTGACTTTTTTATACCATAGACAAGGTCATGTAACAAAGGTTATCGCCAACAACAAAATCGATCCAGAAGTCGTTTGAATTCCTGCCTGAACCGGCGGCCACTGATGCAGTAGAGGAGGAAGTTGATGGCGTGGTTGGTGTACATGAGGTTGTCCACGAAGGCATGGGTCAGGCGGGCCTTGGCTCTCTCCGCGTTGGTCTGGGGCAGCCAGTAATACCTACTGTACAGCAGCACGATCACCACGGGTGACGTCAGCAAGAGGAAGGTGAAGGACACCAGCAGCAGCATCACTGTGATGTTGGTGTTGGTCACGGCTTTCTTTCTGCTGCTTTCTTTCTCTCCACTCCTGCTGCTGCTGCTGCCGTCTGCTCTTCTTCCGCTGACAGTGGAGGTGTCGCTCTGTTCTACCGTTCTGCTAGTGCTTAGATCTGAGTTGGAGGTGTACACACTGCTGTTGTCTGTGTCAGAATGAACAGGAATCTTCATGTTGTTTGTTGTAGAACAAACCTTGCGATTCTCGCGATCTGTGAACTGCTTGGTGAACTGCTGTGAGCTTTTCACTTGTCGGATGATGAGGAGATTCAACACGAGAAGAGAAATGAAAGGAATGAAGCTGTAGATGGAGGCATCAATCCATGTATATACTTTCCTCATGAAAAAGTCCACATCAGGATCTGGAAACCAACACCTTAACGGATCTTCAACGTTTCCTGAAGGTCCTAATCGCTTGTTAAACAGCATTTGAACGTTGAGGGCAAAAGAAAACATCCCCAACGCCACGATGACTTTAACCGAAGATTTGGGAGTGCACAGACTCTGAGCCTTCAAGGGGAACCTGACAACGATGAAGCGATCAACCGTCATGGCCAGGAGAAGCAACACGGCGAAATGGATGGAGAAGTAGAAGAGAGAATGATGGAAACCACAGAGCCAATCACTGCTCATGTAAAAGTCAGTCTCGCCAACGTAGCCCCTGATGAAGAAAGAGGAATTGAGGACGAGGATGACGGAGTCCATCACAGCAATGGCGGCCATGTAGACACAAGTGGAGGTGCCCCGCAGACTGGTGAAGATGAGGGTGACGAAGCACAGGAAGTTGCCCAGCAGTCCAAGGCTCACAACAAGTGGGATGTATACTCTGTAAAACCAAGACATACCACTGTACAGCGCCGCAGATTTTTTCACATTGTTTGCAGTACGTATCATTAATTGGGATGATTTGGCCTAGGTGGTGTCAAGATATGAGAAAGTAGGAAATATGGATAGAGAAATGATACACAGTAGCTGTTTGCAAGGTATGCTGCTTTTAGGTCTTTGATATGAGAAACTTAAAGTGTGACTTGAACAAGATGCATTGACTGAATACGAAAAATTGAACTCTTAAACTAGGTTATGATTTAGGTGAAAATGCTAAGAAATAAAAAGAAATTGCATCAACATAACACATATCGGCTGCTACAAACTTGGAAATGAAAAAATAACGAGTAAAACAAATAAAAACATTCAGGCTGACTCATTCATAGTTTCTTCACACAAAACATATTACTAGAACTGTAAATTTTTTGACTCAATCATAAGAACAAAGCAGATACATAGACAACAAATTACTACTCCCCCCAACCCCCCCACCCAACAAACAAGCAAACAAAACCCCAAAGAAACCAAAAGCCAAAACAAAACAAAACAACAACAACAAAAATCCAGAGAACCCCTCCCCAGCAACTTAATCTCCTTTCATAAAAAAAAGAAGAAAGAAATCCAACCTTACAGATTCACGAGATGAATATACTCATGATGCTTTAGAGTAAGTCATGTTCTAGGGGAATGTGTGGTTTCTCAGTTATTTTTGAAACAGCTTGATAACAAACGTAGTATACATTCTATACTATGATCTACAAAGTCCTTCTGGTCTGAATAAAACCTCAACAACATTCGTTCTGTCGCATTCTTTCTTGCATTCTCTTAGTCTCTGCATTCTTAAAATCCTCAGCCTGTCTCCTTGTTAGTTCTTCCATATCAGGTAATCTGTTGTTTCTGAAAAGAAAAAGAAAAACATATTGTGGTAGCAATGGAATTCTATGACATTGATAGCATTTTTCAGCATATAACAGATAAATTGGAAATGATCAGCAGGGTTTGAATTTTCAGACTGCGCTGACCTCATTTTATTTTGCACCCCCAGCCACCCCCCCTCCCCCCCAAAAGACACCCTAAGTGCAAAACAACAATTAACAAAAAGATTCAAAGCCTGTATATAAAAGAAGAGCCCCCCCCCCCCACAATCTGGTCACCATTACTATCACCACTAAAACCTCATCAGAAGCTTGTCATAATCCCTATCGTCATCAACGTTATACTCATAACTAAAATAACTATAAGCACTAGCTGGCCCACTGAGTGCTTACAAATCGATCAGGCGAGAAATTTTGACTTCAGCAAAATCAGTGTAGGGTTTCTCAGAAGACGTTTCCAAGTGGCTGGTGACCATGACTGTGGACATGTTGGTGCCTGCTGCAGTTCCGAGCATCGCTGATGACACTGAAGATGTTAGTTCCAGATCTGTGAGCTGCCAGGAGACAGCTTTGTCCTGGATGCCAGATCCTGTGTGCGAGGGGCTGTTCGGTTCTGGGGGTAAGACAGACACAGGCCTTTTGTTGAGAGAGCCCACACACATCTTAGTTTGTTTAACTTGTAACATAAGCAAGTACCAGTACCATGTCAAAACGAAAAGTTTTGCACAAATCTGCAAAATACAAATCTAGAAATTAAGATAAACGTTGCTAAATTCTAGACATTAAAAAACCAGGTGTAAACTTCTTTGAAAATACATACATACATACGTAATGTGTATGTATGTATGTATGTATGTATGTATGTATGTATGTATGTATGTATGTCTGTATGTATGTATGTATGTATGTATGTATGTATGTATGTATGTATGTATGTATGTATGTATGTATCTATCTATCTATCTATCTATCTATCTATCTATCTATCTATCTATCTGTCTGTGTGTGTGTGTGTGTTTATAGTTATATATCTTTTTATATCTACCTATATAACTGTAATTCAACTATCTTTACAAACATGCTTTTGCAATGATCTGAAGACAAATTGAAAATGTGATATCTGTAGATGGCAGTTTTCAAAGCAGTTTTCAGCGAGGCCGTTCAGATCTGCTTTCTTTGACTTGGCTGTGGCTGGGCCATGGTCAGAGGCCTCAGTAATGATATTGCTGAACAAGAAGACGTGCCTTAAAGTGAACCATGCTTTACAAAGCAACTTTTCTTTAAACCATTTCAAGATCAAGGTAGTAAAGATTGCTGGCTTAAACTTATAATGAGTGTGCTGTGGGTTCTTTGGGAAGGCTGGGACCAACACAGTTGAGCTTTTTCCACTTAAAGTGTGCGAGTTTGAGATTGTTGCTCATATTACCTGACCAATACTGTATGTATCTGCATTTTCTTGAGCCCGGTTGACGCATGGGAAGCATAAAGTACAGCCCTGCCAAGTAGTCTCAAAGCACATGCAGTTCCATCGCAGCATCACTACATCATCTTCATCGACATTGATCATCATACAATCAAAAGAACAGTGTTTCCAATTTGATGGTCCCAGTTGCACCTGCTCCTCAGCTTTGGTTTCTTTGTGCGCTTCTGTGTCTGTGATGAGTTAATGTTTAAAGCCTTCGGGGTTGGAGTGTCACAAGAGAAGGTCGTTGGAGGCACCCTGTAGTGGTCGCCGAACGAGGTGGGTGTGTCACTTTGTCTGGCTCCGGGACTGAGCTATTTCTGTTATCAGTAGGGGACTTCGTAGAGAAAGAACAGGCACCATTGAACACCACCAAAGTGACCCAGCAGCAGTGCAGGGTCTCTCTGGCTGGTGGCTCCACGGCAGCCCGACATTGGTAGCGTCTCTGTCAACTTCTGACCCAGGAGAGGCAACATGTGGGTATACTGGGAGTGAGAGATTGAAATGAGAGGCTTGGGAACAGCAGAACAGAAACACCACAGAAGATGAGGAAGCACCCCCTCTCCCTCCCCCCCTCCCCAAACCCACACAACATCTTTACTCAGTAATGGTCATCTGTTGATCTCAGAAGCTGTACAGATGATGTATGCTGGCTCCTCCGAATTGTTTAAAGATCGGACATTTCTTGAAGTAAATAGAAGGAAGGGCTATATTTCTTCCCGGAAAATGGCTCCTGGTGATTCCATATTAAAGCCTGACCTGGCTAAGCTACCGTGCCAGGGGTTATGCAGTGCACAGTGAGTGACTATGGCAAAGTGCATAATGAGCGTCAGCGAATAAAGTGACCCTTACCACCAACAGCACAGTGCACCACAGAAATTGACGATAAAGTGCACACCATGCATGGGCACCAGAGATATAGTGCTCTGTAGCGTAAACGCTAAAATGACTCATCAATATATAGAAAAACAGTAACACCATAGTAAAGGTGTACTATAGGACCTATACACAGTGAAACACCAAGGGTAGAGAGCATCAGTACCATCACCTCATCACTGACCTCAGATAGGGATATTAATGACCTCAGATAGAGGCATCACTGACCTCAGATAGGGATATTAATGACCTCAGATAGGAGCGTCAATGACCTCAGATAGGGGCGTCAGTGACCTCAGATAGGGATATCAATGATCTCAGATAGGGATATCAATGACCTTAGATAGGGGCGTCAATAACCTCAGATAGGGATATCAATGACCTCAAATAGGGGCATCACTGACCTCAGACAGGGGCATCAGTGACATAAGACAGGGGCATCAGTGACATCAGATAGGTATATTAATGACCTCAGATAGGGATATTAATGACCTCAGATAGAGGCATCACTGACCTCAGATAGGGATATTAATGACCTCAGATAGGGATATCAATGACCTCAAATAGGGGCATCACTGACCTCAGACAGGGGCATCAGTGACATAAGACAGGGGCGTCACTGACCTCAGATAGGGACACCAGTGACCTCAGATAGGGGCGTCACTGACCTCAGATAGGGGCGTCACTGACCTCAGATAGGGATATTAATGACCTCAGATAGGAATATCAATGACCTCAGATAGGGATATCAATGACCTCAGATAGGGATATCAATGACCTTAGATAGGAGCATCAGTGATCTCAGATAGGGATATCAATGACCTTAGATAGGAGCATCAGTGATCTCAGATAGGGATATCAATGACCTTAGATAGGAGCATCAGTGACCTCAGATAGGGGAGTCAGTGACCTCG
The DNA here is from genome assembly GCA_028751875.1 of Rapana venosa. Taxonomy (NCBI): domain Eukaryota; kingdom Metazoa; phylum Mollusca; class Gastropoda; order Neogastropoda; family Muricidae; genus Rapana; species Rapana venosa. The sequence goes on from CM054135.1 coordinate 5,712,453, forward strand.
GGTAGAAGCGTCACTGACCTCAGATAGGGGCATCACTGACCTCAGATAGGGCATCGCTGACCTCAGATAGGGGCATCACTGACCTCAGATAGGGGCATCACTGACCTCAGATAGGGGCATCAGTGATCTCAGATATGGGCGTCGATGACCTCAGATAGGGGTATTTGTGTTGATAAGTTTAGCTGTCGATTTGCACAATGGTTATCTTGACTCTGAGGTTGAAGTTACACACCATAGATGTTTTGACAGCCATCCGCCATTACTGTCTGTTCTTTACCACTGTCTGCTATTGACTGATATCCAACAGTATCGTTCTTGCCAGAACAATGAATTTAATAATGCAACTGTATCCTCCTGGTTTTCTTTGACAGTTGTCGACACGTCTTTAAAAAGGCCAAGCGGCTGCCATAGTGCTTTTGCAGACTTTCTGATTTGCGATATGGTCGGAAAAGGATCTTGCGACAGCGTTTTATCTCAAATGAGTGGATCTTCTACAAAGGCCGACCAGCATATATGAATGTGTAGGGGATTTATATTTCGTCATTGTTGCTTTGGAGGCGGCAACAATAATTATTGGTTAAAATTATTTTGCACTTTTAAAACGCAGATGATTTGATAATCCTTAAATGTTTTGTTCAGTTTTGATGTTATTAAATTTTCCTACTGCACCCAGATATCTGAAACTGTTTACAATGTACATGCTATAAATATTTGCTCATATGTTTTCTGATGCTCTTGGTATTAATTGGTCAAAATGTTGGTTCCTATCCACATCTTCTTCTTCGTCGTCGAACGCTCGGATAAGTACAATTGATGTCTGTCGTATGAGCAAAAATGCGTTGCACTGGTGCAATGATCTCAGTACCAAAAAATGTAAGATATACTACTGTCCAAGTATTTCAGAATCTCAGTTAAGTTCGATCTTCATTACCAGCCAAGTAGTGATGCATTTTGGCGCCTGGGCTTTATCACAGTTCTTGATTAAACCATTGACGCTGGGGGCAACAGCAAGGTGAGAGGCTGTATGACCAGTGGCTTTCCCATTCATGGAATTCCATTTTACAGCTTAGTCTTTAGTGATCGACTATGACTCTCTGACTAGGAGGCTTGACTTGCACAGTCCTTATGTGCTGCAGCCCTGGGGGCTGGTTGGCCTTTGGAGAGCATCTCCAACGTTGACTGTCCTTATGCCCACTTGGTCGAGAGAGTGGGGATGTACTGTGGGCAAGGCATCTCCACTATAATCAAATTTCTGCCCAATTTCCGAAACAGCAGCTGCCTCCTCTGCTGTTTTGGAGGTCATCGTCGAACACGACGGACAAACATACATACAGTGATGCATTTTATATGCAAGCTGTCCTGCCTGTAGCATTGATTGTGCCAATCCCCCACCCTCATTCAATGTAATACTATTCTTCTTCTTTTCTCGTTGGCTTTACACTGTCAGATAATAATAATAATAATGTATGGAATTTATATAGCGCTGAATCTTGTAAAGCAACAAATCAAAGCGCTCAGATTTCATTTCATACCACCTTAAGCCACGGCAGATTTCTCCGTGAAATTCGGGCCGCTCTCCCCGGGGAGAGCGGGAGAGCGCGTCGCCACAAGCGCTGCGCCACCCTCTTTTTTTTTTTCATGTCTGCAACTGTATTTGTTTCCCTATCAGAGTGGCTTTTTTCTAAGAATTTTGCCAGGGACAACTCTCTTGTTGCCGTGGTTTTTTTTTTACGTGCGCTAAATAATTACGTGTAACACACGGGACCTCGGTTTATCGTCTCATCCGAAAGACTAGCGCCCAGACCACCACTCATGGTCTAATGGATGGGGGAAAATTTTCCGGTCCAAACGGGGTACGAACCGCCGCACACTTCAGACCCGGAGAAAAATAGTGGCATGTCTTTTCCAGCTAGCTCCTCTCCTTGGTTTGAAGGGTTATATTTATCTCCGTCGGCCACACAATCTTCCCCAGGTCGCTGTAAGCTGCACCTCTGAATGTAATAGTTGTCAGTGTGAAGTATCGCAAAGAGTCATCAGGGAAGGAGACAGTGCTGCTTGGGGGCCATTACTCTGTGCCGACACTATTGTGATGTTGCTAAATATCACCAAGTGTGCATAGACTTTTAAAGTGGACAATCACACCAACAACAACAATGATGTGTTGGTAAAGGTTGTAATAATGTAGTACTTAAGTATTCTTCTTCTTCTTAAGAAATTTGTTCTTAGATAGATGGCTTGATGAAAAAAACCCACCCAACTAATACATTGCTTATTCAATGTACAATCTGGAAATAAAAGTTTTACTTGACTTGACTTGTGACTGCATTGACAATGAAGTTTTCAAGTCATCATGTCAAGTTGGGGCAGGGATGTCGCTCTTTCTGGTGCCCCCCACCTCCCCCCACCCCCCTCATTTTGTGATTACCAGCAAACTTGCTGCTTATTTATGTTTCGTTATTCAGCTACAGTTCCGAGGTTCACCCATGAGATATTGTGTGTGTGGCCTTTTTTTTTTTTACCCACCATTAAGGTAGCTGCATTCCGACTTGAGGGATCTTCTATCTACTAATATGTGATAAACAGTTATCCACAACTTTCTCCAATGCTCAGAATTCACCCTCCGACACTGCTCAAGGTTCTGTGTGTTTGGCAGTATCGGTCTCTCGCTCATCTGTATCTCTCTGTCTCTGTCTCTTTGTCTCTCTCTCTCTCTCTGTGTCTCTGTCTCTGTCTGTCTCTCTATCTTCGTTTTTAGCTATACTTTGTTTTGATTCTTGGTCTACGTCAGCCTATATTTAGTTTTGATTTTGGAATATGCATATTCATGAGTATCCAGTTTTGAGTGCACGTCAAGGTATTGTGCCAAAGTTCTACCAAAGTTTACGAGAAATCATACTTCATTTTTTTTCACCTCTTCCATTTTTGGCCCGTCACAGTGTATTTTGTGGCCTAAGGCCGATGTACATTAAACAATTTCAGAGTTCAGAGTTCTGTCTCTCTCTCTTTCGCAGACTGATGAAATCTTTCAGCCATAGTGTATGATATTGCACTCTATTGTATTGTTTTGTATTGAATTGTATTACAAACACATAAACACATTTGGGTATTTGCTCCGTGGGAAGATAACATTGCAACAGTGAAGAACTGTAACTCTCCTGTGATAACTTGAAGGCGATAACATTTTTTTCCTCTGTACGTTTTGTCAGGAACATATCTCTTTTTGCTATGGATTATTTTTCTTTATTTTCAGCAAATCCATATTGCCCAAAGAACTTAAGTTTACCATCTTCTCTGCAAGAACTGCATCCAGATTGTATTGTACGCATTACAATACAATACAGTGCAGTATTATACGGTACAATGTAGTACAAAACAATACTGTACAAAGCGGTACAGCACAATTCAGTACAATGCAAATATGTACTTAGCAGACGTATGACCAACGTGCATAGGGTGTAATCAGCATAGTATGATTGTAATGAGATGGTATGTTCTCGTGTTTTTTTTAACGAAACAAGAAAGGAATGTGAAAAACAAGGTGTATGAAATGTTCTATATCTGTCTGTCTGTCTGTCTGTCTGTCTGTCCGTCCGTCCGTCCGTCCGTCCGTCCGTCCGTCCGTCCGTCTCTCTATCTATCTATCTATCTATCTATCTATCTATCTATCTATCTATCTATCTATCTATCTATCTATCTATCTATCTATCTATCTATCTATCTATCTATCTATCTATAGCAAACAGTAGCGGAAGACAATAAAAATGCAAAAAACTCAGTTAAAAAAACAGAACATTATCAACGATGCCATCCCACCAAACAAACACATAACTGACCAGCCAACGACCAAGCAAGCAAGCAAGCAGGCAAGCAAGCAAGCAAGCAAGCAAGCAAGCAAGCAAGCAACCAACCAACCAACCAAACCGATACACAAGCAACAACAAAAAAACCCAACATGACCAAACACTTTCTTTTCTTGCTGCCTATATGAAAAAACTCACTGCTAAACGTGCCCGCCAGTCACAGAGGCGAACACTTTGTACCAAATAACTCTTAGGTCATGGAACCCAGCTTGCTTTGACCTTAGCCAAAAGACAGGAATGCTTTACCAACCAGCCACAGCTCTTATAGTCTTCCAGGAGGGACTGCTCTTTCAAGGCAACATCGAATATTGTTTGTCACTTTGGCTAAACACCTTTATCCTGTCACTTCCCTTCCATACATTCCGCTTTCTCTGCTTCCCTCTGTCTATCTGTCTGTATGTCTGTTTGTTTGTCTGGCAGTTTCTGATTCTCTCTCTCTCAAGATACTCTCCCCCCCCCCTCCACCCACCCTTTGTCACTAGCCCCCTCACCCGCCAAACGCCCAACATTGTTATTTACTCCCTCTCTCATTCCTACGTTCTTCCGCTTCTCTGTTTGTCTGTCTGTATGTCTGCCTGTCTCTCCCTCCGTCTCTCTGTATCTCTCTGTCTCTGTGTGTCTGTCTGCCAGTCTCTGTGTGTCTGTCTGTCAGTCTCTGTCTGTCTGTCTGTCTGTCTGTTTCTGTCTGTGTGTGTGTGTCTCTCTCTTTTCTTTGTCTCTGTGAGTATGTCTGTCTCTCACTCTCTCTCCCCCCTCTCTCTTTCTCAGCATACCCCTCTCTCTCTCCCCTACCCACTACCACTCCAGCCTCACCCACCTCCGCCCATCATTGTTATTAATTTAGCTACCCCTCCCTCTTATATTCCTCCTGCCTTCCAAATTCTTTCATCTGCATTCACACAATTACTGATCACGACAACATCTAGCTGGTAGTATCTATCGGCTTCAGTGTTTACGATACTAATTATCTTCAAGCAAAGATGAACTACCAAGCTGGCGTATGAGGAATTTCGCGAACACTTGCGTTTACACAGTGACACAGAGTAACACACACACAGACACAGACACACACACAGACACACAGACACACACAGACACACACACACACACACACACACACACACACACACACACACACACACACACACACACACACACACACACACAACGCACGCACACACACACACACACACAGTCACACACACAGAGTTCCACACAGACACAGACAGACAGACATACACACACACGCGCAGTCACACACAGACACAACACACATCTACATGCCATTACGCGCGTGCACACATAGCGCATATATACAGACACGAATACACACCTCACATGTACATGCACACAAAAAACAAGCAAGCATACGCACATGCTAGTAAACAAATATGTGCACATGTATGCATGCACACACACACATACACATACACACACACACAACACACACATAAATCCACATACTCTCACACACGCATGCACGCACAATCAAACGAGCACAACACGCACACACACCCACACTGTTTAGTTGTTTGTTTGGTTGTTTTTTCTGTTTTTGTTTGTTTTGTTTGTTTCATTTGGTTTGGTTTGGCTTTTTTGGTTGTTTTTTGTTTGTTTGTGTTTTTTTTGGTGGATGTAATTTTACAATAATGTTTTCTGTTTGTTTGATTTGTATGGCTTTTTATTGTTTAGTTTTTTAAAATTCTATGTATGCATATATATCATCATGATTTTTTGAAATTTATGTTCGATAGATGGCTTGATGAAAAAAACCAACAGAATTACACTGCTCATTCAATGTACCATCCGAAAATAAAAGTTAAACTCTGACTTTGACTTTACGTTTCTCAAAACACACACACACACACACACACACACACAACACACACACACACACACACACACACACACACACACACACACACACACACACACACACACACACCACACACACACTCTTTCTCTCTCTCTCTCTCTCTCTCTCTCCTCTCTCTCTCATCTCTCTCTCTCTCTCTCTCTCTCTCGCCTCCCCCCCCGTCCCCCTCCTCTCTGCCTTCTTGTTTTCCCATCTTCTCTCTCCATCTGTTTCTGTCACCTTTTGTGTGTGGAGAGTGTGTGTGTGTGTGTTGTGTTTTGTGTGTGTGTGTGTGTGTGTGTGTGTTGTCGCTGCGCGCGCGCGCGCGCGCTGTGCGTGCGTCTTTGCGTGCGAAGCAGTGTTGTGTGTGCTTACGTGCGTGCAGTGTGTGTGTGTGCCTACGTGCGTGCGTGCGTCTGTGCGTGCGTACTTGCGTGCGTACGTGCAGTGTGTGTGTGTGTGTGTGAGCGCGCGTGCGTGCGCGAGTGCTTTTGTCTCTTTTTCTCTCCTTCTGTCTGCCTCTTTTCCCATGGAAGGTTCGCTAATCGATATAACTTTGTTTTTAGCTGGAACTTATTTAAGTTGCGTTAATTATTGAGGATATAAAAGAAAGATTCTCTCACGAAATGTTCAAAGTCTGATGATCATTTGTGTACACCTTTTGCATGCGCGCATGTATGCGTGTTTTGGTGTTTATGTGCATGTTCGCACATGTGTGTGACCGAGTGTAGTCGAGCGCTTGCACGCGTTCCGTGTGTGTTTGGGTCTCTCTCTCTTTCCCTCTCCCTCCCTTCGCCCCCCTCTCTCTCACACACACGCACAAGAGAGAGAGAGAAGAGAGAGAGAGAGTGAGATGAGATGAGAAGAGAGATGATGAAGATAGATGAGAGAGAGAGAGAGAAGAGAGTGGAGTTAGTTTATAAAGTGATACACAACCATTGTTCTGGAAGCATAAATTAAAGTAGCAGATATCCCCAAAGTCGGAATGTGGCTACGTGGAAGCTTGAATAACAAATATTCGCATAGGCATAATCTCACCATTGACAAACTTCGGAGCTCTCTTTAGTTAAGGAATGAAAAAATAAAAGATTGTCAGATAAACCCTGTAATGTTTTTTCAGACGGAAGCAGTGTTGTCTGTCATATGAACAAAAACGCGTTGTGTTGCCGTTAAACGCCTGACAAGACAGGCCCAGCGCATCCGACTTGGGCGTGGGAGAGAATTATCTTTGAAGTCTTTATTGAAACAAAAAAAGGGCAGGAGAATGGACAAAGACGGCAGAAAATAGACAAGAAGGAAGAAAAGAAACAAGATAGAAACAAAGAGAGGGATAGAAAAGAGGGAATTCCTAGCACAGCATTTTCAGAAGGTGGGGATGCTATTTATACTGACAGGCTCCCAGCATCCCTACAGTGGGTGGGGGTGGGGTGGGGTAGGGTAGGGGGGGAACTCGAGACTTCAAAGGGTACATTGGTTTGTTTCCCTTTTATTCAGCATCTTCCGCAGGGATTTCTAGGCGGATGCGGTCAGTGTGCTTAGAGGGTTGCGTGCACATTGACTTAAACCCCTTGAGAACCTGACATCTGGAACAATCCACTGAACTAGATATTGCCTTAGTGGATCGGTGGTCTAGAGGTAACGCGCCTGCCTAGAAAGCGAAAAAATCCGAGTCGGAAGTGTGCGGTGGTTTGATCTCCATTTGGACTAAAATACTTACCCCCCTTCCATTAGTTCATGGTGGTCTGGGTGCTATTCTTTCGGATGAGACATAAACCGAGGTCCCGTGTGTAATAAAAAAATTATCTAGCGCGCGTAAAAGAACCCACGGCAACAAGAGAGCTTTCCCTGGAAAAAAATATGTGGAAAAAGGCACTATGATAGGGAAACAAATACAGTTGTAGACAGGAAAAGAAAAAAAAGTAATGGGTGGCGCTGCTTTTGTGGCGACGCGATCTACATGGGGAGAACAGCCCGAATTTCACGCAGAGAAATCTGCCGTGACTTAAAGTGGTATGAAATGAAACAAAACCCGTGAGCATTTGGGGTCGGAACCAGCACTAAGAAGAGACTGATGCTGGGACGAATTCCGAACGAACATTGGACATAATAATTATCTATTCTCTTTATCGACGATGATCAGTATCTGCAACAGTACAATCAAAATATGCCTGACAAGAACGTGTGTGTAATCTAAGTGGATAATCAAACACAAAATCAAATTGAGAAATAATTTCAAAATAAGAGGCTGTCTTCAAATGCTACATAAACCACTTACCATTTTAGATGAAATTATTATTTATACATTCAGAAATTGTGAGAAATACTAAATTTCAAGAGAGAGAGAAGAGTGTGTTTAAAATGTGACGAATATAAAAAGTTCTTGGTGAATTTTCACTATTTAACTGTTCACGTCCTAAAATAAAAGAAAACCGTGAATTTATTTTGCCCCCTACATTTTCAACACCATTTCCACGTCATTGAACTACACAAATTTGTAAAAACGCTTTGATTGTTTCTGTAGAATAAGTGTGGTAACTAGATATCGTTAGCATACGTCAATCCATTACGTCAAAAGAAAATGCTATCAGGTAACTTCCGCTTGTGGGATGTAAAAAGGGTAAAGGTGTCCCATAACTTATGTGGTCGCAGGGGAGCGAGGCGTCAGAGACCTCAACTTCTCTAGAGGCCAGCATATTGAGGGCGGCGCCCATCTCCTCTACCTCGCTGCTTTACCCTCCCTGACCCTAAAGAGGCAGGTACCCATTTACAGCTGGGTGAACTGTACTAAAGCCAAGGCGCACAAACGGTCACCCATCCAACTGGTAACCACGCTCGACGCTGCTTAACTTGGCTGGGGGAAAGCGAGTGCTCCGACCACTGAGCTATCCCGTCCCTTTGTGGGATGAAGCTGCCACATAAAACTACAGGCTCCTGTTCATTCTAACGTCTCAGACTTTAATCTGGAGTGAATGCATGTTCTACATGGTGTCAGAAGTGGGATCCCGAACCCACGCCCACATTCTTGAACCAAAAATTTCTTGAGTGAATGCATGTTCTATAGTTACCACGATTTACTGAAGTAATCCTACTGCTTAACCAAATATTGGCGTTCTTTGCTTTATCCCGTTGAAGTGCTAGGGTTATTTCTTGCAGAAATTGTTCAAAATGTTTGAATACTTTCCAGTTACAGCTGCTTTCTTGTTGTTGTTGTTGTTGTTGTTTGTTCTTCTTTCTTCTTCTTCTTCTTCTTCTTTTTTCTTTTCTTCTTCTTCTTCTTCTTCTTCTTCTTCTTCTTCTTCTTCTTCTTCTTCTTCTTCCCCTCCTCTCTTTCTTCTTCGTCAAACACTCAGACAGAAAAAAATGCCTCGTGCTGCCGTCAAGCGCCTGACAAGTCAGGCCCAGCGCATCCGATTTCGGCGCGAGCTGCTGTATTACTTGTGTCAAAACAATATTGCATATATGCAGGCAATCTGATTTTGTAATGATTGTGTATGTAACGTTCTTGTAGTCTATGGTTCACATGGTTGCAGTATCGTTGCATTGCAATTGTTGCTTACCTAATTCAATATTCTGGCTTTACACTTCTCGGTTTCGAGTTTCATGAAAATCTGTGAGAACAAAACCTGTTTGTAACATAGCATGAATTATAATTGATGAAGAGCTCCTGTCACAAAAAGGCAAATTAAAATTGTGTATATTATACTATGTCGAACGCTCAGACAGCAGTAACTATTGTTGTGTGTCCTACAAGCGAAAATGCGCTGCACTGCTATTAAGCACCTGACAAGTCAGGCCCAGCACATTTGACTTCGGCGTGAAATTGTATATATATTTAATGGTCACATACCATGAAATATATAGGCACTCTTTTGTTAAAGTATTGTTTCATGCTTATTTTACTCCTCTAATGATATAATTTGGGTCATTATATGACAAAAAGTGAGATTTTACACTATTTTTTTTCTGAGAGAACATTCGCATTCTAACTCCACTTAAGACTGACTAAAACTTTTTACTTCTGTATCAATATTGACTTTTAAAAGAAGCATTACAGACAGAACCAACATTTCACAAACTATTTGAATATGACACACCTGTTCAGAGCAATCGATGTTTCAACAGTCTTCTGTGAATCCTAGTCTAAGTACGGCGACCTTGAAAGGTAAGTTCTCCCATGGGGATGCCGGGGGTCTGTCAGTATAAATAGCAGGGAAGCGAGGCATCAGAGACCTTAACTTCTCTAGGGGCTAGCATATTGAGGGCGGCGCCCATCTCCTCTCCCTCGTTGCTTTACCTTCCATGACCCTAAAGAGGGTAGGTACCCATTTACAGCTTGGTGAACTGGGGGACTGTACTGAAGCCAAGGCGCGCAAACGGTCACCCATCCAAGTGGTAACCACGCTCGATGCTGCTTAACCTTAGCTGGGGGAAAGCGAGTGCTCCGACCACTGAGCTATCCCGTCCCCTATGTAGCAGAGTGCCGTTGTTGAATTTTGTATTGCCAAAAACTTTGTCCTATATAGAAGTCTGAGATGCCGAGTGCTTGGAATGAATACCTTGATGAAAGGGAGGGAATGCTCTTGGTCCTGTTTGAGTCTCCCATCCCAAGATCTGACACAGTATCCCCTCACTATAGGGAAGAGTCAGCTGATGTTATTTATTTACTGATTTATTTATACCACTTTAAGTCACGAGATTTCTCTGCGTGAAATACGGGCTTCTCTCCCCGGGCAGAGCACGTCGCCACAAGAGCAGCGCCACCCATTTTTTCTTTTCCTGTTTGCAACTGTTTTTGTTTTCCTATCAGAGTGGCTTTTTTCAACAGAATTTTTCCAGGGACAACTCTCTTATTGCCGCGGGTTCTTTACGTGCGCTAAAATTTTTATGTAACACACAGGATCTCGGTTTATAGTCTCATCGGAAAGACTAGCGCCAAGACCACCACTCATGGTCTAATGGATGGGGGAAAGTTTCAGGCCCAAACGGGGATCAAACCACCGCACACTTCCGACCCAGACTTTTTGCTGTCTAGGCAGGCACGTTAGCTCTAGACCACCGAGCCCAGAGTAAGACAAGAGGATTTTGAAGAGGATTCTTCCTCTGGAGTTAACATCAGTGCTGACTTCATTCCCCATAAAAGTCCTTCGGATGAGACTATAAACCAAGGTCCCGTGTGCGAACGCGCGCAGAACATCTTGCGCACACGTTAAAACCCGTTCCGCTTTTCGGAAGAGTAGGCTGTTGTGTATCGTGAGTGCTTAATCCATTATACTCGAAATAAACGAATAAAATAAATAAAAATAGAAATGAACACACACACACACCACACACACACACACACACACACACACCCACACACACACACACACACACACACACCCACACACACACACACACACACACCACACACACACACACACACCCCCCCCCCCTTTATTAATTGTAACTGGCTGCATGTGAAAGACTAGGATGAATGAAAGCGCTTTGTTTTGGATTTTTTGGGCAAGACATAGCGCTGTATAAATTCCATGAATTATTGTTATTATTATTATTATTGGAGAGTCATCCACTAGGACATGAAGAGAACAGATGTCTGTGATAGTCCAACATCAGAACTCCTCACTATCTAAAGTGGAATTAAGCGACAAAGGCTCTCCTGCACAATCGAATCCAATCCAGTTCAATTCAATCTCGTTGTTTATAACCTTGCATTGTAATTTATAGCTAAAAAACAAACTTCAAAGTCGCTGTTTCCCTGCCTGTCTGTCCGTCTCCCTGTCTCGCACGCACGCACGCACCCCCCCCCCCCCACACACGCACACACACAAAGAGATTTAGGACATAGACTGTTTGAAAAAAAATGTAATGCTTGTGAATTTGAGACAAAAATTGTTTGACCAAAATTTGATATGTAATAATTGTGAATTTGGGACGGAGATTGTTTGACCAAACATGTAATGGTTGGAGACTTAAGGAGAGAGATTGTTCGACCAAATACGTCGGGGGTTTACGATAGAAATTGTTTGACCCATTATATAGTGGTTGCGGATTTGGGACATAGATTGTTTGACCAAGTATGTGATGGTTGGGAATCAGGGACACTTTGATTATGTTTCCACATTTGTGAAAGTAGCGTATTTATAATATTTTAGCTGCGTTTCCACATTTGTGAAACTTGTGGATTTTGGACATATTGATGTGTTTCCAAATCTGTGAAGGTTACATTTCCAAACTTGTAAAATTTGTGGATTTAAGACACATCGAGTGTTTTTCCAAAATTGTACAAGTTGTGGAGTTAGACCTCAAAGTACCCTGGGGATGCCGGGGGCCTGTCAGTATACATAACATTTTCCCTTTCTGGAAATTCTGTGCTGTGAATTCCCTCTTTTCTATCCCTCTCTTTGATTTTACCTTCTTCCTTTTCTTCATGTCATCTTCTTGTCGATTTTCTGCCTTCTTGGTCCATTCTCCTGCCTTTTTTTCCAGAAAGGCTTAAAAGGTTACAATATCTATCTCTCCCACGCTGGAGAGAGTGCGCTGGGCCTGACTCGTCAGGGGCTTAACGGCAGCGCAACGTATTTTCACTCATATGACAAAGGGCAGAAGTAACTGTCTGAGTGATCAACGATGACTACGAAGAAGAATATATTGTTTTAATCGTTAATATTTTGTTTTCAAATTTCTGAAGGTTGTGGATTTCAGATACGTCGTTTGTTTTTCAAAATTTTGTGAAAGTTGTAATACAATCATTATTAATTCAATTAATGTTGTAGGAGAAGAAGCGGAAGTTTGTCCCTTAATGTTAGAAAAAAGTGTTTGTGCAGTTTGTTTTTGGAAGATATTTGGGAAATCTTTGATTTAATTTGAACATATCACAAAGAAGTAAAAACCAAAGACACTTTAACATATACAGATATAGGATTATAGAGCAAATTATATATAGAATATATATATTATATATACGATCAAATGCATATAAAAGGAATGGTAAAATCACTGCACACACACACATACACACACACACACAACTAAGATTGCCTTGGAAAATTTCGCATGGTATAGAATTTAAATAACTAAGATTGCTTTGGAAAATTACATAGGGTACACATTTAAACAATAAAGATTGCTGATAAAATTCAATATGGTATTGAATTAAAACAGATTTCAAGAGCCAATTTTTTTTCTTCTGCTAAAATCCTCCATCATCAGTGATTTCTCTAAGGATCCTTCTGTTACATTTCCGATCCAACGTTCTGTCAGGAGCAAACAATTGGGTTTTGAAGTGTCCTTTATTTCTGTACGTTTCTTTTAAGTACTTACCGGGTTATTGGTATCAACTTCAAGAGAACTGGAATGTGGACTCCTTTCGTTTTCAAATCGTATAGTGAACTGAGCTGAACCATATGGTGATGGTCAGAGATGGGCTTTTTATTTGAAGTGACAAAGAGGTTTCAAAGACTTGTTCGTACTCGGCTGCTTTGCCCTCAGGGTGACTGGTGTTCTGCCCTCTGGGTGACTTCAGTTTTCTGTGCCTGGGGTACGTTGCTCCACCCTCAGGGTGACTGCTGCTCTATTTCTTTCTTTCTTTCTTTCTTTCTTTCTTTCTTTGTTTATATCGAGGATAATGGAATAAGCAATCATGTGCTTTTTTAAAAAAAACATCCAGACCCCGTGTGTATGCGGTTTTGTAAATTTTGTCATCTGTTTCCACCGGCACACAATGGCCTACTCTTCTGGAAAGCGGAACAGGATTTAACGTGTGTGCAAGATGTTCTGCATGCGTTCGAACACGGGGCCTCGGTTTATAGTCTCATCCGAAGGACTTTGACATTAAGTTCGATTTTTTTGGGTCAAACTGGGTGACTTCAGTTTTCTGTGTCTGGGGTACGTTGTTGTCAAAGCCTGTGTAAGTTGGAGGTTCACAGAAGAAGGTTGTTGGAGGAGATAGTGTGGTGGTAACTACCTTAGGTGGGTGTCTCACTCAGTCAGGGGGACGGGATAAGCCTAGTGGTTAGAACGCCGCGTGGCAATCTGACGACTCGGGTTTGATTCCCGTTCAAGGGGATATTTTCCTCTGGAGTTAACATTAGTGCAGACTCCTCCTCCCCCCCCCCCCCCCCCCCAAAAGTCTTTCGGATGAGACTATAAACCTAGGCCCGTGTGCGAACGCACGCAGAACATCTTGCGCCACACGTTAAAATCCTGTTCCGCTTTTTGAAAGAGTAGGCTATTGTGTGCCGGTGGGAACAGATGACAGATTTACAAACCGCACACACACGGGGACTGGATGTAAAAAAAGCAGATAAGCGCTTATTCCATTATCCTCGATATAAAGAATTAAAAAAATAAAATAAAGTTAAACAATAAATGGGTTCCTGGACCCCGTCGTTATTGCCCTCAGTGTGCTGGCTCAGGACAGGCACCATGGAACACCACCAAATGACCCAGGCAGCACGCAGGGCCCTTCTGGCTGGTGACCCTACGGCGGTGTAACGTGATAAGCTCCCACCAGAAACAAAGACACCCCTCCCGCCCCACTTGCTTTCCCTCGCTAGTGTGGGAATGGCTTGTGGTCCCTGTAGTCTGTTGTGTCCTGGAGTTGCCGTGGTACTGATAAACACTACCGAGCCCTGTCTCTTTGGTGGACAAGTTGGGATGTAGAGACGAAGAGATACCATTTTTACAAAGAAGTTAACAAATGGTAATCGCCCTCTCAGAAGGGGGCTAAAGGAAAGAATTTGCAATAAACAGACCCTCTCTTGAGATAACCATAGCTGGAGTGAGTGAGTGCTCTGACCACTGAGCTCCCCTGTCTCTCTCTCTCTCCAACACACTGAGCGTGGTTCCCTCCCAGATGGGTGACCGTACGCATGCCTTGGTTTCAGTACAGTCCCCCAGTTCACCAGCTGTAAATGAGTACCTGCCCATTTTAGAAATCAGAAAGGTAAAGCAGCGAGGGAGAGGAGATGGGCGCCGCCCTCAATATGCTGGCCTCTGGAAAAAGCTGAGGTTTCTGACACCTCGCTCCCAACGATGGCATAGGTTATGGGAACACTACCTTTTTTGCCTTTTATCTCTTGAATAAGACAAAGGAAAAATGTCACTTTTTACAGAGCTGTGTATTAAAAAATAAGATTCATAATTGACAAGAAAGGGGGCGGGGGGAGGGGAGGGGGTAAGAAAATTATGCTAGGAAAGAGAAAGAACAGATCAATACTTGATAGATTTGTTGGTACAGGGAAGTCTTTTGAAAGTATTGAGGCCGTTTGTTCAGTTGTGAACAGCATTTAAATAGAACCAAAAATGGCTACTTGATGACTACCGCTTGAGAAAACGAATACTATGACAATTACGAACATTCACTGCGGGATGGAAGGAATACTTTCTCGATGCGGGATCTTCCCAAAGTGTAATTCAGCAGTTATTTTGTGATGCTTTTTACCTGCTGCTGGTTTTTGTTTCGCGTTCCTTAGCTTAACACTCTAGGGATCACCCACAATATGCACTCTGACTCCCTACTTCGCAGACGATTGTGTGCGGGAGGGAAATAAATGACAACATTAACAAAAACGCATACACATGGGGATTGGTTGTTAAAAAAAGGAACATGTGTGCTTATTCCATTATCCTCGAAACCAAAGAATTAAAAAAATATCTGGGAATCACTGTAACACGATAAGTACACGCAGCATGAGAAGTTTATGTGCCTGACTCTTTTTGAAATCATCGCCATATTATAGACAGTCCTACTCTGACTTCAGAAGACTTTTCACTCACTCACTCACTCATCCCTTGGTCGGGACGACCGTTGGGGTACCCGCACGGACGCTGCAAGTGGACCGCCAGATGGTTCTGTCCTGGGCTGTTTTCAGGAGGTTTGGTACAGTGAGGCCGGTCCACTCCATGATGTTGGATATCCAGCTTTTGCGTGGTCGTCCCTGCCTCCTTGCTCCTTCCACCATTCCCTGCAGAACTGTCTTGACAGGCTGTTATGCCTTGTTGTGTGGCCAAACCACTTCAGTTTCCTCCGTTTGACTGTATCTTTGCAATGGTTCTTGTTTGCCAGCCAGTGCCTCGATCTGTTGCCAGACGTAGTCATTGGTTTTGCGGTCTCTGTAGGTGATGTTCAGGATCCGCCTGAGGCACTTCATCTCAAAGGCTTGAATGCGACGTTCTAAATCGGCAGTAAGTGTCCATGCTTCACGCTGTACAAGCATTCCTTGTTGAACTCGGCTGCTTTGCCCTCAGGGTGACTGGTGTTCTGCCCTCTGGGTGACTTCATTTTTTCTGTGCCTGGGGTACGTTGCCCCAACCCTCAGGGTGACTGCTGCTCTATTTCTTTCTTTCTTTCTTTCTTCTCTTTCTTTCTTTGTTTATATCGAGGATAATGGAATAAGCAATCATGTGCTTTTTAAAAAAAAACATCCAGACCCGTGTGTATGCGGTTTTGTAAATTTTGTCATCTGTTTCCACCGGCACACAATGGCCTACTCTTCTGGAAAGCGGAACAGGATTTAACGTGTGTGCAAGATGTTCTGCATGCGTTCGAACACGGGGCCTCGGTTTATAGTCTCATCCGAAGGACTTTGACATTCAGTTCGATTTTTTGGGTCAAACTGGGTGACTTCAGTTTTCTGTGTCTGGGGTACGTTGTTGTCAAAGCCTGTGTAAGTTGAAGGTTCACAGAAGAAGGTTGTTGGAGGAGATAGTGTGGTGGTAACTACCTTAGGTGGGTGTCTCACTCAGTCAGGGGGACGGGATAGCCTAGTGGTTAGAACGCCGCGCTGGCAATCTGACGACTCGGGTTTGATTCCCGTTCAAGGGGATATTTTCCTCTGGAGTTAACATTAGTGCAGACTCCTCCTCCTCCCCCCCCCCCCCCCCCCCCAAAGTCTTTCGGATGAGACTATAAACCTAGGCCCGTGTGCGAACGCACGCAGAACATCTTGCGCACACGTTAAAATCCTGTTCCGCTTTTTGAAAGAGTAGGCTATTGTGTGCCGGTGGGAACAGATGACAGAATTTACAAAACCGCACACACACGGGGACTGGATGTAAAAAAAGCAGATAAGCGCTTATTCCATTATCCTCGATATAAAAGAATTAAAAAAAAATAAAATAAAGTTAAACAATAAATGGGTCCTGGACCCCGTCGTTATTGCCCTCAGTGTGCTGGCTCAGGACAGGCACCATGGAACACCACCAAATGACCCAGGCAGCACCGCAGGGCCCTTCTGGCTGGTGACCCTACGGCGGTGTAACGTTGATAAGCTCCCACCAGAAACAAAGACACCCCTCCCGCCCCACTTGCTTTCCCTCGCTAGTGCTGGGAATGGCTTGTGGTCCTGTAGTCTGTTGTGTCCTGGAGTTGCCGTGGTACTGATAAACACTACCGAGCCTGTCTCTTTGGTGGACAAGTTGGGGATGTAGAGACGAAGAGATACCATTTTTACAAGAAGTTAACAAATGGTAATCGCCCTCTCAGAAGGGGGCTAAAGGAAAGAATTTGCAATAAACAGACCACTCTCTTGAGATAACCATAGCTTGGAGTGAGTGAGTGCTCTGACCACTGAGCTCCCCTGTCTCTCTCTCTCTCCCACACACTGAGCGTGGTTCCCTCCCAGATGGGTGACCGTACGCATGCCTTGGTTTCAGTACAGTCCCCCAGTTCACCCAGCTGTAAATGAGTACCTGCCCTTTTTAGAGTCAGGAAAGGTAAAGCAGCGAGGGAGAGGAGATGGGCGCCGCCCTCAATATGCTGGCCTCTGGAAAAAGCTGAGGTTTCTGACACCTCGCTCCCCAACGATGGCATAGGTTATGGGAACACTACCTTTTTTGCCTTTTATCTCTTGAGATAAGACAAAGGAAAAAATGTCACTTTTTACAGAGCTGTGTATAAAAAAAAGATTCATAATTGACAAGAAAGGGGGCGGGGGGAGGGGAGGGGGTAAGAAAAGTATATGCTAGGAAAGAGAAAGAACAGATCAATACTTGATAAGATTTGTTGGTACAGGGAAGTCTTTTGAAGTATTGAGGCCGTTTGTTCAGTTTGTGAACAGCATTTAAATAGAACCAAAAAATGGCTACTTGATGACTACCGCTTGAGAAAACGAATACTATGACAATTACTGAACATTCACTGCGGGATGGAAGGAATACTTTCTCGATGCGGGATCTTCCAAAGTGTAATTCAGCAGTTATTTTGTGATGCTTTTTACCTGCTGCTGGTTTTTGTTTCGCGTTCCTTAGCTTAACACTCTAGGGATCACCCACAATATGCACTCTGACTCCCTACTTCGCAGACGATTGTGTGCGGGAGGGAAATAAATGACAACATTAACAAAAACGCATACACATGGGGATTGGTTGTTAAAAAAAGGAACATGTGTGCTTATTCCATTATCCTCGAAACCAAAGAATTAAAAAAATATCTGGGAATCACGGTAACACATAAGTACACGCAGCATGATAAGTGTATGTTGCCTGACCTCTTTTTGAAATCATCGCCATATTATAGACAGTCCTACTCTGACTTCAGAATACTTTCACCCTCACAACTCACTCATCCCTATTCGGACGACCGTTGGGGTACCCGACGGACCTGCAAGTGGACCGCCAGATGGTTTCTGTCCGGCTGTTTTCAGGAGGTTTGTACAGTGAGGCCGGTGTCCACTCCTTGAGTTGGATATCCAGCTTTTGCGTGGTCGTCCCTTGCCTCCTTGCTCCTTTCCACCATTCCCTGCAGAAACTGTCTTTGACAGGCTGATATGCCTTGGTTGTGTGGCCAAACCACTTCAGTTTTCCGCCGTTTGACTGTATCTAGGCAATGGTTTCTTTGTTTGCCAGCCATGCCTCGATCGTTGCCAAGAAGTAGTCATTGTTTTGCGGTCTCTGTAGGGATGTTCAGGATCCGCCTGAGGCACTTCATCTCAAAGGTTGATTGCGACGTGCTAAATATCGGTGTAAGTGTCCATGCTTCACAGCTGTACAAGGCGATGGATGGGACGAGTGGCCTTGTAGAGTCCTGACCCTTAGTGTGGGTTCTGATGTTGTGGTTTCTCCACACTTTCGCCACTAGTCCATGGAGGAGAGTGCCACAGCAAGTCTGATCTTCACCTCTTGTGTGATAGGCCTTCTTTGGTATGAAAGGCCTCCAAGGTACTTGAAAGTTTCCACCTCCTCTAGGTCTCGCGCCACTCATCTTGATGCGGTGGAGTGGTCGTGTGGTAACTGTTCACTAGGATCTTGCCTTTTTCGTGCTGATCTCCATACCGTGGCATTGGGATATGTTTCCAGTCTGTGGTGAGATCCTGGAGTTCTCTTCACTGCGCCCATGAGATCAATATCGTCTGCGAATCGAAGATTGTCAGACTGGCCTTCCTCCTATTGTGATTGTGGACTTGTAGTCCAAGGAGAGCCTCCTGCAAGATTTCTCCAGAACACGTTGAAAAGAACGGGGATAGCGGGCAGCCTTGTCGAACTCCAAACTGAAGTCCGGAAGAACGTCCCCGATTTCTCCACCATAGGACTGCACTGTGGAGCTGTGATACAGCGCCTGGATGACTTAATAGGTCCTCGTCGAAGCTATAGTCTCTCATACTTGCCACAGAGCTTCTTGCCACACTCGGTCGAAGCCTTTTTGAAGCAATGAAGTTGTTGTAGAAGCTTAGCTGATGTTGGAGATCTTCTCTATGAGCATCTGAGTTAAGATCTGCTCTACAGTGCTTCGACCTGGTCTGAATCCTGCCTGTTCTTCTGATAGGATTGCTTCTGCTATGTGTTTTCATCTGTTCAAGCAAAGCGTACATAACTTTGCCTTGATGGCTTTATCCAGACTGAATGATCTGTAATTTTGGCACTTCTTCAGGTCTCCCTCTATGGAAGTGAACTAATGAGGGACTGGGTCCAACTGTTAAGGCCACTCTTTTGCTGGTCCAGATGCGTTGGGCAAAGATTGTTAATGCCATTGACATCTCTTCCTGGGACCTCCGTTTTGATGAGCTCAGCCGGGATGTTGTCAATCCCTGGTGACTTCTCCTTTTCAGGGATCTTACTGCTGTCTTCTACCCTCTTCCGTCCAGCACCTGTGTGCTTTCAGGATCTGATGGTCTGGGATCTTGGCTCGTGAATTTGGTCGGATCAGCCTTCAGCTTGTAGTTTACAGGTCACAGCAATATTCTGTCATCGCTTCATGATATGGCTCTCTCTGTAAAGGACTTTGGCCCCCTCTTTGGTCTTCAATAACGGAGGTCTTTTGGCTGTGGACTTGGTTTGTACCTTATTGGTCTGTACGCCTCTTGCTGTCCTCCTTTCGCCATGCCTTCTCAACAACTTGGATCATAGTTCTGACATCCAGTTTCCCCATGGCCTCAGTCATCTTCTTCTTGATTGACACTGTTGACTGTTCTATACCTTACGCCGTTTTCTGGGTTATGTTATACACTTCGGCTTTAGGCCCTACGTTGGTCGCACTAAAAACAAAAATAATGACTTACACAAATAGGTCCCAGGATAATCGTTGTAACCACGGTTGGTTCTTTTCCTCTCTTTCCCAAGGAAACTCCAGCGCTTGAATCCTGAATGTTCTTTTCTGGCTGAAGGACTCAGTGAGTTGTAGATGTTCATCTTGGAGAAATTCAATGCTCAAATTCATGCCCCCTATCCAGCTTTAAAGATTTCAAGCGACTTCCGGGGTCCTTCAGCTTTCCATGTGAACCGCAAACGGGATATTTCTCTTCTGGTTCGTGTCTTCAGCTTGATCTGTATGGTCATGATACCATGTGTGGTCACTGCCAATATCAGCGCCAGGGAAAGTTCTGTCTGGGCTTTGTTGAATGCTGCGACTTAAATCGTTTGGGGCCAAGATGTAGTCAATCTGGTTTATGTACTTTCCATTTGTGAGTGCCACGTCGTTCTTTACTTGATGCTTGTGGGGGTATAAGGAGTTGGCGACAGTAAGAATTGTGGCTCTTGCGAATCCAAAAGTCTGAACCTCTAAATCTTTGTTTCGGTCCACGCCAAAAAACGGCCTATGTCCCTGCCATTGTCATAAGCGTCAGGGTCCGATCTTGGCATTCAGTCGCCCTGATCTCGAGAAAAGTCCTGTCATTGGAGTTGATTTGAATGGCGCTCTCCATATCTCTAGAACCTCGATTGCCTTTCTTCTCGTAGTCTGATGATGGTGCTAGACTTGTATGATGGTCATGTTTTGTGGTTTTGCTGCGACAAACGCAATGGAGATCAGTCTGCTTGAGATTGGGTACGCTGATGACACTGTTAGTCCTCTTCTTGTTGAGAGCTAACCCATAAACTTCGAAGATACGAATGGGACATACTTGGACTGGCCGAAGTCCGTTGGGTCGGATTCGGCGAAACAACTACAGAAGAAGATCACAAACTATGGTATAGTGGCGACGACTCCAAACACCAACACGGAGTAGGATTTCTTGTCAACAAGAAGACTTTTACTCTCCTTAAAAAAGAAAATACAGATTTTTTTTAATAATAAAGTGCTTTTCATGGCTGAAGGCAATCTTAATTGAAGATGACAGTTTAGAAGATAACATTTTAACGTAGGCCTTGACATGAGGCTAACATCAACAACTGACAAAGCTTTCGGTCTGGGTAATGTATGTTTTTACGTAATATGACATTCTTGTTGCTGTTGTTTGTTTTATTTTAGCTCTGTGGCTGTTGTTGTCATTGGAGAATCTATGGTGAGACGGCGGGAGTCTTAGCATATGGTCTTCACAGCCCGAAGATAAGGGCAAGAACAAAAAACAGAGAGGCAGGGAAACAAAGCAAGTGTTATCAGAGCATACATGGCGGTGGGTCAACAAAGGTGACTATGCTGAGACACGTTCTGTCCTCATGTCACAGACATACAGCATCACACTGAAAGACAACAGTGATTATGACAGCGCTGTATGTTCCTGCTTGTTCCTGTGAAAAGATGTTGTCACCTTGGCGGCCATACTTAATGAGGGTGCGGTGAAAACTTCTTTGTCTTCGTCAAACCTTAGACAGCACCTCAGTGTTGTTTGTCATATGAGCCAAAATGCGTTGCGCTGGGATCATGTGCCGGACAAATCAGGCCCAGCGCATCTGAGTTTGGCGTGAGGTGATGAAACCAACTGAAATTGTTTTCTTCTTTGCTTGTGGTTTTAGAGTCAAGGTTTTTTTTGCACAGGTGAAGCTGCCTTGTGGTGAACAAAACTTTCATGATTCAGTCAGTACTTAACCGCATCATCAATACTCTAAGGGAAGCTGCAAAAAACTGTCAACACCAGCTGAGGAAAAATGCACGTAAATCGAAAAATCAAAGTATGGAAAAAGCTCGTTTTTAGTTGATGGCTTCTTGCCTGAGAAAATCAGAAATTTCTTACAGATTTAGCAAGTTCAGTGCAGCTTTAAAAGACTTGGCATCAGAGCACATGAGCACAACGCAAAAATCGACAACAGCGCTGTAATTTCCCTAATGAGTGAAGCATGAAATTTACCAAACAGTATAAGAAACAATCCCTTGAGGAAGTTCTAGATGAAAGGCTTGCAATCTGTTCCTGGTGCACTTTCCTTTCTCCTGCCATTTTACGTGGAAGCTGTCGCCGGGAGATGGAGTTCATGGTCCGCAGCAAAACAGATTGCTGTGGTGTCATGTGGTGTCTGAAATTCCGTCAACTCGTTGCCGAAGTAATATCCATTCCTGACATTCGGTGAAAGAGAATCCCCATCATCACAGCACAGCACTCCAGCAACAGTATCTTTCTGTAAATACGAAAGGCTAAATCACCTTAATTCTGCAAAGCTGAAACTCGTTCCTTCTTCCCGTGTGCCTGTGGTGAAAGAAAACCCGACTGGGAGAGCTATCCTTCATGGACCTGAGGAAGATTGGCAGTCCGACGGAGATAACCCTGAAAACCAAGCTGTACTTTGGCCCACGAGAGAAGCTGGAAAGGACTTTACATTACTTTTCCTCTAGACACATCTGACAAAGTGTAAAGCAAACGAAGGAAGAAGAAGAATATCTATAAAAGGTGATAGTTCTGAAACCTCAACTACAATGTACGTCCATGCTCTCAAGACAAAAGAAAGCCAAACGTAATCAATGTCAGAGAGCTGGCACAGGTAAGAGAAAACTGTACGGAATCAGCTACACAAGGAACACAACAGATATTCTGAAGGACAGTCTGATATGGGGCTGCTGCAAAACAGTCTCCAGTGATGTAGAATCATGCCAACAGAACTTGTAGAGATGCCAGCCACATTAGCATCTGCTTATTAACCTCCAAAGATTGCACATTAGCTGGGCTGGAGAAGACCACGAAAGACGAAGAGGTTGTAAGATCCCAAACATAATCCTGGAACGTTGGAAGAGTTGTAGTGCTCCATTACATTTCCAGTTTTGCACATCCACTCCGGGAAGACAGAGCCACTCTACAGATAGCTGGCTATGGGTTGCCCACCTCCCTACGACAAAAAGCAACTGGCGTTAAATCAACACCCATGTCATGTTGTTTTACCAGGTTTCCATCATGTTTGTTTGTTTGATGGTACTCACAGATACTTCACTTATTCTGAACTTTAAAGGTAAAGATGTTCCCATAACCTATGCATTTGATGTGAGAAGCGAGGAGTTAGAGACCTCAGCAGGGTCAGCATTTTGAGGGTGGTGCTCATTTCCTCTCCTTTGTTGCTTTACTTTCACTGTCCCTAAAGAGGGAAGGTACACATTGACAGCTGGCTGAACTGGGGGACAGTACTGAAGCCAAGATGTGTGAACTGTCACCAATCCACTGGGCAACTTTGCTCAAGGCCTGGGGAGAACGAGTGCTCTGATTACTAAGATATCCCGAAAATTCTGCAGTGTACAAGATAAAAAAACAATCCAACCACACACACACACACACACACACACACACACACACACACACACACACACACACACACACAACACACACACACACCCCACACACACACACACACACACACACACACACACACACACACACCAACACACACACACACACACGTACACCACACCACACACACACACACACCCCAAACACACACACAACACACACACACACCCACAAACACACACACACACGCACACACACACACACACACACACACTACACACACCACACACACCACACACACACACACACACCACACAACACCCACGCACACCCACACAGAGGCGCACGCGTGTACTTGCATGCGTTTTCTGTAACAATTTAAAGAAAGACATTTAGACTGAGAACACCTTCAAACATGTGAGTGAAATGCAGAAGTACGTAAATACTGAGAATGAGTGAATGTGCTTGCGCGCGTTTGTGTGCGTGCGTGCGTGTGTGTGTGTGTGTGTGTGTGTGAGTGTTTTGTGTGTGTGTTTGGTGTGTGTGTGTGTGTGTGTGTGGTTGTTGAGGATGCTGCTGCTGCTGCTGCTGCTGGGAATGTTGCCTGTGCAGAGAGAATAGTTACCGATGGGGGACCAACAATGAACTCTGCACCCCTCTATTGACGACCCCTCTCAGTAAACATCCACCTTAATTCATTCAAAAAACCCCAACCCATTTAGGCATAATATGATCTGCTTACATGCTTGTATACAGACACGAGTATTGCTCGCACGCGCGCGCGCGCAGAACACGCATACACATAGACATACGCGCGCGTGTACAGGAACACAGGCACAGACACAGAAATACAGACATACAGAAACAAGCACGCGTGCACACACGAACACACACATACACACACGTGCGCGCACACACACAAACACATGCGCGCGCGGACACACACACGTGCGTACACACACAAACACACGCAGGAACACACACAGACATACATACAGGTACTCTTAACCTTCCCCTCGCACACACATCACCCCAACCACACACCTCACCCCCCTCACACACACACCACACACACAGAGTCCCACCCACCCACTCACCTCATCCATCACCCCACCCACCCTCCTATATACACCGTCTCTCCCCCTACCCCCCCCCCCCCCCAAACACGCACACATATCTATAGAGGACAGAAAATGTAGATATTGTAATAAGATAGAAGATGAATTTCATGTACTAGATGAATGTGTCTTATATAATGAACTCAGAAACAATTTGTTATTAAAAATTACAACCAAAGACCGTACAATCTGTATAGAGAAATTACGTGACATAATCGCAGTTGATATCTATCAAGCAGACATCATCAAATATGTGTATGAATCTTTTAAGAAAAGAGAAAATGAGAAGTAGAACGCAACATGCCTTTTTAGTGTACATCATTTTGAGCCAAAAGAGATGATCATATTGCTTGTTTTGTTGTTGTGTCAAATAAGTCTTCTTCTTGACTTAAATGGCAATAAACTATTATGAATCTGACTCTGAATCTGGATCACCCACACACATACAATGGCAGGCGGGTGTGTGTGTAGTGAAGGCGTGATGACCAGAGCGACACAGATGCTTATTGCTTTCTTCAGTCATACAGCCATCTGCGGCGTTCAGGTCACCAGCTGCACTGTCCATCTGACGACGCGGCAACACACTGACCACAGTAACAACAACAATAACAAGAACAATAGCAGCAGCAGCAGCAGCAGCAGCAGCAGCAGCAGCAGCGACAATAAGAACAAGACAAAATAGAAAAGATTTTAACATGCACACATGTTAAAAACTTGCACGACAGGTTAAACACTTTTTAAATGATGTAGGTCACATTCTGTCTGTCTGTCTGTCTGTCTGTCTCTCTCTCTCTCTCTCTCTCCTCTCTGTCTCTGTCTGCCTCTATCTCTGTCTCTGTCTGTCTGTCTGTCTCTCAATGATGTTGGTCGCTTTCTGTCTCTCTCCCTGTCTTTGTCTCTCTCTGTATCAGTCTCTGTCTGTGTGTGTGTGTGTCTCTCTCTCTCTCTCGCTCTCTCTATCTCTCTCTCTTCCCAATGAATTTGCTGTGAACGTTCTTGTTAATGGAAAACATGATTCCACAGCCTGTTACGATGATTTAGAATTGTTTATCTTTTTCCTGGTGGATGATATTGTATTGTAATCTCAAACTGTAATTGGCTTACAGACGCAACTGAATAAATTGCAGCATGCTGCCACTTCTCTTCAGCTTAAAGTAAATATGACTAAAAGTGATATAATTATGTTCAGGAAAGAGGGACATTTGAGTGCGAGAGAATGATGGGTGTATTGTAATACTATAATGCCTGTTGTCAATGTTTTGTAACATATTTTTTCTTTTTATTTCTTTTTTTACATATTTAGGAATGTATTTTAGTACACGATTATGCTTTGTTTCTGATTGTAAAGATCTCACAAGTAAAGCAAAACATGCATTAATATGTATTATGAGAAGGCTGTCTTCTTTATAGAATACGTCTTTAAAGTTATCCTTTAAATTATTTGATGCTCAGGTACAATCTATCGGACAATGTGGTTTTGAACTACGGGGGTTAAGTGATGCAGCTAATCATTGTGAGTCCTTGCACCTGCATGCTTTAAAGAGGCTTTTATGTGTTGATAGGCGAACTTCTAATGATTTTGACTATTGATGACACTAATGGATACCTAATTTACATAAATTCTGCTGTACAAACCACACGTTATTGGCTTAGACTTTAAGAATGGACGACGCAAGAATTCCTTTTAAGGCTTACAAAATGTTGTATGGATTAGATATTAGAGGAAGAAAGATTAACTGGGTTACTGATGTACGTGTTTGTCTAAGTAAACATGGCTTTGGCGATATGTGGCTAAATCGAGGTGTTGGTAGTGTAAACAGATTCATCCACGTTTTGCATTAACGTTTAACTGATAACAGATGGCAAGATTGGGATGATCACATTCAAAGTAGTGAACGATTTAGTCTGTATAAAACATTTTCAAGTCACATGACATGAAATTATATTTGACATTCGACATGGATTTGCATTTGAAATATATTATGACCAGATTTAGATCAGGTGTGTCTGATTTGGCCACGCATTACTTTAGATACAGAGACTTTAAGGATAATGATTTGATTTGTCCATTGTATAGGACATATAAAAAGATGAAGTACACGTTGTGCTTTGTTGTCCAGCTTATCAAGATATCAGGGAAAGACATATACACTCAAAATATTATCGGAAGCCATGTTCTTTTCAAGAGTCAAGTTTACTCATGTCATCTGTTAGACACAAGCACGTACAGAATTTGTCTCTTTTTCCGTTTTAAATCATCTAAGTTGAGAGAAATTGCCACTTCATAGTCACGGTGTTAATGCTATAAATATAAAATGACAACTAACTTGTTCATATGATTTTTAAACTGTTTTCATGGTGTATGTTTTGGTCATTATCCCGCGATCCCTTACCTGGGGGCCATGGTCCAGTGAATAAACACACACACACACACACACACTACCACACACACACACACACACACACACACACACACACACACACACACACACACACACACACACACACACACACACACACACACACACACACACACACACACACACACACAACACACACACACACACACACACACACACACACACACACACACACACACAACACACACACACACACCTTCTCTCTCTCTCTCTCTCTCTCTCTCTCTTCTCCCTGCTTCGTCCATCATAATATTTTTTTCTCCCTCGCAGGCTTCCACCGATTATGCTTTCACTCCTACACAAAGTACTAATAAGCTTCATTTCCTTTAAGAGTTGAAAACAAATCCGCTCCTCACTCTTGTAATATATTGAAAGTTTCGGCCCACCAACAGTTGTTTTGTCTATGGTTCTGAACAAGTCATTTTCTGTCGGACGGTTTTATCTTAAATAAATCTAGGACATTAGATTATATCTAGTTTATTTTTCTTGAAGGACGCTAAAAATAAATCCTGATAGCAGCCTAACGGACATAAAAATGTGGTCCTTTTTCAAGGCGAAAGTAACCGAATGTAAACTATTTCACTGACGGCAACAAAATCGTGCCAGAAGTCGTTTGAATTCCTGCCTGAACCGGCGGCCACTGATGCAGTAGAGGAGGAAGTTGATGGCGTGGTTGGTGTACATGAGGTTGTCCACGAAGGCATGGGTCAGGCGGGCCTTGGCTCTCTCCGCGTTGGTCTGGGGCAGCCAGTAATACCTCCTGTACAGCAGCACGATCACCACGGGTGACGTCAGCAAGAGGAAGGTGAAGGACACCAGCAGCAGCATCACTGTGATGTTGGTGTTGGTCACGGCTTTCTTTCTGCTGCTTTCTTTCTCTCCACTCCTGCTCCTGCTGCTGCTGCCGTCTGCTCTTCTTCCACTGATGGTGGAGATGCTGCTCTGTTCTACTGCTGTTCTTCCTCCTGCCTCAGTAGTTCTGACCTCGCTGGTGCTCAGGTCAGAGTTGGAGGTGTAGACGCTGTTGTTGTATGTGTCAGTGTCGATGACGATCTTCATGCTGTTCGCTGCGGAAGAAGCCTTCCCGTTCTGCCGATCTGTGAACTGCTTGCTGAACTTCCTCGAGTCCCGCAGCTGTCTGATGATGAGTAGATTCAACACGAGAAGAGAAATAAAAGGAATGAAGCTGTAGATGGAGGCGTCAATCCACGTGTATATTTTCCTCATGAAAAAGTCCACGTCAGGATCTGGATACCAACACCTTAACGGATCTTCGAAGCTTCCTGAAGGTCCTAACCTCCTGTTGAAAAGAATTTGAAAGTTCAGAGCAAAGGAGAACATCCCTAACGCCGTGATGACTTTGCCGGCCGATTTGGGAGTGCAGAGACTCTGCGCCTTCAAGGGGAACCTGACAACGATGAAGCGATCGACCGTCATGGCCAGGAGAAGCAGCACGGCGAAGTGGATGGAGAAGTAGAAGAGGAAGTTGTGGAAGCCGCAGGTCCAGTCGTTGCGGATGTAGAACTGCGTATGGCCCAGGTAGCCTCGGAGGAGGACGCAGAAGTCCAGGACGAGGATGACGCAGTCCACCACGGCAATGGCGGCCATGTACACGCAGGTGGAAGTGGTGCGCAGAGCGGTGAAGACCAGAGTGACGAAACACAGGACATTGCCCAACACGCCCATGGCGACGATGGTAGGGATGTAGATTCTGTAAAAAAACAACAACAACAACAACCCACCCCAATAATGTCACTTGATACGCTGCAGATTTGACCAGAATCTTTTTCTGTGTGTTTTCGTTCCTCGGCTGGAGTTCCGAGTTCACCAGAGAGCGTGATTTCTGTGTATGCGGCTGTTTTATGCCCGCATTTGGTCAGCCGCATTCCGACTTCGGAGATGGTGTCTCAACATGACACTTGTGGATCGGTGGTCTAGAGGTAACGCGCCTGTCTAGAATGCGAAAAGTCCGGGTCGGGTGTGTGCGGTGGTTCGTATCCCGTTTGGGCCCGAAATTTTTCCCCATTCATTAGACCATGAGTGGTGGTCTGGGCGCTAGTCTTTCGGATGAGACGATAAACCGAGGTCCCGTGTGTTACACAAAATTTTCAGCGCACGTAAAAGAACCCACGGCAACAAGAGAGTTGTCCCTGGAAAAATTCTTAGAAAAAAGCCACTCTGATAGGGAAACAAATACAGTTGCAGACCAAAAGAAAAAAAAAAGGGTGGCGCTGCTCTTGTGGCGACGCGCTCTCCCCGGGGGGAGCAGCCCGAATTTCACGCAGAGAAATCTCGTGACTTAAAGTGGTATTTAAAAAAGCAAACAAAAATAACAAAAAAAAATAATGTGCATGAGTTTTTAAAAGGTTTGTCATCTGTTCCAATCTGCACGAAATGGCATTCTTGTCCAAAAGGCAGAACAAGTTTTTAACGGGTGTACAAGATATTCTCCGTGCTTTCGCACACAGGGCCTCGGTTTATAGTCTTATCCGAAGGACATTGACATACAAGTCGATTCTTTTGTAAAACTGAGAAGAAAGCGCAAGGCTATGAATGAAATCAGGAACATTATGGTTTAACTCTTAGGTAAGGTGAACGCCTTAAAACCATCCTTCAAATTTCCTTCTTTAACTCATGTTGATACTCTTAATGATTTTTTTCTTTCAGAGGCCGTAAGTGTACGTGGTTTAAAGGTAATAGAAATGAAATCAGCTGGCAGAAGAATGTCTAAAGGAAGCCAGCTTTGTGTGTGTTCTAATTGTTTGACCACAGAAAGGCCATACTCCAGAGATAGGATTATTTAATGAAATACATTTTGATGTCACAATGAATCACATAGTTAGAACAGAATGCTACACTGCACAGCCTGAAATACGCTGAATTGAAATTAAAAAAAGTCCTTAGGCTTCTTCTGAAAGCTTAATTATATCACTAAAGATTAAAAAATATATTCTTGCCAATGAATATGACCAATATGAACGGGTTGACGACATTTACAGCTTTTAACTTTCACTCACAACTAATTTGAATTAAAAAAATGATAAAGAGAAAAAGTATATAATCCTCCTACGCAGAAAGAAAACCTAATGAAAACAGTGACCGTTTACGTGCCTTGGGCCCCAGTTCACCCAGCTGTAAATGGGTACCTGCCTCTTTAGGGTCAGGGAAGGTAAAGTAGCGAGGGAGAGGAGATGGGCTCCGCCCTCAATATGCTGGCCTCTAGAGAAGAACACTACAGGAGCAGATGAGTACAGAGAAGTAAAGAAGAAGATCAGGAGAAACATGAGGAAGACCAAGGAGGATGGATAGAGAAACAATGTACAGAAATCGAAGACATCCTGACAAAGAATAATAGCAGAAGAGCATACCAGATTGTGAAAGAGCTCACCAAACAGAAACAGGCAAGAGTCAGTAACATCCAGGACAAAGAAGGGAATTGCCTAACAGAAAAGAAGGAAATCGTTGGCAGAATGACGGAATACTGTTCCGAACTCTACAATTATCAGACACTAGGCGACCCCAGCGTACTTGCAAGCCAAGCCTCATCGAATAAAGACAACTTCCCAATTCTACACGAGGAAGTAGAAGTAGCAATTAGATCGCTGAAGAAAGGAAAATCAGCAGGAATCGACAACATCCCAGCAGAGCTGATCCAACACGGGGGAGAAGCAGTGGCAGACATCCTTACAAGTATCTGCAACAAGATCTGGCAGACCGGAGAGTGGCCTACACCATGGACTCAATCACTCATCATCATCTCCCAAGAAAGGAAATCTCAGCAGTGCCAAAACTACAGGACAATCAGCCTCATAAATCATGCCAGTAAAGTCATGCTGAAAGTGATCCTGAACAGGCTGAAAACCACAGGCAGAAGAGATCATTGCCGAAGAGCAGGCCGGTTTCCGCCCAAATAGAAGCACCACAGAACAGATATTCAACCTGAGGGTTCTGTGTGAGAAATACAGCCAGCATCAGCAAGACATCTTCCACGTCTTCATTGATTTTAAGAAGGCCTTCGATAGAGTATGGCATGACGCTCTGTGGGCCACCATGAACAAATTCAACATGGGCCAGAAGCTGATTCAAACCATCAAGGAACTCTACTCAAAGGCCACCAGTGCAGTACTCGTACAGGGCACGGTAGGGGAATGGTTCCGTACCTCAGTTGGGGTCCGACAGGGATGTCTGCTGTCGCCGACACTGTTTAACATTTTCCTTGAACGCATCATGACTGACGCCTTGGAAGACCACACAGGCACAGTCAGCATTGGAGGGCGAACAATCACCAACCTCAGGTTTGCCGATGACATTGACGGTATGGCAGGAAATGAAGAGGAATTGGCCAACCTAGTGAAGCAACTGGACGAAATATCCTCACGATACGGCATGGAAATCAGCGCCGAGAAAACCAAGCTCATGTCAAACAGTGCCAGCCAATCACCACCAAGATCACTCTCAGCGGAAAAAGAACTGGGGACAGTTGACCATTTCAGGTACCTTGAAGCCATCATAAGTAAGGTAGGATCGAAGACCGAAATCATAGCAAGAGCGGCACAAACAGCAGCAGCAATGGAAAGACTGAAGACCATATGGAGAGACAGAAACATCCCTCTCGGAACCAAGGTAAAAGTTACTAAACGCGCTAGTCATCTCAATCATGCTTTACGCATGTGAGGCATGGACACTAAACGCAGACCTACAAAGGAGGATCCAAGCAGTAGAAATGAGATGCCTCAGAAGGCTCTTGGCATCTCATACAAGGACCATGTCACCAACAATGAAGTCCGCAGAATGATCACTCAACAGGTGCGGGACTATGAAGACCTACTGACCACGGCGAAAAAGAGGAAACTCAGATGGTATGGGCACGTAACACGCTCAGAAGGACTTGTAATGACCATCCTGCAAGGAACAGTCCAGGGGAAGAGAAGACGGGGCAGACAGAGGAGAATGGGCCGACGACATCGTGATTGGACAGGGAAGGACTTCAATGTCACCCAGGCACTCGCCCACGACTGCGCTAAGTGGAGCCAGGTGGTCCACCGTTCGTCCACCATGCAGCGCCCCTACGACCCTGGCGGGTTACGGGACCAGTAACAGTAACAGTAACAGAGAAGTTGAGGTCTCTGAGGCTCGCTCCCCAACGACCGCATAGGTTATGGGACACCTTTACCTTACCTTTTAAAGTACTTGCATTCCGACTTTGGGGATGGTGTCTAAACACGACATGTGTGTGCATACATATTTAAATGGCCTACTCTTTGGAAAGGCGGAACGAGTTTTTAAAAGTAGTGCGCAAGATATTCTACACCGTTTGTACACCGGACCTCTGTTCATATCCTTATCCGAAGGACTTTCGAGGGAGTGGAGTCAGTACTGATGTCAAGTCCAAGGCGGAAAAAATCCCCTTAAAGCGGTCACATCGGTGATGGTTCGATCCCGGGCCGTCCGTCTAACCACGAGCTCAACAACACTCTAAGCTCTAACCACTAGGCTGTCCCGGCCCCCCCTGGTTCTTACCTATCAATCATTACAGCAACGTGCACTTCAGCGAAGTCCTCATACGGCTTGTCAGTGGAGATTCCAAAGTCCTCGGTGACCACGTCCAAGTCTTCTGTCAACACTACCACAGCAGCAGTTGCAGCAGAGATCAGTGAAGAAGACATCGAAGACGTCATCTCCCAAGCTGTGTCTTGTGAGGCAGGATCATCTTTGTCAGAGATGCTGAGTCCTGCGACACTTTCTGCCATCAGCTTCTTCAGCTCTGTAGAAAGAGAGATAGATAGATAGATAGATAGATAGAGATAGATAGTAGATATGTAATAGTAGAGATAGATAGATAGAGATAGATAGAGATAGATGATAGATAGAAGAGAGAGAGAGGAAGAGAGAGAGAGAGAGAGAGGAAGAGAGGGGGAGAGAGAGAGAGAGAGAGAGAGAGAGAAGAAGCAAGTCTGTAGTTGCTGTGAAAAATCTCTGTTTCCTTTTTTTTGTCACTAACATAGGAGAGCACTGTCGACAGCATGTGAGAAGGGAAAATGACTTCAAAAACACAGAGAGACTCCCTGAAGTCGGATTAGGGCTAGCTACCTTGAAGGTGGAACACACAACAACAACAACAACAAAAACAACAACAACAACAAACAACAACAACAACAACAAAACGACAGCGGTCGCAATCGTACGTAAAATCTCACCATTGGTGAACCTCGGATTCTAGCCGAGGAACAAAAAAAACACCCAAAAAAAAACAAAATAAAAAAGGAAAAAAAAAGAAAATCAAAAACAAAAAATCTAAACCCAAAAACCAAGCCAAAAAAAAACAAAACAAAAACAAAAAAATCACAAAAATCCCCAACAGACAAGAAACCCGGTTTGGGATAGAATTTCTTCAGGGATATATGTGGGGAATTCGCTAAATATAAAAAAGATATATTTTTAATTTTTATTTTTTTTTTTTAAAATTTTATTTTATTTAGATTTTTTCGTGGGGGGCCCCCCCTCTTTCATTCGGGGATGCATGCGGGAAAGTTGTGCTACCATCCCCTTCTCTGGTCCAGATGCCGGCCTCTTGTAAAAAAGGGGGTAGGTTTGTAAGGGGGTTTAAGAGTTACCGACTTGCATTT
Organism: Rapana venosa; assembly: GCA_028751875.1. NCBI lineage: Eukaryota > Metazoa > Mollusca > Gastropoda > Neogastropoda > Muricidae > Rapana > Rapana venosa. The sequence goes on from CM054135.1 coordinate 5,746,190, forward strand.
TGGTCTCCCGGAAGGATTTTCCGGGGGGAATGGAGTCAGTACCAATTTCGCTTTGGGGAACACTCTTTAGGGGGAATGGGGAAGGGAACCCTGTGTCCCCTTTCCCCTGAACTGATTTTGAACGAACACCCACTGTCATTCACTCCGCCCTTTTGCGGAATTAAGTTTTCCCCCGGGGGGGGGGGGGGGGGGGGGGAAAAGGACGCCCCCATTAAATAATTTCCCTTTTTCTTGTTTCCCTTCGAGTGGATATTCTTTTGTCTCGATTTTCCCGGGGACACTTCTTCTTACGTGCCTGAGTCCCTAAATCGGTTTACCTCTCACCCAAAGATAGCACCAAACCCCCATTTAAAAAAGGGAGGAAAAAAACGTTTTGAAAAAAGGGAACGAACCCCCCTTCCCCTTTCAGGAAGGTGCGTAACCTCCAGCCCCCCGCCCACTTACCCAACCACAAAAAGACTCCTTAGACTGTAACCCCACAATGTTGCAAAAAATAGGGGAATTTCTTTTCAACGGGGTCTTTTTTTTTCCAATTAAAGAGGGGGGAAATAAAAAACTTAAAAAACTTTTTTGTTTCCCTTTACACATTAAACGGTGAAACGGGAAGGATCCCTGTTCACATGGTATCCCGGGCAAAAAACGGGGATGAGCCTGCAAAACGGAACGAAAGAACAGACAATACACCTCCCCCTCCCCCGAAAAAACAATCATCAAAGAATGGCCCCCACAAAGTAAAAAACGACTAAAATTCTAAAAAAGAGAAGAACAGTCTTCAAAAATCCGACTGGCACAACCGGAATCCCAGGTCCACAAAGCTAAAACTTTTTCCTTTCCCCCCGTTTCCCTCTTGTTAAAAAAAAACCAGATGGGGGACACACCCCTCCAAAGACACCTATATAGCACCTGGGAAGATTTAACCCGCAAACCAACTGTGGGCCCGAGGGGACTGGAAAAAAGGAGGCCTTTATTTCCCCAACCATCTGGGGTGAAAAAAACGAACACAAAAAGAAATTTCTTGTTACAACAGTTTGAACAACTTTATGTAACTTAAAAAATGATTCGCTTTTCCATCTAAAATTTGATTCTAACACAATGTAAGAAAAAAAAATAATTACAAAGGGTTCTTAATGAATATAATTCGCCAACAAAGGATGTATTTTAAAGTTATTTTAATCTTAACCACACACACAACCAACAAACACAACCCCATATGTTTAATTTTTTGGGGTCTACGCTTTTGTAAAGGGTGCCCTTATAAAACAGGAGAGGCGGGTTTTTCCAAACTTTTTTGTATTAAAATTTTGCATGGGGTTTTTTTTTTTGTGTTTACTCCCCCCTTCCTTCCCTACTTCCCCCCCTCCCTTTTTTCCCTTTTTTTCCTTTTCTAAAACAACAAAAAAGAATAAAGATATGTTGTTGGGAAAAAATTGGGATGCTTATGTGAACAAAAGAAAGGATTTGTTTACAAGGGCTTCATTGGACAAACTCTGACAAAAAGGAGATCGTTGTGCCTGTACCCGGAATAGATACTCTGCCCATTTCACCGCTGCAGCAAACCCCTCTTCCTAATCTTTAATTCTGAATGCTGCTGCCAAAGAACAGACAGAAAAACCGATCTTTTTTTTTTTCCCAAAAAAGCGTTTTGAAATTTTGTTTCAAAAACGCTGTAAAATTCCTTTAAAACATCATCGTCGTCGCGTCGTCATAATCCCGTCGTCGTCGCATCACAACCACCCCCACCCCACCAACCACCCCACCACCAACACCACCACCACCCCCCACCACCACCCCCCAACACCACCACCTCCGTGTCCGGGCGTTTGTGTAAATAATCATCAACCCCATCACACACACACAGCAGCAGCACAGCAGGCCGCAGCAGCACACAGCACAGCGAGTGGTTTGCGCCTGGGTTTTGGACGGAAAGGGCACAGGTTCGATTCCCCCTATCATAGGGGTTTTCGGATCCCGGGCCGCTCCTCCGATGGGTTGTGTCTAGTGGGGAAACTGGGGCCACACATCAGTTTATCCCCTTTATGGATTCGAGTTTTTAGAGGTTGACAAAAACCCGACCAACAGCAGCGGTCTTAAAACACATCACATAAACACATCACATCATCATATCATCTCACATATCTCTCTCCTCACATCATCATCAAAATCAAGACATTTGATGTCTTCATAGTAAACACTGACAGCTGTCTCTGCAACAGCACCATCGATTGTGCAGTGTGGCCTTGGTCTCCCATGGTCAAGTACATCGATGATGTCGGTGGCAGAGTGACCCATTTGGCTACACTTAAACTTTTAGCCTTCAGTCATGTAGTAACTTTTGCAGAAAAAAAATCTGCTGAATTTCACAGATTTTTCGAAGTGTGAAAAAATTTCCCGTGTAGTTTTTTTGGGGGGTTGGGTGGGGGGGGGGCGGGGGGGGGGGGGGGTTGAGGACAAAGAGTACCCAGTAGTCATGGGAAATTTGGAAATGATCATCAAATGAAGATTGCATTCCTACAATATTGACCCCGCCCATGCGGATTGTGGTTAGGAAGCTTGAGTTTGAGATATTGCTCAAATAACCTGACCAGCACTGCAGGTGTCTGTATCTCTCGGGCCCGGCTGACGCCAGTTATACTATAATAGTAAGCGTAGAGTACAACCCTGTCAAATAGTCTCAAAGCATATGCACTTCCACAGCAGCATAATTACGCCCTCCTCATTATCACTGATCATCATGCAATTAAAAAAATTGCCTCTGATTCGGTGGTTCCGTTTGCTCTGGTCTCATGGCGACCTCAGATTAGGTTTTCCCATACACTTCTGTGTCTGTTGTGATTTGTGTCAAAGCATTGGGGTTGGAGGTTCACGGGAGACGGGCGTTGGAGGGACGTTGTGGTGATGGCCACCTCGGGGGGGCAACTCACTCAGTCTGGGTCCGCGACTGAGCTAATACTGTCGTTAGTAGGGGGCTTAGTAGGTGGAGTCCCTGCGTGTGTTAGCTCAGAACAGGCACCACTGAACACCACCAAATGACCCAGCAGCAGTGCAGGGCCTCTCTGGCTGGTGTCCCCTCGGCCGCCTGATATTGATGGGCTCCCTGTGGACTTCCGACCCTGAGAATGCGACATGGCGCATCTGGGTATGGCTGGGGCGTGGAGATTGGAATGAGCGGCGTTGAAACAGCAGGACGGGATCGTCACAGAAGATGAGGCAGCAAAAAAAAGTACTCTAGCAGCTGTAAATTTGAAGTGCACTAGTGGTTTTTTTTACTCCGTAAAATTCTCTAGCAACAGTTAAAGTGAAGCGCACCAGTAGTATTAAGGTACAAAGTAAAAAAGTACTTTATTTCTGTCTTTTCCTTATTCTTTTATTTCGAGGACAATGGAATAAGCACTCACGTGCTTCTTTTTTTTAAACATGAAGTCCCCGTCTATATGCAGTTTTTGTCAATTTTGTCATCCGTTCCCACTAGCACACAATGGCCTACTCTTCCGAAAAGCGGAACAGGGAGTTAACGTGTGCGCAAGATGTTCTGCGTGCGTTCGCACACGGGACCTCGGTTTATAGTCTCATCCGAAGGACTTTTTTTTTAGGGAGAGTGGAGTCGGCACTGATGTTAACTCCAGAGGAAAAATCTTATTCAACAGATTCGAACTCGGGTCAGCAGATCACGAATACATCACTCTAATGTTACACCAGGCTATCCCGTCCCCCAGCCAGTTAATGTGAAACATACCAGATGCATACATGGTAAAAATACTCTGGTGGGTTGCCTCTGTAAAAAAGGATTCTTGTCTGGCTAGCAGTCAGTGATGGTACAGTGCACCACCAGTGGCATCGATGACAAAGTGCACCAGTGGTTTTACAGAAAAGAAAAGTGCACCCTAGCATCAACACGAAAGTGAATCGCCTAGTAAAGTCTAGTCAAGTCAATTGAAATTTTTTCCAGATGGTACCATTGAATAAACAATGCGTTTGCTTTTTCTGTTTTCATCAAGTCACCTATCTAGGAGCCAAAAATAAAAAGCCCCAGCTTGATCAATAATATCTGACTACATTCTTACACAGAGACAGAAAAGGCCCCACGCCATGACATCATTGTCATCATGGGGGACCTCAACGCCAAGGTCGGAAGCGACAACACCGACTATGAGAGAGTCATGGGGAAACACGGAGTGGGGAACAGAAATGACAATGGGGAGAGACTTGTGGAGTTTTGCGCCATGAACAACTTAGTGATAGGAGGGACCCTCTTCACGCACCGGGACATCCACAAGTGACTTGGACGTCGCCGAATGGGAGAGACTGAACCAGATTGACCATATGTGATAAAGGGTATATGGAGACGATCCTTCTGGATGTGAGAACCAAAGCGAAGTGCGGATGTTGGGAGCGACCATCACCTGGTGACAGCACACATCCAGAATGAAACTGAAGAAGAACACAAGACCAAACCCACTCAAGCGCGATTTGATACCCAGCGACTGAGAGACACCAACGTGAAGTCTGCTTTCATCAACAATCTGAGGAACAGTTTCCCCACATTTTGCAAAACATATCAGACGCATGACATAGATGCGAACATGGAAGCAGATCTGTAAACTGTACACTGAGAGAGCAAGGAGAGCATCGGTCATCAAAGAAGAAGACCAACAATGACTGGATCCAACAAGGGAGACCCTCGATGCCATCAAAAAAAGGGAGAGAATCAAAAAGAGACTTCTGCAAGTAAAGTCCCCACGGCTAGGGAGAGGTTGGAGAGTTGTACAGAGAGGCACACCGGAAAGTGAAGAGATCGCACGCCGTGACAAGATAGAACCCATGGACCAGCTGGCAGCTGAGGCAGAAGAGGCGGCGGCCCAAGGAGAGCAAGGGAGAGTCTACAGGATCACCAAGAAAGTATGAACAAATTTAAGAGGAGCGCTGGGGGACCAATTAGGGACAGACAAGGGAAACTGTTGACAACAGAGAAATAGCAAGAAGAAAGATGGACTGAACACTTCCAGGAAGTTCTCAACCGACCACCACCTGACGAGACAGCCGACATCCCAAAAGCTACAAAAGATTTAGACATTGATGTCAACCCCCCAACAAAGGAAGAGATAGTGGCTGCCATGAAGACCTCAAGAACGGCAAGTCGCCAGGCCAGGGCAACCCTTTGGGGGCCGAACTGTTCAAGGCAGATTCTGAAACTAGCGCTGACATACTGCAACCACTGTTCAGAGCTGCATGGGAAGAACGAGAAAGTACTGACGATTGGACCAAGGGGGTGATAGTGTTAATCCCCAAAAAGAAAACCCGAGCGACTGCAACAACTGGAGGGGAATCACCTTTTGTCTGTGCCAAGCAAAATACTTTGGGAAGGTCATCATCAGAAGAATCAGACGCTGTGGACGATGCATGAGGAAAAAACAAGCAGGGTTCAGGAAGCAACGAGGATGTATAGGCCCAGATATTCAGCTCAGAAACATCATCGAACAGTGCACAGAGTGGCAAAGACAACTGTATGTGAAATTTTGTGGATTCGAAAAGGCATTTGACAGCGACACAGAGACAGTCTTTGGAGTATCCTTCAAACTATGGCATCCCCTCGAAAACTGGTACCAAACCTTATCAAAAGCTTCTACGACAACTTCAGATGATCTGTGGGCCATAGCAACACGTATTCGAAGTCAAGACTGGAGTAAGACAAGGATGGTGATGTCGGCAGTTCTCTTCAATTGGTCATTGATTGGGGGATGAGGGAAAACGACAGAAGACACCAAAGGGATTCGTGGAGCCCGTTTCAACACTAGATGAAATTTGACTTTGCGGATGACCTGGCACTGCTGTCCCACAACACCAACATATCCAGGAGAAGACCAGCAGACTCCAAACATTCGGACAGCAAGTGGGGCTTCGATTAGACCCAAAAAAAGAGACAAAGTCGCCCAAAGTAAAACAAACCCTTTAATTAAAGGTTAAGAAATAGCTCAGTTTTGGTTTTTTTTGTAAAAAAAAAAAACCCACCAAAAAGTATTGATAATACCTTTAAACAGGAGCAAAATCTAAACTCAACAATGTGGAAACATGAAATAACAATAATGTAACTACAATAAATATTCAAGTGGACTATGGAATAAACATCTGGCAATGCAAAGGCTGGCTTTGAATTTAAAATACATTTTCCAGAGGTTGTTCAAAAATGTACGTAAAAAGTGTGTGTGGTGTGTGTGTGTTGTGGTTGTGTGTGGTGTGTGTGTGTGGGGCGTGCGCCCGTCCGCGTGCATGTCAACAGCAAGCTTAGATTATCCACGTGCATGAAATGCTTGCGCATGTGAGAGAGCATGGTATATTTGTGTGAAAATGATTATGTATATAAATATATATATATATATATATATATAAATATATATTTTATATATATATGTGTGTGTGTGTGTGTGTGTGTGTGTGTGTAAAATCAAGAAATTGTCAAGTTAACACATAACGAGTAAGTAATTAAGCGAGTAAAGAAGGCCTGAAGTAGGTAAGTAATCAATCAAGTAAGTATTATAATAAAGTAAGAAAATAAAGAGATAAATAAGGAAGATAAACAATCAAATAATTAAGCAAGTATATAAGCAAGCAAGCAAGCAAGCAGGTGTACATAGATAGGTAGGTAAGTCAGTAAATAAGTAGGTAAGTAACCAATCAAGTAAGTATGATCATAAAGTAAGAAAATAAAGAGATAAATAAGGAAGATAAACAATCAAATAATTAAGCAAGTAAACAAGCAAGCAAGCACGCAGGTGTACATAGATAGGTAGGTAAGTAAGTAAACAAGTAGGTAGGCAAGGAAGCAATCAACCGGCAGAATAACTAAACAACAACAACAACAACAATAAAATAAATAATAAAACAGCATATCCCTCAGACCTACCTGTCTGACTCTGCTATACAGTACAAATGGGAGGACCAAGTGTCAAAGCGAAAATCTTAACCTCGGACTGCTTGTGTTCTGTAGTCCCCATCCCTTCCCCTCTGCCAAAAACCCAGCTTATATACACTGCCGAGGAGGGAGCAACGCTTATTTTTTCTTTTCTTGTAGTCAAGAGTCATACTTGGCAAGTTTTAATTAGTGGGGATGCTTGCTGTCTCTAATCACCTTCATTTCTCTCCGCTACCTCCCCCCCCTCCCCCCCCCCCCCACACAACACATTCCACCCATCTCTCTCACTGATTCATGGGGCGTGTGTCCCCAAACCTTCTCCTCCTTCCCTTTCATTGCCCCCCCCCCCCCTCCCCTTTCTGTTTTTCTCCTCTCGCTCTTTTTCACCCTCTGTCTATCTGTCTGTTTCTTCTGTCCGTCTGTCTGTTTCTGTCCGTCGGCTGTCTCTCTGTCTCTGTCTCTCCCTCTCTCTCTGGTCTGTCTGCCCTCTGTCTGTCTCTGTCTCTCTCTCACGCTCTCTGTCTGTATCTTTCTGTCTGTCTGCCTCTCTGTCTGTCTTGTCTGTCTGTCTGTCTTCTCTCTCTCTCTCTCTCTCTCCTCTATCTCTCTCTCCCCTCTCTCTCTCTCTCTCCTCTCTCTCTCTCTCTCTCTCTCTCCTCCCTCTCTCTGTTCTGATACCGAATTATTCCATGCATATGCACAGTTCTAAGGTGATGGTACAAAATTACACTTTGGTGAAATCGTTAACCAAAAAATCAGTTGAGCGCAAAGAAACATTAAACACTTTTAGTGGTTGCGTGCATGCACACACTCATGCGTGTGGGAAAGCAATCACTGACAGAAAGACAGACAGACAGACAGTCAGACAGGCACAGGGAAAAGAATATGCATACATGCACACAAGCATATATACATGCATACAAATATGAGCATGTTGCCATACACTCATGCATTAATGTACACATGCTAGCACCTGCGCGCACGCACACACATACCGACGAACATGAAGATGCGCATGTAGACACATACGCACATACATACAGATATATCAGAAATACACACACACACACACGCGCGTGCGCGCACACACAAACACACACACCCCCATACGCATGCAGGGGCGCCGCGCACACACCACACACACGCAGGCACAAACACACCACTTACACGCGCTCGCGCGCGCGCACACAAAACACACACACATACACACACACACGCTTCCACACACGCTTCCACACACACACACCAACACACGCTTTCCCCACACACACACACACACACACACACACACACACAACACACACACACACACACACACACACACACACACACACACACACACACACACACACACACACAAAACACACACCAACACACACAAATGCATGCGCATGGCGACTTTCACAATATAACCCTTGTGTTCGACCACCATTTTTTTTTATGTTCTCTCTCTCTTACTCTCTCTCTCTCTCACTATCTCTCTCTCTCTCACTCTCTCTCCCCACTCTCTCTTTCCCTCTCTTTTCTCCCCTTTTCTCTCTCTCTCTCTCCTCTCTCTCTCCTCTCTCTCAGCAAATGACCCAAAAAAAACCAAAAAGGTTTAGTGTTATATTTTTCCTTTCCTTTTCCCCCCCCCACCATGTCTGTTTTCTACGTCTTCTGTCTATCTGTTTTGTTTCGTCTGTCTGTCTCCTGTCTGTCTCTCTTCCTGTCCTATCGGTCTTTCTATCTCTCTGTATCTCTTTCTGTCTCTCCCTCTCTCTCTCTCTCTGTATCTCTCTCTCTCTGTCACTCTGTCTCCTTGTCTCTGCTCTCCCGTCTCTCTTCTCTTTGCCTCTGTCGCTGTCCCCTGTGTCTCTGTCTGTCTGTCTGTCTCTCTTTCTCTCTCTGTCTCTCTCTCTCTCTCTCGCTCACCCACCCATTTTTGTGCATACCCCCCCCCCACCCCCCTCTCTCTTTAGTTCTTCATTTTACATCACCTCCGTTCGATTTTTTTCCACGGGGAGTGAGTGAGGGAGTAATCGATAGGACCTTTAGTAACTCAGTCACTAGCAGGTAATTACATCTCCAGGGAAGTGCTTCCTTAATATTAGTGATAGTTGTCTGGTTAAGTGTGTGTTGTGTGTAGGGGTGTGGGGTGTGTGTTGTGTGTGTGTGTGTGCCGTGTGTTGGTTGGTGTGTGTAGGTGTGTGTTGTGTTGTGTGTGTGTGTAGGGGGGTTTTTTGTGTGTTGTGAGAGTGTGTGTGTGAAGTGTGTGTGTGTGAGAAAAGAGAAAGAAGAGAGAGAGAGAGAGAGAAGAGAGAGAGAGAGAGAGAGAGAGAGAGGTGTGTGTGTGTGTGCGTGTGTGAGCGTGTGAGTGTGTGTGTATGTGTGGTGTATGTGTGTGTATGTGTTGTGAGAGAAGAGAGTGAGTGAGTGTGTGTATGTGTGTGTGTGTGAGCGGTGTGAGTGTGTGTGTATGATGTGTGTGTGTATTGTTGTGTATGGAGAGAGAGTGTGTGTGAGCGTGTGTGTATGTGTGGTGTGTATGTGTGTGTGTAAGTTTGTGTGTAAGTGTGTGTGTGTAATGTTGTGTAAGGGTAGGGTTAGATGTTGTGTGTGTGTGAGTGTGTGTTTGAAAATGTGTGTTGTGTGGTTGTGTGATGTTGTATGTGTGTGTGTGTGTGTGTAAGCGCGCAGGAATGCATGCGAGTGTATACATGCTTTTGAGCGCAAACACAGTGCATGAATGTTTGTAATTATTATTTTTTAAAAGATTTTTTTTTTAACTCTCTCTCTCTCTCTCATCTCTCCTTTTTCTCTCTCTCCTCTCTCTCATCTCTCCTCTCTCTCTCTCCCCTCTCTCTCTCTTTATAGTGTGTCGGCGCTTAAAAAGTCTGCCTTTCTTAATAGCGTGTACGTGTGTACGCACATGTGGTGTGTGTGTGTGTGTGGGGTGTGTTGTGTGTGCATGCGCGTTGTGTATATTTGCTTTTCTTTGTGTGTGTGTGTGTGTTGGCGCGCGCGCCTTTGTGAAATTGGATGCGTACATGTCTGTGCGCACTTGCGTGTGTGTGAATGCCTGCCTGCGTTTGTATAATCACGCGCACCACACAACGCGAGTGTGTATGTGCGTGCGTGCGTGCGTGCGTGACAAAGAGAGAAGAGGTAGATAGAAGAAGGATAGATAGAAGGATAGATAGATAGATAGATAGATAGATAGATAAAAGAGAGAGAGAGAGAGAGAGAGAGAGAGAGAGAGAGAGAGAGAGAGAAGAGAGAGAAAAGAAAAGAGAGAGAAGAGAGAGAGAGAGAGAGAATGTGAATATGAAAGAGTAAGTTAAGTCGCACACAAATTCCACTAGGGCTGCACAGAGTGAGGTCAACAGTGGACCTTGTTCACTTCGTGGTGATGCTAGACAGGCGCCCTGGCCACCAGGATCAGGTTGTTAAAGCCGTATCACGACAGTCTCTGAAGTCACTAGTTCGAATCTCCTCAGCACCTGGTAAAGTTTAAAGTGAAGATTTTTTCCCGAAGTCGGAATGCGGCTACCTTCACAGTGTGCAAAATACAGTCGCTTATGCAAAGTCTTACCATGGGTGAACTTCGGAGCTGTAACTGAGGAACGAAAAACAGTTAACGAAGAAGATGATGAAGAAGAAGAGGAGGAAGAAGAAGAAGATAAAGAAGAAGAAAATAAAGAAAAAAGATGAAGAAGAAATGAAGAAGAAGAAGAAGAAGATGATGATGATGATGATGATGATGAAGAAGAAGATGAAGAAGATGAAGATGAAGAAAAGATGAAAAAAGAAGAAGAAGAAGAAGAAGATGATGATGATGATGAAGAAAAAGAAGAAGAAGAAATGATGAAGAAGAAAAGAAGAAAAGAAGAAGAAGAAGAAGAAGAAGAAAAGAAGAAGAAGAAGAAAAGAAGAAGAAGAAGAAGAAAAAGATGATGAAGAAGAAGAAGACTAAGAAGAAGAAGAAGAAGATGAGATGATGAAGTAAAAGAAGCAGTCTGACCTGTCAAAAGATTACGCAGCACACTTACTTCCCCCCCAAAATGTTTCCACCACTTTGCATCGGAAATGTACCAGGACCCATGGAAATTCCTGGTGTTGTTGTCGCTGTTTTAGATAACACCGTTTGACATCAATCCCGTGTGTCCCTGAAGTTGTGGGTTCGAATCCTGACTGCAGCGTCTGGTGAACTCAGGGTGGGATTTTATTCAATTTCCCAGGCCAACATTAAATGCAGGAGTGCCATCATTCCCTTCTTGCATATACACATAACAAGGTAAAGGTGTCCCATGACCTATGTGGTCGTAGGGAATCGAGGTGTCAGAGACCTCAACTTCTCCAGAGGCCAGCATATCGAGGGTGGTGCCCATCTCCTCTCCCTCGCTGCTTTACCGTCCCTGTTCCCAAAGAGGGCAGGTACCCATTTACAGCTGGGTGAACTGGGGGACTGTACAGAAGCCAAAGCGCGCAAACGGTCACCCATCTAAGTGGCAACCACGCTCGATGCTGCTTAACCTTAGGGAAAGCGAGTGCTCTGACCATTGAACTATCCCGTCCCCAATTCAGATTCTGTAAATCAGATCCCGTAACTCACGCAGAAGATCAAATATGCACGCTTAATATCTGGTAATTAATACCAGCATCTTAATGGGTGAAAGAAACACGAATGTACGCGGGGCGCATGCTATACCATAAAATGAACTGCTCTGATGTCAGAATAATGATGTCGGCTGAAGCCAGCGGGAAGACTTCCTAAAGAGAGTTACAAGCACAAGAGAAGACCTGGTACTACACATTTTACTGGGTAAGGAAACGCAGAGAAGATGATGCCCAAGGTTGCTATATCTCTTCTTTTCAGTCTTGGCTGATCTCCAGCGGTTTATCTTCTTTTCTTATACACCCCCAGTATCTGACGATTGTAGCCCGTATTTCACATACACTCTGATTATACATACTTTTCCATATTCTCACATTGTTCTGATGCTTCTGGTTTCTGTACGGGTCATGGTGTTAGTTGTCAGATAATTAATGGACACACTGATTCCAAAAAGATGTATTGTAGACCATTTAAAGCCACAGCAGATTTCTCTCTGAGTGAAATTCGGGCTGCTATCCTGGGGAGAGCCCGTCGCCACAAGAGTAGCGCCACCTATTATTTTTATATTTTCTTTTCCTGTCCGCTTATGTATCTAATTTCCTATTATAGTGGCTTTTTTCTACAGAAGTTTGCTAGAGACAGCTCTCTTGTTGCCGTGGGCTCTTTTACGTGCACTAAATGAGTCTTGCACACGGAACGTCGGTTTATCGTCTCATCCGAAAGACTAGTATCCAGACCACCACTCACGGTCTGGTGGAATAGGGGGGAGGGGGAGTTTCGGGCACAAACTGGGATTGAACCACCACACACTTCAAACCCGGGCTTTTCGCTTTCTAGGCAGGTGCGTTACCTCTAAACCCCTGACCCACCAGGTTCGGGAATTTACCGGGCCGGAGGAGTGTAATTCCTGGTAGCGTTGAATCCACACACCGATTTCAAAGTTTTGGTCGTTTCACCGATTCGCAAAACAACATCTTAAGGTTCAGAAATTTGCCAGGACGAGAGTAATTCCTGGCATCTAGCACCTAGGATCTAGCATCTAGCATCAACATAAAAAAAGGTAAAGGTAAAGAGGGGAGCGAGGCGTCAGAGACCTTACTTCTCTAGGGCCAGCATAATGAGGGCGGCGCCCATCTCCTCTCCCTTGCTGCTTTACCTTCCCTGACCCTAAAGAGGGCAGGTACCCATTTACAGCTGGGTAAACTGGGGGAACTGTACGGAAGCCAAGGCGCGAAAACGGTCACCCATCCAACTGGTACGCTGCTTAACTTGGCTGGGGGAAAGCGAGTGCTTCGACCACTGAGCTATCCCGTCCCCAGCATCAACATACTGATTCCAAAACTTTTGATTTTTTTAACCGATTTGCCTTATGAACTCTACGGGTTGAAACATTGACCAAGGACGAGTGTAATCGTCAGCAGTGCTGCCCCTGTTTCTGTATTGGACTGGGTGGAAAGTCCACTACCATCCCTCCGATCCGGAAAACAGGGGTCACTCTTTTTCTTGACCTCCCCCCCCACCCTTCCCTGAGAACAGAGCCTCAAGTTCACGAAATTCTGGAAGCCTCAAAACTATTGGCAATGTAGTGATCGATTCTCTTTGGGTGGTGTTGAATTTCAAAAGGTAAAGGTGTTCCCATATAACATGTGCAGTCATTTTGGGAGCGAGGTGTCAGAGACCTCAGCTTCTCCAGGGGCTAGCATATTGAGGGCGGTGCACATCTTCTCTCCCTCGCTGTTTTACCTTCCCTGACCCTATAGAGGGCAGGTGCCCATTTAAAGTTGAGTAAACTGGGGGACTGTACAGCAAAATCATCACAACAGACTGCAAGAAATCGGTGTAAGGACACATGAACGGTATCACCCTTTCTTTTTGCTTTTTCTGTGAGGAGGTGTGTTTATTTATATGCTGTTTATAATTATGTCAATGCTTTGTTCTGGTTTAACATTGTCAAGAATAATTTAATTGTTGCCGTTGATTCTTTTACGTGTGCGAAACAAATGTTGCTTAGAGGATCTGGGTTTTTCATATCCACATGGCAAACTGGCAAAGATATAGACTCCCTTTACAAGAAAAGATACCAAAAAGTAAGTCTACACATCGTCAAAACCACAAACATGTTATGACCAAGATGGATACGTCATTGCTGGGTAGGCAACACTCCAGCATTGTAGCCTTCAAATGGTTATGCCCACGGTACTATGAGAGCTCTGACAGATTGGGTGGACAGGTTTGAGTCACTCTGGCCACTGGCTCTTCCTCATTGTCCCCTCGTCGACGAAGACTGGCAGTACTATTTTGCAGTTCTTTTTGTCTCTTCACTCCGGTGGGAGTTATAGGGACAAGGCACTGAAGAGCTGTTTATCATATTCCTCCATCCATGCTGGTTGTGTCATAGTGTCAAAGCCCGGGGCTCTTTGGGTAGTTTTTCTGTAATTCTAAAATGGTGTCCGCCCACCTTCTCTCTGTTGATCTTGTCTCCCTCTATCAGCCACTTCTCGAAAATAAGGTGTTTTTTATATCTAGGTCAATGTGTTCTGTAAAGTGACCACATTATTGTAGTATTTTACCTGAATTTTAGTCAGCAGATCTTTGTATGGACTAAAGATACTACCTGGTAATTTGACGAACTTTTGTGATAGGGTCACTGTATTTAATATTCAAGATCTTGTGATAACACAATATTTCAAAATTTCATCTGTTTTTCTAGATCCACTTTCAGTGTCCATGTCGCACATGGGTACAAAACGATGAATGCAGCAATGCGCGCAGAAGCCTTATTTTGTGTTTTAAAGAGATGTTTTTGTACTTCTATGCAGGCTTTAGTCTAGGCATTGCTGTTGGTACTTTTGCTATCCTTGTGGGTATTTCTGGTTTGGATCCCTCACGGGGGATAATGGATCTCAGGTAAGAGAGCTTTTTAAAGCTGCTCAAGTTTTGCCCATGGGCATAGATATCGACAACAACGATAGAGTCCTGGCTGGCCATGAGCTGGTCTCCTCGACACTGATTTCCATGTCATGTCTGGTTGACATTTCATTGGGTCTGTTGCCAAGCTTGGCGAGTTCTTGTTCACTGCCTGCCAGGCCATTTGCGTTATTTGCGAGACGAAAGCTCTTGATGCTACCTCCTCCGGTGCTGAGTGTGCGATGTAATCTTTAAGTGAATGAAACAGAATGCGTTCCAGAAAAATAGTGAAAAGGGTAAGAGATATAAGGCAACCGTGATGGACTCCTAAAGTATAGAACTATTCTTTAACCACACCATTATTTTTCAAGCACTGCATTGTTTGCTTTTACATAAAATTGATAATTACATTGATTAGCTCCCTCCCGAATTAAATTTCTTTATTGTAGCCCTTACGGAATCACTTCAAACCCTGTCAAATGCCTTTTGATATCTACAAAACCATTACTTGTAGTTGTACTTGTCGTCTAAAATAAAATAAGATGTTACCCCCCTCCACATGAAAAAAGTCCTTGGACTCAAGATCAATAAAGAAAAGTAATCAGTAAACTATACTTTAGAATCTTGAGATATATTGAATTTAATATGATAATGTTGCAATAAACTATGATTATGCTGAAATCATAAAGACGAATTTTAGTTTTCCTATGCTGTTGTTGTTGTTGCTTTTTCCATACCGTTTTACTATATTGGTTCGAGTTGAACTTTTTGACCAAAAGTGTTGTCAGATCTTGGAATAAGTAAAGTGCCGAGCGCCTACATTAACACACTGTCGTGCTTTAAGATTGTATGTGGGCGTTGCCTTTATCTATGACAAGATTTTAGCAGCACATCACGATGTACTTGTTAGTTAATGGAGAAACTATGATCTGATGTGCTTGTTTATAGTATAAGGATGGTCGCCTTTTCGTCTCCCCCGTGGGAATGCCGGGGGCCTTTCAGTAATAAATAGCATCCCCACCTTCTGGAAATTCTGTGATAGGGATTCCCTCTTTTCTATCCCTCTCTTTGTTTCTTCCTTGTTCTTTTTTCTTCCTGTCTCCTTCCTCTTGTCTGCTTGCTGCCTCTTTGGTCCATTCTACCACATTTTGTCCAGAAAGACGGAAAAGATAACAATTATCTCCCACGCCAAGGTCGGATGCGCTGGGCCTGACTTGCCAGGCGCTTAACGGCAGCACAACGCATTTTCGCCCATATGGAAGACAACGACAGCTGCTGTCTGAGCGTTTGGAGATGGTGAAGAAGAAGTCATGTCCGTCGTCGACCAAGTTATCTTAATTGTCGTCATTGTCTTTATTCTCGCAGTCATCTTATTATTATGTTTTTGTCGTCGTTGATTGAAACATGGTGACTGCACTGAAACCAGTTCTTTCAACTAAAATTATTTTTTGTTGTTATTTTTTTTTCATTGTTGCTGTTTTATTAAGCTTTTGTTCAGTACCATTTACACATACACGCACACATACTCTCTCTCTCTATCCCTCCCTCTCGCCTCGCCTCTCTCTCTCCCTCTCTCCTCTCCTCTTTACCCTCACTTTCTCTCTCTGTCTCTCTCTGTCTCTCTCTCGCTCTCTGCTCTCTCGTCTCTCTCTCTCTCTCTCTCTCTCTCTCTCTCTCTCTCTCTCTCTCTCTCTCTCTCTCTCGCTTCAAAGAAAACACGAAAAAGCCACGAAAATACCCCGAACCAAACCAAACCAAACAACAAAACGAAACAACAAAACAAACAAAAAACCCTGGAGAATATCAATACCATAGATTTTTCTTAATTGTCCTCAAGTTTTTACCCCATTAGCACACCCCTCCTTCTCCTTTAAACACTGTTCCCCCCCCCCCCCTCCTTCCCCTTCCCTCCCCACCCCTTTCCTACAGCCACCACAAGTCAAATGAATACCTTTCTTCGATCACTTAAAAAAAAAGAGAAAGCGACTTTACTAGATCGAAGAAACTGCACAAAATTCATGGAGAGAGGATGGAAGAGTGATGGAGGAGGAAGGGGAAGAGGAGGAAGAGGAGGAGGAGGAGACGAGATGGGTGGTAGAGTCACACAATGAAAAGCATCAGTGTTTGTGATTGTTGCAGAGCTCCATTGTGTGAGGAATCGCTTTAACCGAGTCACCGTCGGCCGACAGAACGAACTATAGCACACAGAACTGGTAAGGCAGTGCAAAAGGTGAGAAGAGTCAAATGTGAAAGGTAAAGGTGTTCTCACAACTTTGCGGTTGTTGGGGAGCGAGGTGTCAGAGACCTCGGCTTTTCCATGGGCCCATTATATTGAGGGCTGATGCCTTTCTTCTCTCTTTCTCTCTCTCTCTCTCCCCCCCCCCTCTCTCTCTCTCTTTCTCTTTCTCTTTCTCTCTCTCTCTCTCTCTCTCTCTCTCTCTCTCTCTCTCTCTCTTTCCGTATACTGTGTAAGAGTATTGCTATGGGTTTTATTTTATTTTATTATCATATATATCCTTAAGGGCGGGAACTGGATGTAAAAAAGCACATGGGTGCTTATTCATTATCCTCGAAATAAAAGAATTTGTCATTGTCATTGTCATTGTTCTTCTCTCTCTCTCTCTCTCCTCTCCCTCTCTCTCTCTCTCTTTCTCTCTTTCTTCTCTTTCTCTCTCTTTTTCTTCTTCTTTCTCCTTCCTTTCTGTCTGTCTCTCCTTTCTCTTCTCCCCTCTCTCTCCCCTCTCTTTCTCTCCTCTCTCTCTTCTCTCCTTCTTTCTCTCTCTTTCTCTCTTTCTCTCTCTTCTCTCTCTCTCTCTCTCTCTCTCTCTCTCCTCTCTCTCTCTCTCTCTCTCTCTCTCTCCCCCCTCTCTCTCTCTCTTCTCTCTCTGTGTCTGCTGTACCTTCCCTGACCCTAAAGAGGGCAGGTACCCATTTACAGCTGGGTGAACTGGGGAAACTGTACTGAAGCCAAGGCGCGGAAACGGTCACCCATCCAAGTGGTGACCACGCTCAATGCTGCTTAAAACCTCAGCTCGGGGAAAGCGAGTGCTCTGACCACTGAGCTATCCCATCCCTACAGACGAACAGACACTGACAAACATACAGAAGAACATAAAGAGACACGACGACGACAACCATGACAACATTAATGACGATTGACAACGACAAAATGACAACGAAGATGACAACAATAACGATTACGATGATGATGATGATCCTGCTTCTGCTACGGCTGCTACTACTGATGGTGGTGGTGATGTTAGTGGTGGTGATGGTGGTGGTTGTGGTGGTGGTGATGGTGGTGGTGGTGGTGGTGGTGATGACGGTGGTAATGATAATAATGATGCTGTTGCAGGGACTCAAGAGCATCCTCGTTATCGTTATCATTGCTTGCCCAGATTCCTGCTATATGACACAACTTGTCGCCTGTGGTAATAAGAATGAAAATAATGATAATATTAATGATAATATTAATAATACTAATAATACATGGAATTTATATAGCGCTATATCTTGCAACAAAACAAATCAAAGCGTTTTCATTCATCCTGCTCATTTACATGCAGCCAGTTACAATTAATAGGATTTTTTTTTTACAAGTTCAAATGTATACACACACGATCGCACACACACACGCACACACACGCACACGCACGCACACACACACACACACACACACACACACACACACACACACACACACACACACACACACACACACACACACACACACACACACACACACACACACACACACACACACACACACACACACACACACACACATAAAGGTTTACTCTCCGGCAGGGTGATGGGGTTTTGGCTGTTGAGGGCAAAGACAAAAATGAAATGGAACAAGAGGGGAGGATCTTAGCTTTGAAATAAATGTGTCTTGAGGCCGGATTTTAAAGCGCCAATAGAAGGCTTTTGGCGAAGGGAGAGAGGGAGGTCATTCCAGATCAATGGACCAGAAACAGAGAAAGAGCGACGGCCAACAGCGGACTGGTTGAATCTAGGTATTCTTAAGCACAAGGAATCTGCAGCAGAGCGGAGGGAACGAGAAGGTGTGTACAGGTGAAGACATTCACAGATGTAGGAAGGTGCTGTTTTGTGGAGGCACTTGTAACAGAGGGTAAGACGCATCAAGGATGGCCAGCAGACTCAAACTGGACGGACAACAACCATTATTGTATTGCAGTGTGTTGTGTTGTATCATATTGTATTGTGTTGTGTTGTGTTGTATTGTATTTATTTACTTATCTATGCCACAGTACTAATTGCTGACTCGGAGGAAAAAATACAAAATATCCTTACAACAGTCACAATCGAAAGTGAAAACAAAGGACTCCAAATGAATGCAAAGAAGACTGAGTGCATGCTTATCTCAAAACAGTCAGACATGCCTGTATGTAACATTTTATGCAAAGGGGAAAGATTAAAACAAGTTTGCACCTTTAAATACTTGGGCTTCATAATAACTCCAGACGCCAGATGCGACACAGAAATGAAGATGAGAATCGCTTTGTCTAAAGACACATTCACCAAGATGAAGCCCATCTTTACCAACAGAAATATAAGACTCAGCACCAAAATCAACACTCTGAAAGCCTACATGTGGTCCATCCTTCTGTACGGATGTAAATGCTGGACACTGACAAAAGACCTCGAAAGAAGACTTGAAGCAGCAGAAATGTGGTATATCAGAAGAATTATGAGAATATCATGGACTGAAAAGAAGTCAAACGAAGAAGTAATGGAAATGGCCGGGTACAAAAGATCCCTACTCAA
>CM054135.1:5777888-5785388 GCA_028751875.1 Rapana venosa
CAAACAAATAAATAGATATGTAAATAAATAAACGAGTAGATAAATGAATAAATAAATGGTTAGATAAAAAAAAAAAAAAAAATAATAAAGTAAAAAAACAGATTAAGAAAAAAAAGAAAAAAAACTTGGAAATGTGCTAGTTAAAAAAAGATAACTCCCAATTAAAAAAAAGGGAACTGATGATTTTTTTTAAAAACAAAAGAACTTTTTGCGTGTGTTGCTTAAAAATCATTACTCCTTCGGATGAGACTATAAACCGAGGCCCCGTGTGCGAACGCATGCAGAACATCTTGCGCACACGTTAAATCCTGTTCCGCTTTTCGAAAAAGTAGGCCATTGTGTGCCGTGGGAACAGATGACAAAATTTACAAAACTGCATTATCCTCGATATAAGATAAAATAAAATAATTTAAAAAAAAATCAAAACCAAAAAAATCATGTCATCTGAGCGCTTTGATTTGTTGCTTTACAAGATTCAGCACTATATAAATTCCATACATTATTATCATTATTAAATAAAAATCGAGATTATACCCCCCCAAAAAAAAAAAAAAACACCCCCGCCCAACAACCCCAAACAAGCAACAAACAACAGCAACAAAATCAACAAACACAAACCCAACTAAACAACAACAAAAACCCAACAAATAACCCAGCCCCCCCCCAAAAAAAAAAAAAGAAAAAAGAAAAATTCAGAAAGCAAACCAAAAAGCAAAAAGGAAAGATAAAAACAAAAAAAGAAAGAAAGAGAAGATAAGGAGAACATTCAGCAAAACGGCAGAAGACTTACACAGACAGCCATCTATCTCTCTAAGGTCAGGGCAGGGCAGTCATTGTCAAGGCAAGAATGGAGAGCTCTTTCACGTTCAAGGGGACATAACTGAACAGCCCCTCTGTCCTCACAAGCCTGCGTTGCTGGGATACACTCATAGATGGCGGAGATTGCGCGCGATGGCCGCCATGATTTAAATCCGACGTGTGGTATCCCCCTCCGTTACCCCTCTTAAATCTCTTCCTATCACTCTACTGTTTCTTTATCACCTGCTAACAGTGAAAAAAAGAATATATTATATATAAAAAAAATCAGCCTTGTTGCTTTCTGGAGAGGCGATGGGGAATTTGGGGGGTTGGTTTTGTTTTTATTTTTCGCTTTTTTTGTGTGTGCAATGTTTATTTAAGATCCGACCTTTCCCTTTACTAGGGTGGGTCGGTGGTCTAGAGGTTACGCACTCATGTCGGAAGTTTTTTTGTTTGTTTTTTTTCTTTCTCGTTTCTCGGCTTGAGGTCTGAGGTTTAGCGATGGTGATGTTTTGCGTATATGACCTGGATTTCCTCCCTCCCCTCCCTCTTACTATTAGTGTAACCGCATTCCTACTTTGGGGATGGTGTCTAAACACGTGCAGACGTTTTTCTTTTAAAATATTGTCCTCCGTTCCTAAAGGTAAACGTGTCCCATAACTTATAAGGTCGTAGGGGAGCGAGGCGTCAGAGACCTCACTTCTCCAGGGGCCAGCATATTGAGGGCGGCGCCCATCTCCTCTCCCTCGCTGCTTTACCTTCCCTGACCCTAAAGAGGGCAGGTACCCATTTACAGCTGGGTGAACTGGGGGAACTGTACTGAAGCCAAGGCGCGCAAACGGTCACCCATCCAACTGGTAACCACGCTCGACGCTGCTTAACTTGGCTGGGGGAAAGCGAGTGCTCCGTCCGTTCCTACTGGCTAGAAATGGCCTATATTTTCGAAAGGAAGAACGGGGGTTTTAACGTGTGTGCTAGATGTTCTGCGTGCGTTCGCTCTCAGGGGACATCGGTTTATAGTCGCATCCGAAGGACTTCCGTGGGGAGTGGAGATAGTACTGGTATTATCACCAAGGAGAAAAAAGATCCCCTTGTACGGGTACCATAGTGGTGGCTTGATCACGGACCGTCAGATCACGACCGCAACGCCCTAACCACCAGACCACCCCACCACCTCCCCGTCTAGAAAATGAGGAGTCGCAGGTTTAAACCCCATTTGAGCAAAGCTCCCCCCTCCCCCCCCCACCCCCCTGACATCCACTAAAACCTTATGTTGCGATCTGGGTGCTAGTCTACCAGATCAGTCTATAAGCTGAAGGTCCCCTAGTGTAACAAAACTGCCGCACTTACAGAAAACAAAGACGCGTGCAGAGAGAAAAAGAGGAGTGCTGCTGCTTTTTATTTTATTCTTATTTCTTATTTATTCTTTTATATCGAGGATAATGGAATAAGCACTTATGTGCTTTTTTACTTCCAGTCCCCGTGTGCATGCGGTTTTGTAAATTCTGTCATCCGTTCCCACCGGCACACAATGGCCTACTCTTACGAAAAGCGGAACAGGATTTAACGTGTGCGCAAGAGGTTCTGCGTGCGTTCGCACACGGGGCCTCGGTTTATAGTCTCATCCGAAGGACTTTTGGGGAGAGTGGAGTCTGCACTGATGTTAACTCCAGGAGAAAATATCCCCTTGAACGGGATTCGAACCCAGGTCGTCAGATTGCGAGCGCAATGTTCTAACCACTAGGCTATCCCGACCCCAGTGTTAACAGTGTGCTCTCCTGGTGAAGCCCACCCCACCAAATTTCATGCAGAGAAGTGACTGTAGGGGGTATGACCGTAATGAACGTGATACTCATGAAGGTAAAGAGGCTTACGTGGTCGTAGGGGAGTGAGGCATCAGAGACCTCAACTTCTATCAGCATATTGAGGGCGGCGCCCATCTCCTCTCCCTCGCTGCTTTACCTTCCCTGACCCTAAAGAGGGCAGGTACCCATTTACAGCTGGGTGAACTGTGGGACTGTACTGAAGCCAAGACGTGCAACCGGTGAGCCATCCAAGTGGTAACGACGCTCGACGCTGCTTAATCTTAGCTGGGGGAAAGCGAGTGCTCTGCCCACTGAGCTATCCCGTCCCCTCGTTATAATACAATAAATGCAAACAAGCAATAGAATACATTACCATTTATTCCTGATTTTAAATTGTCGTTTTCAAAACGATATCACAGCAAGCAGAACATTCCAATATACATCACACCTCATGATCATTTGGTAGAAAAATTACCATTTGCGCAACCGTGTTTGCTAATAGAGCCTTTGCATAACCCAGAATGAGAAGGAAGCTCTTGCATAAATCAGCGATCTGGTGAAGCCTCTATAACTTAGTGCGTTAATAAAGCATATAATTAGTTCTATCTATCTATCTATCTATCTATCTATCTATCTATCTATCTATCTATCTATCTACCTACCTACCTACCTACCTATCTATCTATCTACCTATCTACCTATCTACCTATCTATCTATCTATCTATCTATCTACCTACCTATCTATCTATCTACCTATCTACCTATCTATCTATCTACCTACCTATCTATCTATCTATCTATCTATCTATCTATCTATCTATCTATCTATCTATTTATCAAAACCATGACGTGTACTTTTTCCCTTTTCTTCCTTTTCCTCAAAAAGAAAGATTCAGCCATAACTTCATTCTGTAACTCAATGAAGGCTGAGATATTTTGTTTGGCATTTTTTTGTTTCGTTTTTTCTCCTTGGCTAGAACTCCCAGGTTCATCACTGGTGAGATGTTATTTTTTTGCATATAAGACCAATGGCACTATAATCTTGTATGTTTAACATACAGCATGTGGACCACAGAACAGCACGTACTGTCCATTTTGACTGAATGTGTCTAACCTACTGCACTGACGAACCACCTAAAGAGATAAAGGAATAAACACGAACAGCACTGCATGATACCCATTTAACCATAGAAAAAAAAGGAGAAAAAAACCCCGAGAACAAATCGGTAAAAAAATTTTTTTTTAAAAAGACCGGTAAAAAAAAAATTCAAAAGATAAGAAAATAGCGGGTCAAAACGAGTGCAATGCAATGTTTTATAACACCGCCAAAATTGTAAATCACAGATAATGTAGGTGAGAGCAAAGCAGGAGAGCATCAACATCAAACATTGGCCGAATATAGAACACCAGTGAATCAGACGAGACAGATTCTTTGGTAGCTCTGCTTAGAAACTGTCTCGTATTGTAAAAGCACTCAGCACCCGTCTGGTTTACCTAGTCTGTAAGGGAAAGAGTCATCTGTATATCACCCTCCCCCCCCCCCCTCCTCAGCCCATAACCACCATCACGTTGGATGTCACTTTAACCCAATCCGCTTGTCTTAAGCTAAAGGCAGTGTCACACATGTGCCTTCTGCCATAGGGACTGTCATTCCTGTGTCGGACTGGCCAAGCCACACCCCACGCTGTACCAGAATGAACACCTAGAGTGCAACTCCATAGTCTTCCGAGACTGACGGCTGCCAAAGAAGAAGCTAAAGGCGGTGTCACAATCTGAGTCAAGGAAACAGCCCAGAAAAACTATCGGTCAACTGTGTCTCCATCGCTGCTGTCGTCCTAGGAGCTCCATGGTCAAATGTGTACCGCATGTACACTTCGATTCTCTGACTCAAGTCAATTTATTTTATTTATTTATTTAATTCTTTTATTTCGAGGATAATGGAATAAGCACTTATGTGCTTTTTTACAACCAGTCCCCGTGTGTATGTGGTTTTGTCAGTTTTGTCATCTGTTCCCACCAGCACACAATGGCCTACTCTTACGAAAAGCGGAACAGGATTTAACGTGTGCGCAAGATGTTCTGCGTGCGTTTGCACACGGGGCCTCTGTTTATAGTCTCATCCGAAGGACTTAGGGGGAGAGTGGAGTCTGCACTGATATTAACTCCAGGGGAAAATATTTCCTTGAACAGGAATCGAACCTGGGTCGTCAGATTGCGAGCGCAATGTTCTAACCACTAGGCTATCCCGTCCCCCAGGCAGGTAGGCAGGCAAGTGAGGAAACACATAAGCAAGTAAGCAAGAAACTTAACAAGTCAGATGGCTAGCCTACAAGCAAGCAAACTAGCAAACATGTAAGCATGTTACAAGCAAGCAGATTTAGCTGAATTGAATGTACCTTTATCCTTACAAGAGGGATATGGCTTATCAGGGCAAAAATCATGGAGAAAGGTCACCGAAACATCAAACTAAGCTAGAAATTTTAAGTATGTCTGCAGTCAATACTGACAATTTAACAGTCATGAATCATTCAAAAGACTTGTGCAAATGCTTTTTAAGTCAAGAAGAATTTATACTCTGTTTTATAGGATAAAACTAAACGCACTGACAATCAAATTCAACAAAAAGGGTAAATGTCCGTGTGGTGAGAATATCACTAATACTCATATACATTTTGACTGCAATAGTATAAAACCTTTCGTGCCCCATTTTTTCCTAAAAACTCCCTCACCAGCATATTCAATAACTTAAAAATTGGCATTATTATTTTTTTAAAGGTCTCTGGCACAGTCCCATATGACATTTGATAGTATACATTAACGTTAATCCCTTTGTATATATTTTATAATCCTGTTGCATTGCCAAATTTCTTTGTGTGGTGTAACTCTCTTCGCACATTTTTTAAACTATGAATTATCTTTTTCCTTTTTTCCATCGTCTGATATCACTGAAAGTCAACAGACCTAAAATCAAGGACAACACACAAACGAAACGCCTAAAAGCTCACAGCTGAAACCCTTTTGCCACCGTTTCAGTTTTACAGCCTTTACTATGTGGAATTCACTACCACTTACCATGTCCGCCTACTGTGCCCCAGTCTCTGCCAACTTCTCTACTTCAACTGTCTGTTAGTCTGTGTAAGTGTCAGGTACTTCAGTTAAAATGTCAAAATGACGTCACTCTCACGATCCTTCTTTTTATGTCCATTAGGTAACTCTTGAATGGTTTGTTCTTCTTTGTTGCTAAGAAGGGGTATTCAAAACGCTTGAAAATATGGTTAAGGCAGAGTCTCCTCCCGATCATTATTCTGTCTAATCTAAGCTCATTTTTAGCTCGCTGTGGTGTATCTCACGGATCGGTTTTTAAAAACAAATTCGTTCTGAATACATCCTTATTTTATCACAAGTGTATCTGGTATTTTTATATTTCTGGTGATCCAGATGTAAGTGTCAAAAACTGAGTTAGTTGTACGCTAGGTTACTATCTATGACTCTCAGTGGCGACCATCTAAGAGTAAATTAGTTGAAGTTGAATGGGACTTTAAGCTCATTACATTTCAGCTTAGGACAGTTCTCCAAGGTAAGGTTGAGGGCAAAAGGAAGCGAGGCAGACCACCCACATCGTACATCGCCAACATCTGTAGGAGCTCCATGGTCAAATGTGTACGGCATGTACACTGAGATCAGTGGTCTGGGAGGAGAGCTACAGGGGATCGTAGAACTCAGCAAAGACAGAGAGAGATGGCCAACCCTGGTGGCCTTGCGTGGAGCTCCTACCAACGACAGCAGCGATGGATACACCTGACCTGACCTGACCTGACCTGATCTGACCTGATCTGACC
The DNA here is from genome assembly GCA_028751875.1 of Rapana venosa. Taxonomy (NCBI): domain Eukaryota; kingdom Metazoa; phylum Mollusca; class Gastropoda; order Neogastropoda; family Muricidae; genus Rapana; species Rapana venosa. The sequence continues at coordinate 5,784,332 of CM054135.1, forward strand.
TGACCTGACCTTATCTGACGTTTCAGATAATGGCAGCTGGCAGCAGAATCACAAAGTGTGAAGAAATTGATCTTTAAAATAGAAGCTTAGGTGATATCTGAGTATGTCAAATAATACGATTGCACACTTGGATATGTAACTGCAGTCATTTTTAAAAGGGAACTGTGAAAGTGTTTGCTATGGTTTACGCTCCTTATGATTTGTTGGAAACATTGTTCCTGTGTATTTCTGAGGGGAAAAGAAGCACAGTGGTTAATGTAAAGGTCTCCTGATTTGGAATTATATGATAGTACGGGTTCGGGTCACGACAATGGCCCAGTGACTGCACAGGAAGAAACAAAAGGAGGGGGAAAAAGTTTGTTAAACTTGTTCAGAGAAGACAGGGAGACCAGTCCATGACACTGTATGACGTTTTAAGGGTAATACCTTAATTACTTAAAAGCTATAAATTTGGGTGTGTGAAATGAGGCCAAGCTTTTGTTTTTTTTAAATGTTTGGCATAGGCATGCAGAAGATCGAATATGCACATTAAAGATCTCGTGAACCATGTCATCGTTCAGTGAGTAAGGGAAACATGAATACATCCGGCATAGGTCCCCGAAATTGGAATACATGGCTACCTTAATGTTGGGCACAAACGTGCGCGTATGCAAAATCTCACCATTAAACTTCAGAGCTCTTGCCATGGGACGAAAAAAAACCCCCAAACAAACAAAACAGTAATGTAAACGCGTGGTAAGCGTGTCACGTATTTGGATCTCAAGACGTACTACGATCTCGAAGAGACTCTCTATACAAACATACGCAACATGCAATGTATCACCACCTTTAGCACACACCTCTCATTGAGACACCCCCATTTAAACTTAAAACCGCCTAGAACTTCTCAACTGTACCTAGAGTGTAAAAAAAACCGTGCAGAGAACAGAACGTTACAGAAGCGTGTGCGGTTTTGGGAGACAAAAAAGTGCCATACATAAAGTAATCTAGTCAGATAGTCAGGAAGCAACCCAACCAGCCAACTAGCCAGCCAGTTAACCAACCTACGGAAGCAATC
>CM054135.1:5787888-5790388 GCA_028751875.1 Rapana venosa
TCTTCCCGTTCCCTGGTCATGCTTTACTTGTTATGGCCATATACATTGGGTAGAATGCAAAGTGTCTGGTCTTCTCCTGGTCTTGTAACTGTGCAGGAGGGCTGCCCGCTGGCCTCAGCCGACACGTTTTGACTTCAGAGCAGCTCATTAACAAGTTCACAGGACAAAAATTAAGATTTGAAAAAAGGGCATGAGAAAGGGTGGGTAGGCAGAAGATAAGCAAGAGAGAACGAGAGGATAGTGAGGTCAGGAACAATGCAGAAACAAATGGAGCGATAGAAAAGAGGAAATTTATACCACAGAATTTCCAGAAAGTGGGGGATGCTATTTATACTGAAAGAGCCTTTCCGGGTTCCCCACAGGAAGTGATGTGATGTGGTATGACAAGGTGTAGCAGAGAAAACGGCCAGAAGTGGCATGGCTTGTGGTGTGGTGTGACTGAGTTAATGCCATTACGGAGTGTAGTATGATGCATGCATTGGGGTAGAGAATGTGAATAGTAGAGTATGGGGATATGAGATTGGGTGTAGTGTAGTATCGTATGGCGGATTATAGCATGGCATAGTGTGATGGGGTGTAATGTGGTGTAGTGTGATGGAATATAGTATGGTATAGTGTGATGGTGTGTAATGTGGTGTAGTGTGGTGAATATAGTATGGATATAGTGTGATGGTGTGTAGTGTGGTGCAGTGTAGTAGAATACAGTGTGGCATAGTGTGATGAGATGTAGTGTGGTGTAGTGGAATATAGTATGGTGTAGTGTGATGAGGTGTAGGTAGTGTAGTGTAGTGGAATATAGCATGGTATAGTGTGATGGGGTATAGTGTGGTGGAATATAGTATGGTATAGTGTGATGGGTTTAGTGTTGTGGAATATATAGAATGGTATAATGTGGTTGTTTGTAATGTGGTGGAATATAGCATGGTATAGTGTGATGGGATGTAGTGTGGTGGAATATGATATGGTATAGTGTGATGGGGTGTAGTGTGTGGAATATATAATATGGTATAGTGTGGTGGTGTGTAATGTAGTGGAATATAGTATGATAGCGTATACTATGATGGGTGTATGTGGTGGAATATATAGTATGGTATAATGTTGTGTTTGTAATGTGGTGGAATATAGCATGGTATAGTGTGATGGGTGTAGTGTGGCGAATATATAGTATGGTATAATGTGGTGGTGTGTAATGTGGTTGGAATATAGTATGATAGCGTATACTATGAGGGGTGTAGTGGTATAGTGTGATGGAGTGTAGTGTGTGGAATATAGTATGGTATAGTGTGATGGGGTGTAGTGTGGTGGAATATAGTATGGTATAGTGTGATGGGTGTAGTGTGGTATAGTGTGGTGGAACATAGTATGATATAGTGTAATGGTGTGTAGTGTGGTGTGGTGTAGTAGAATACAGTGTGGTATAGTGTGAAGGGTATAGTGTGGTGGAATATAGTATGGTATAGTGTGATGGGGTGTAGTGTGGTGGAATGTAGTATGATATAGTGTGATGGGGTGTAGTATTGTGGAATATATAGTATGGTATAATGTGGTGGTGTGTAATGTGGTGGAATATAGTATGATAGCGAATACTATGATGGGGTGTAGTGTGGTGGAATATAGTATGATAGCGTATACTATGATGGGGTGTAGTGTGGTATAGTGTGATGAAGTGTGGTGGAATATTGTATAATGCTTGTGTTATATGGTGTGGAGTGATGGAATATAGTATGGTATAGTGCTAGTGTTATGATATGATGTAGAATGGTGGACTATGATATGGTATAGTGTAACGGCTGTAGAGTGGTGGAATTCAGCATGACGTAGTGTGACGTGACAGGGCTGCAGCGTGATAAAAAAAAGAAGTCTTAGCTCCTATCGTAAGCTGTTAAATGCTCTTGAAGTATGGAAGCATACAGGTGATAGATCACTGGTCTGGAAGGCAAGTCAGTCTTGACTACGTCTGTGTATGGTGACTGGATTGTGGGCAGTGGGGGTTGTTGTTGTCGCTGCTTCGGTTTTACGTCTGCTCACTCAAAGTGATATTAGACGAAATAAATAAATAAAGAAAGAAAGAAAGAAAGAAAGCATGGACAACATCATCATGCATAGGCGATGGGGATGGATAGGGCATATCTGCCGTCGGGAACAGGGAAACATCGCCCGAACAGCCCTCCACTGGACACCGGAGGGAAAACGCAAACGAGGACGACCCAAGAACACTTGGCGTCGGACTGTCGAAACAGAGCTGAAGACCTTCCAACATACCTGGGGAACCATTCGGAAGCTGGCCCAGGACAGACAGGAGTGGAGAACATTTGTTGCTGCCATACGTGCCAATAAGGCACAAAGGTATTGATGATGATGTTGATTGTGTGATAAGGTGTAGTGTATATTGTGTATATAGTGTATATTGCTTGTTTTTTTTGCAGTGGGGTGCAAGCTGAATGATGGCCGCATCATCAGTGACGGGGACAACTTCACACGCCTGGAGACAGGCCTGTGT
>CM054135.1:5797888-5800388 GCA_028751875.1 Rapana venosa
CTGAGAAGGTGCTGAGGAGAGAGAGAGAGAGAGAGGAGAGAGAGAGAGAGAGAGAGAGAGAGAGAGAGAGAGAGAGAGAGAGAGAGAGAGAGAGAGAAATGGTGTTGTATGGAAACATGATGTAAATTGTTTAGGTTCTGTTATCTATGTGGGTTGTTTTTCGTGTCGTTGTTTTCCTATTGTTGTATTATTGTATTGTTGCTGTTGGCGGAGGTGGTCGTCGTCATCGTCATTGCAATCGTCGTGGTGATGGTTGTCACAGGTTTTTTTTTGTGGTACTGATTCGTTTTGAGGATGCTGTGACGATGTAGAGGGACAAATGGGTTGAATGTTGAGGAAATGGCGGGGAGAATGAAAAGACCATAGTGTGTTGGTTTACTCACACACAGACACACGCACACGCACACACGCACACACACACACACACACACACACACACACACACACACACACACACACACACACACACACACACACACACACACACACACACACACACACACACACATATACACACAAACACACACACACACACACACACACACACACTCGCAAACACAAGCTCACACAAATGTATATATGATTAATGCTTGATTTGTTTGTTTGTTAAACGTGCAACTTTTTTGTCTGTTATATTGAACAGATTTCGTAATTCCATGCAACATAAATTCTATTGTTTGGAGGGGGTTTGATTTTGATACTTCTTGATATAGACAATCGTTGTTCTATAGTAATGTGTTCAAATATCCAGGCACATGATGCATGTACGTTGTTCAGTTATGATTTTGTTCTAAAATGCCTAAAATGCTGTCATTTAAACATTTTATTGTCTAGCATTTTTTTTCTTTTAAATCGAATCTTTGAAAAGCATTTTCAAAAATGATTGAGAAGTTGTCAGTGGTTACCTGCACTTGTTTTCATCCACTGCTATTTCTGCATCAATATTATGATTTTGTTCATTGATATTGTGTAACATCCTCCACAACCCTAAAAGGGATAACAGGAAAGAACCTGAAATTTACTGTTGACCATATTTCTGCATTGTTATACGTTTACATTATTGTTGTTAACGTGTGTTTTGTCTGCGAAGAACATGTACAGTTCCATTGACTTTCCCCCATATGTTTTTGTTTTGCGTTTCTTTTGTGTGTAAGTTGATAGTCTGTGTCGAGTTTTAAAAAACACACCACCTTGTTGTGACAATAATTCATTTACTGTTTGTGTGATTGTGATTAATATTTATCGTTATTGATAGTGGTGTTGGTTTGCTTTTTCATTATTGCTGCTTATTTATCTTTTTTAGTCAATTTATTTTTCAGCGGTCTATAATATAGTTACTGTTTGGGCTATACTTGATAAAGTGCTCTATGCTTTGACACTACATTACTTTACCGTACAGTACAGTATGGCGTTGGGCTTGTACCGACTATCTTTGCTGCATTTCATGATAAACACAAGTAGCATTGTTCGACTTCACTCTCTTTTGCTATTCATTTACTTACAAAGTAGGCTAGTTATAGGTTGTTGTTTTTTCGTGGGCATGGGATAGCTCAGTGGTCAGAGCACTCGCTTTCCCCAAGCTAAGGTTAAGCGGCATTGAGCGTGGTTTCAAGTGGTCTGATGGTTAAGCACCTGTCTAGAAAGCGAGAGGTGTGGGTTCGATCCCCGTTTGAGGCTGAGTATATTTACTTATCACCCATGTGCACCTAGCATTCAGCGCACGTGAAAGAACCCACGGTAACAAGAGAGTTTTCCTTCGCAAAATTGTGTTATAGAAATTACTCTTACAGGGAAGCAAATACACATGCAGACAGGAAAATCTAAAATAGAAAAGAAAAGAAAGGTTACCCCCCCCCCCCCCCCATCAACTTGACAGTGAGTGGTGGCCTGGGTGCTAGTTTTTCAGATAAGAATATGAACCGAAGTTCCGTTGGCAGCACGCATTAAGCGCGCGTAAAAGAACCCACCACGGCAACAAAAGAGTTGTCCATGAAAATTTGTTTGTCAAAACCCCCCACTCTGATAGGGAAACAAATACACATGCAGACAGGAAAAGATTTTTTTTAAAAAAAGGGTGGCGCTACTTGTGTGGCGACGTGCTCTCCCCGTAGAGAGCAGCCCGAACTTCACGCAGATAACTCTGCCGTGACTTCAAGTGGTATACAATACAAGTCACAATATCAATAGTTGTTCATGGGAAACCAAGCATTTGCAAAAACTATGTGTATATAACGGTATAATTTCTATTCGATATTTGTTTTATTGTTGTTGTTGTTGTTTTTAGTGTCTTATACTGCACATTATGTATGGGGGAAATTGTTGGATTTTCATTAAAACAGTCAATGATACTAAGGGCATTTTGAGTGGCAAAGATTCTTACCTTGTTGACATAAAACAATGAAAATACTGTCAGCAGTTGGTATATATTTTTTATATATTATTATAGTTTTACTGTTCAAGTTATGACCTCCACTTACTTTCTTTTTTTTTCTTCGTTTAT
>CM054135.1:5805388-5852888 GCA_028751875.1 Rapana venosa
TCACCACAACTTTTAAAAACAGGCGTCGTCATAACTTTTTTGGGGGGAGCAAAGGTGACACTATAAGCGGAACATACCAACAACGTAAAAAAAAAAAAATCCCTTTATGTAATGCGACTGACAATAACCAGATAAAATCATCACCATAACCATCATCATCATAATCATCATCATCATCGTCATCTGACGACATATAGTTTGAGCAACTGTCCCACTCTGCTTGTCGTATCTTTGGGTATTTTGTTTTTGTTACTCTCTGTACACTTATATAAAATGTGGGATCTTCATTTCGATCAGTTAATCCCTTGCATGCCTGTATAAAAAGAAACGGCAACAAACAGACAAACAACGGAACAAAAGCAAAACAAAACCCAACAACAACAACCCAACCAAGAATCAACATCAAGAACAATCCAAAGTACCCTGCAACCCCCCCCCCCCCCCCCCACCACCACCACCAACCCCTCCCCAATCCCCAATCAAACAAACAATAAACAACAAAATCACTCACACCCACCCACACACACATAGTCAAGGGGATATTTTCCCCTGGAGTTAACATCAGTGCAGACTCCACTCTCCCCAAAAGTCCTTTGGATGAGACTATAAACCGAGGCCCCGTGTGATAACGCACGCAGAACATCTTGCGCACACGTTAAATCCTGTTCCGCTTTTCGTAAGAGTAGGCCATTGTGTGCCGGTGGGGACAGATGACAGAATTCACAAAACCGCATACACCCGTGGACTAGATGTAAAAAAGCACATTAGTGCTTATTCCATCATCCTCGATATAAAAGAATACAAATACAACACCACACACACACACACACACACACACACACACACACGCACACACATAATTTGTTGGTACATTTTTTAATTCTGAGGGGTTCGAATGTTACTTTCTGGTGGATTCCATCTCATTGTGGTATTCATTTTAATGAAACGGTTGACAAAGCTGCCAAAAAGGCAGCAAAACATGATAGCTATTCAACTGTTTTAGATATTCCTCTTTCTCTTCATGAAGGTTATGCTTTGCTTCAAAATGTTTGCTGGAAACATGTGAAAAAGAAACAGGAAGAGGCTGGTTATCCCCAGCATACTTGTTCAGTTCTGGATATTGAGAACATTCTTTGCACTCAGTACGGTTTTCGAAAATCCTGTACTAGAAAAATTGTTTCTCTAATCTACAGATTGAAGTTAAATGCGTTTCGAGCAAATTTTGCCAAAAATATACAATGTATATGCGGTAACAAATTTTCTAATGTTCATGTTCTGTATCAATGTCAAGGTTTAAAAACGTTTTTACCATCATTTCAAGATAAGTCTCTGCAGGAAGTTTTAACCAATCCAGAGTTATTATGTGAGATAGCCTTGTCTCTGTTGCAATCCCCAGTATTCTCTTTTTTGTAAAGTATGGTCCTGGGAATCTACATTTTGCTTGTTTCACAAGTAGTTCAAAATTGTTTGTTTTCCAACATTAGAGTATTTTTCAATTGTTGTGGGGTTTTGTTAATTTTTGTAGTTCTATGCCATGTTTTTTGCAACATACTATTTATATAGATTGGAATAATCTTTTAATGTGCATTCATACCAACACATATCTATTTTACTTAAAGCCCTTATCTCATTATGCTGCCCCCCCCCCCCCCTCCCCCCCCCCCCCCCCCCCCCCCAATCCCCCCCTGCCTCCTTGTCTAATATCACTTTAAGTGAACAGACGTAAAATTGAAGACACACACACCAACAAAAAACGTGAAAGCTGCACATTAACATAGCGTCGAGACAAAGCAGTTGTAGCTTGGTTTTCGTTTGATTGTATATTAGAGTCCCAGCTGTAGCTATCCGATTCATATTTTAATTAAAGACTGTACCATCAACCAACCACCACTGCACCATTACTTAGTTCTGGTCTCAACACAGGGGATTTAAATAAATGCCTATTCAGCATCGTACATTTGCATTGTTTCCCTTGGTTGGCCTTCTCTGAATCGTGTGTGAAATCAGCTTAGTTGTGGAAAGGAAGCGAGAGAGCGATCCTATTGTGTGTGTATACCAGTCCATCACGAGGGATTTTGTGAGAGTTGGCATCTTTTGACCTGTGGAAAAGTGTGCAGTTCACCGTTTGAATAGTGTAATGTCTGTGTTTTGACCAGGATCTTCAAAGTAAAGGAAAATAAGCCTACGATCGACTGTAATCTCGACTAAGCAAACTCGGCAGAATCATGAGAATTTCAGACTCTCTCTGGAACTTGGTGCTTCTTGCCTGCGTGGCACCTTTGATCGAGTGTGAGGTGTTCACGTCTATGGCACACTTAGAGGCGACTTTGTATGCCGAAAGAGACATTGCGACTTCACTTCGCAGACATGTGCAAAAAGAAAGAGAAAGATTGAATAAATTGGAACAGTGAGTTTACCGTAATTAATTCGATAAATAACTTTAGTTTTAGATTAATTATAGTTCATTGATCTGTTTGTAATTACTGTTACTACCTTTCCCCGGTGTTGAAACAGTTTCTCCTGTGTGCTGGTAAGGTTTCTAATCAGCAGAATACTAGTATTCATAAAGAGATAAAAATACAGCAAGCAGTATTGTTTTTGATTTTAGAAGTTTTGTTTCCAATTAATCAAAAACAGGCATACTTGTGCTAGAGATGGTGAAAGTACCATGACTCTCATCTTCTCTCTCAGTCTCTGTCTCCGGCAGCTTTGTTTTTTACTTTCTCATGTTTTGTGATTTTTTCCCCCCTGTCTCACACAAACTACACTAGTACATGTATGCACTGTAACTAAGCAAATGAGGGCACACACACACACACACACACACACACACACACACACACACACACACACACTTTTTGTATTGTATGAATAGCTGGTTGATGTTGGCAACACAGAAGAAAAAAAATGTTTTTAAAACTTTTTTTTTTACATTAAGAACAATGAAAAACAGATTTCTTTTGATTCTGTTTTCTTATTCAAAGAACATTTGAAGTTGCCTTTTAACTGTTTACTTTCATTGTTGAAGATCTGTTGTGATGTAAACTTAAAGCATAAAACAACACAAAAGACAAAAGTTATTACTTAAGTTTGACAAAGCATTTTTATAACCCATCTTTTACTAGTTTTAGTCTGATTACTAATAGTAGTAATACTGATATAGTGATAATGAAAAAAGTGATATTCTGTAGTATGTAAAGGAATCATTACACAGTACTCCTGTCATTGTTTGTGATATTATTTTAAATAGGTTTTATAAACACTTATATTTTTGTTTGTTTGTTCATTGTTGAGCAATAAGCAGTAGAGAATAGACAGCAGGTAGATGGGGAAAAAATAAGAAAGAAAAGGAAGACACTAGTCTAAAGGAATCATTCATCTTGATGAAGCAGAGTTCAAATATGATACATCTGCTAGTATCTCATCTGTCACATGTTAGTTTGCACAGCCACAAAGATGTTAGTTTGCACAGCCACAAAGAAGATATGCTCTTACTCTAAGTCTAAGTTACTGAATTGTTCTGGGGTATAACCTTGGCCTGAGAAAGTAAAAAAAAAAAGTGCCTGAGATAATGTAACATTACTGCTAAAAACTTAAAAAAGTACTTTAAAAAAGACTTTAATAGAAAGTTATGAGGTGCTTGATATTATACTGAAAAGTCTGAAATACCTCTCCGTTGCAGATTAGCCGATGATTATACCAAGCATAGTGAGAAAGCCTTGGCAGATCCCAGTTTTTATCTAGGGAACCCAGTGAATGCATTCCTATTGATCAAGCGCTTTACCTTGGATTGGGACAGCGATGTGTCGCCCATGCTGGGAAATGATTCTTGGCAAGGTAAGCTTCATTTGTAATGTTTAGCCAAAAAAGAAAAAGAAAATTGGAGGGTGTGTGTGTGTGTGTGTGTGTTTGTGTGTATCATGTCATGTGTGAGACTGTGTGTGATAATTTGATCATCATGATTTTGTCTTAGAACTTTTCTTATTTCACTCATGTGATTTTAAGTAATTTAACATTTAAGTGTTGATTGTTGTTTTGACATTATATATTTCTATAATAAAATTTACATTTTCATAGGTCTTTATAAGAGTATTTTGATGATAATGTTAATAATGACAAGAACAACTATTTCTAGTGTTGTTATTATTACCCTTGCTATTAATTATGTTATTATAATAATAATAATAAAATGATGATGATGATGATGATGATAATAATGTATGGTATTTATATAGCACTGAATCTTGTAAAGCAAACAAATCATCATCATCATCATCATCATCATCATCATCAATTTCATCATTGTTGTTGTTATTACTACTATTAATTACTACATTAAAAAAAAGCTGCTAAAAAATATTTTTGTTTTTAAAAACTTATTCTCTATCAGCATATCATGACAATGTTGACACCTGTTGATATTTTTGTACATGTATCATTTGTATGTATGCATGTCCCCCCAAAAAAACAGAGTTGAACACAGAACTGCAGTACGCTCGCCAAGACTTGCCGTCGACGGAAGATCTGACCGGCGCTGCTGTGGCCCTGATGCGACTCCAGGACACCTATCGTCTGGACACCACCAGCATCGCCCATGGCAAGCTGGGCAGTGCTGTGTCCTCCAAGTTGTCAGGTATTGATTCGTTAATTATCTGGAAATTGTGTGCATGGATTTATAGTTATAAATATACAAGTGTGTGTGTCAAAGACAAAGTCAAACTTTTATTTTCAGATGGTACAGTGAATAAGCAGTGCATTTGCTTTTTTTTTTTTTTTTTCATCAAGCTATCTATTTAAAGAAAAAAAAAAAGAGAGAAAAAAGATAAAGTATATGCAGACATAGAATTAAAAACCTAATCAATGATAAACCATACAAATCAAACAAGAGAAGACAATAATATATGCGTACATAGAATTATAAACAAAACCCAAAACCCTGAACAATATTAAACCATACAATTAAAATAATTGAAAAATCTTGAAAATATATCCACCATAAATACAAACAAACTAGCAACAAAGAAAAACCAATCCAAAAAAAAAAAAAAAAGACAAAATTAAAAAAATACACACCAACTGCTTCCCCCCCCCCCCCCCCCTCACACACACATACACACAAAAACCTTCAGCCATACAAACAACTGAATAAAACAAACGAAAAAAGATAAACCAACAAGAGAACAAGTGTGTGTGTGTGTGTGTGTGTGTTGTGTGTGGTGGGGGTGGGGTGGAGGTGTGGGGTAGGTGAGAGTGTGTGTGTATGTACTATGTGTGTGTAGTGGTGGTGTGGGGTGGGATGGGTGGGGTGGGGTGTGTGTGTAACTATTAGATCACACTGTGTAAAACATAGCTGATTGTGTATACTATTGCCAGTATTGGTACTCACTGTCAACATCAAATTGCTTTTCTGTGTTTTATGTCAATTTTTGTTTTTGAAGAATGTTCAGTTGGAAAATTTATTCTGAAAGAAAGAAAAGAAAAGGAGAGAGAAAGTGTTTGAATAAATACAGCTTACCATATTAATCAGTTGATGTTAGATGTAGAACCATAGATTGTGATGGTTAGTTAAGCGGAAATAATAAACAATGTGATTGTGTTCTTTTATACAGGTTTCTTATGTTCTTGCAAAGTTTTCAGATGTAGCATTTTGAACATGTTTGAACGTGAGATATTGAGTACATCTGGTTTAAGAGGATCGCATCATTAATTAGACACAATAGACAGTTTTGATATCAGATATGACATTCAAAGAACTTGATTTTTAAAATAAATTTTTTTTTTTTCATTGTATATTGTTCTGTTTCCTTGATTGAGAATTGTTGTAAGACAGTTATTTTGATATTGTTCAAAGCTCATTTGGTCACAGACCAGATTGTCTGAGTGTTTGTCATGCATTTGATTCTTTCATTTATCAGTAGAAACAATGACTTCTGCATGACGTAATGTTCTCTTACTAACTCTGTAGAGAAAAGCTTTGCATGAAAAGTCGCAGAAAAGATTTTAGGACACAAGTGTATCCCTGAAGTTGGAATGCGGCTACCTGAATGGTGAGGGAGGGTCGGGGGGGGGGGGGGGGGGGGGGGGGGAACAGTTGCATGTATACATAAATTTCACCATGGCATTGGTGAACCTTGGAGCTCAAGCAACACACACACACACACAGAGGCACACACACACACACACACACACACACACACACACACACACACACACACACACACACACACACAAGGCACACACACACACACACAGAGGCACACACACACAGAGGCACACACACAACACACAGAGGCAACACACACACACAGAGGCACACACACAGAGGCACACACACAGAGGCACACACACACACACACACACACACACACACACACACACACACACACACACACACACAAAGATACCATCATGAAAAGTCTCCTAAAAGCAATAGGCAATGATTAGCTTACTCCATTTAGGGCAGTTATAAAGAAGAAAAGACTGCAATGAAGAAAACCAACCAAGCAAGCAAGCAGCCAGCCAACCAACCAGCCTGCTGACCAGCCAGCTGACCAACCACTCACCCAACCAACCAACCAGTCACCCACCGAACCAGTCATGAATACAAGTTAAACATCAATAGAAGTGCATGTGTAGGCGGTCATGTGGAGTTAACTAATTGCTTGCCATGATTAGATGAGATTGATGCTGTTTGCAATGTGGACTGACTGTGGATGATGTTGTGGTGGTGGTGTGTGTGTTGTTGTGTGTGTGTGTGTGTGGTGTGTGGTGGTGTGTGTGGTGTGGTGGTGTGTGTGAGTTTTTGTGTGTTGTTGTGTGTGTGTGTGTGTTGTGTGTGTGTGTGTGTATATGTGTGTGTGTTTGAATATGAATGATGTGTGTCTGTCTTTGTTTTTGTATTCCATATCTTTCTGTTTGTTGTCATTGTTTTGCCTTTAAACAAAAAAAATCCTTTCAAAATTAGTTTTAAGTAACCACAAGTAATCTTCAGTCACAAATATTTGTGTGTGTGTGTGTTTTTTTTCTAAATGCAATATTTTGTGTAAGCTGTTTTTCATTGATTTATAAATTGATAAATAATTTATTTTATTCAAATGTTGCACCCAAAAACTGTTTTGGCTACATTTTGCTGATCAAACCAAACAATTAAAAAAAAAATGTAATTCTTACCTAAATTCTCAATCATTTGATTATTCATTATTTTTATTAAATTCTCAGGACTCTGAGAGTTAGAATTCTAACAAAATGTTTGCGTTTGTGCATGAAGCGTGTCCAGTAACAGCATGGTTCCATGTTTGTTTCCTCCGTAGTGGAAGATTGCTTTCAGCTGGGAAGGTTGTCTTACAACGAGGAAGATTTTTACCACACGGCACTGTGGATGGAGGAAGCTATGAATAAGCTGGCAGACATAGAAGCCACCACACCCAAGAGAATTGAGCTGCTGGACTATTTGGCTTTTTCCTATTATAAGGTATAGCACATGTGCACATGGCTTTTTTGTATTATAAGGTATAGCAAATGTGCACAAGGCTTTTTTGTATTATAAGGTATAGCAAATGTGCACATGGCTTTTTTGGTATTATAAGGTATAGCAAATGTGGAAGAGGCTTATTCATATTATAAAGTATATCACTAATATCAGATGTGCACATGGCTTATTCCTATTATACTATTATAAGGTATAGCAAATGTGCACATATTGCTTTTCCCCATTTTAAGGTATAGCAAATGTGCACATGGCTTTTTCCTATTATAAGGTATAGCAAGTGTGCGCATGGTTTTTCCTTATTATAAGGTATAGCAAATGTGCGCATGGTTTTTCCTTATTATAAGGTATAGCAAATGTGCACATGGCTTTTTTGTTATATGGTAGAGCAAATCTGCACATGTTTTTTTTCCTATTATAACATATAGCAAATGTGCACATGACTTTATTTTCTGTATCATAAGGTGAGGCAAACATAGCTCATGACTTTTTGTATTAAAAAGATTTATCCTTCACTGAAGTCGGAATGTGGCTACCTTAATGATGGGTAAAAACTGTCGCATACGCAAAAAATCTCACCATTGGTAATCTTCAGAGCTCTAGCTGAGGGACCCCCCCCCCTCCCCTCCCCCCTTCCCCTTCTTCCCTTTTCCAAATACAGGACATGGCTTGTGTGGGTATTTGACAGCTTTTAACTTATTGTGATAAAAAAAAAAAATTCTGCATGTTGTTTTTGTTTGTTTGTTTGTTTGTGTTTAACACCATCTCCATTTGCTTCATGGCTGTTTATAATACGTCCAGTCTTTCTAAAATTTAAACGCATGCACTGATATGGAAACTTGCATGGCAGCAATGTCAGAACAATATCAGCTCCCCGAAGCTGGAATACAGCTACTTTAGTGGTGGCTAAACGGTCGCATATGTACAAACTCTCACCATTGGTGAACTTAGAAACTCTTGCCAAGGAATGAACACCCCTTCCCCCCTCCCCTAAAAAAAGCAAAACAAACCCAACTCCAAAAGAACAACAACAAAGCAAAAATACAACCCCCCCACCCCCCACCCCCACTCTAATGAACCAAAAGAAAAGCCAAAACAGTTTCATAAATATTTGTTAAGGAATGCAGAAGTAAATGAATTACAGAGATGTAAAGAAAGACAATACAGACAGAAACCCCCCCACAGAAAATGGGTTTAAAAAAGTTGAAAAAGTGATATGGATAGATTTTTAAGTGGAGTCATAATAATAATAATAATAATAATAATAATAAATGGAATTTATATAGCGCTATATCTTGCAAAAACAAATCAAAGCGCTTGAGTCATGACATGCAGCTGGAAACCACAACTTTTTGGCTTATCCTTTATATGCTCCATTGTGTTCACAGGATTTTATAATAATTATGTTTTAAAAAGAGATTGTCCCTCGGCCCCCGCTCCTTCTTCCTCCAAAAGCTATTTAACCTGTGTTTTCCCCCCAGAGAATCTGTGCACCCACACATACACACTCACACCCACCCATACTTGCACGCACGCACACACCCATGCACTCACACACACACACGCAAACACACACACACACATTGCGCACTCGCCCACACACACACACACACACCATGCGCGCTCGCCACACGCCGCACGCACGCACGCACGCACGCACACACACACCACACACACACACTTTCTCTCTCTTTCTCTACCTCCCCCCCTCCCCCCCACCCACACTTGCATGCACACACCACACACACCCATTACAGTCACACACACAGCGCACTCCCACCACACACCACACACACACACACCACACCACCACACACACCACACACACACCACACACACACACACACACACACACACATACACACACATACACACACTCCTCTCTCAATCTCTCTCTCTCTCTCCTCTTCCCCCCCCCCCCCCCCCCCCCCCCCCTCACCTCCCCCCCCTCCTTGCCCTCTCTCTCCCTCCCTCCCTCCCCTTCCAGAACTGAGTCAAGCCTGCATCGCTGAATGCTTTATATAATATACTATAGATGCTGCAAAGCTACATCAGTTGCT
This sequence comes from Rapana venosa, assembly GCA_028751875.1. Taxonomy (NCBI): domain Eukaryota; kingdom Metazoa; phylum Mollusca; class Gastropoda; order Neogastropoda; family Muricidae; genus Rapana; species Rapana venosa. The sequence continues at coordinate 5,814,935 of CM054135.1, forward strand.
CGGATTGTAACAGAAGCATGAGTGTGACAGTGACTCCAGTAGAACCTGCATGAGCGTGCACTTACAGCTTGAGAGGAAACCAGTCTTTAGCTACTGCTACCACCTTCGCTTTGTCGATCCCGTGTCTTCTGAGCAACCCGACTGATCCTGGCCTCCTGTTATATGCTTCCACAGTGGAAGACTGCTTTTTGCTGGGACGCCTCTTGTACGATGAGGACGATCTGTACCACAGCATTTTGTGGCTGCAGGAGGCTCTCGACATTGACTCGGAGGCCTCTCGCCTGCCCGAGAATCGAACCACAGACAGGGCGGAAATTCTTGACTATCTGTCCTTTTCGTTGGCGATGGTGAGTGTTGTCGGCGTGTGTTTCAAATCCGTCCCGGTTTCCTGCCCGAGTTTTTGGTGTGTTTCGTTACGGTGCTAGGTTTAGCTTGAGTCAAGAGGTAACGCACCTGCCTAGAAAGGGAGAGGTGCTGGGTTTGATACCCGTTTGAGTCTGAAATTCTTCCCGATCTAGTAGATCTTGGAGTGGTGGTCTGGGTGGTAGTCATTGGGATACGATGATAAACCAAGATTCCTTGTGCTATTCGCTTTCAGGTCACTTAAAAGAACCCATGGGAACAAGAGAGTTATCCCTGGCAGAAATCCTGTAAGAAAAAGGAAAAAAGTGCAACTCTGATAGGAAAAGTTATATAAACATGCAGGAAGGGAAAGAAAGAAATAATGGATGGGAGGTGTGCTCTCCCTGGAGAGAGCATCCTGCGTTTCACAGTCTGCTTGTTACTGAAATATGTATTTGATAACAATTTAATGTAAAACAATACAACACAATACATTACAGTGCAATGCACTACAGTACAATGCAGTACAATAAAATGCACAACATACAAAATCAGCATAACTCAGTCAAGGGTCCAAGGCCCAGTGCTAAAATTAGTGCTCCCTTTCCTTTTACCAAGTCCAAGTGTGGTCAGTTCCTGCTATAATCAGCACCAGCTGGGATAGAATGGATAACAGCTGAAAGTGGGGGAAACTGACAGCTGTGATTGCTTTACAATACAAAACAATGCTATACAATACACACAATGCAAAAACAAATCAATATGATTATCCTTGTTTTTAAATGCGCCACCTCCTGACGCAGCCGGGAAGATAATGTTGAGAATAGGGCCTCTGTAAGTGCTGTTGAATACATACGAGAAAACTGTCATTTATGTTGTGTGTGATAAATGATGTATTTGTCAGTTATTTTCATGGTGACTTTTCAAGAATGATTGTATATGTTGCTTTTTCTTTGTTTGCAGCAAGGCTATACGAAACGTGCTTTAACTCTGACGAACGAGCTTCTTGAACTAGGTAATGATTCTTTTCAGCCCCTTTGTGTGTGCGTGTGTGTGTGTGTGTGTGTGTGTGCGCGCGAGTGTTTGTTTATTTTTATTTATTTATTTAATTATTCTTTTATTTCAAGGATAATGGAATAAGCTTTCATTTGCTTTTTTACATCCAGTCCCCGTGTGTATGCAGTTATGTCAATTTTTGTCATCTGTTCCCACCAGCACACAATGGCCTACTTTTCGGAAAAGTGGAATGGGTTTTAATGTGCTCTTGCACACAGGACAAAGACTAAAGATCCATGTTTTGAGAGCCTACGTATGGTCCATTCTTCTGTACGGATGTGAGTGCTGGACCCTAGCCAAGGACACAGAACAGCGACTAGAAGCAGTGGAAATGTGGTTCATCCGGAGAATCATGAAAGTCTCATGGACAAAAAGAAAAACAAATGCAGAAGTAATGGAAATGGCTGGGTACAAGAGATCCCTTCTCAACACCATCAGAGAAAGACAGCTAAAATTTTTTGGCCATATAATCAGGGCTGACGGACTAGAGAAACTGTTATGGAGTGGCAAAATCTGTGGAAACAAGAGCAGAGGAAGACAACGCACAAAATTCACAGACAGCTTAAACAAATTCGCAACGAATAAAGAGGGCACCAACAATGAGCTCATGAGAGGGACCGAGAACAGGGAAGGATGGAGAGCCATGATCGTCGATGTCTGCAGGACCAGACCGGACACTTGAAGAAGAAGAAGAAGCACACAGGACCTCAGTTTTTAGTCTCATACAAAGGACTTTTTGGGGAAGTAGAGTCGGCACTCATGTTAACTCCAGAAGAAAAATCCTCTTGTGAGTCTATGTTTGTGTGTGTGTGTGTGTGTGTGTGAGTATATATGTGTGTGTGTGTGTGCTTGTGTGTGTGCGTGTGTGTGTGTGTATGTGTTCAGAAAGAGAAAGCAAGCAAGCGAGTGAGAGAGATGAAGAGGGGGAAGAGAGTAGTCTGGAAAGTTAATACAACACTATGATCATTGGCGACTACATTGCTTGAGTGGAACTGTGCATTTGTGAGCATGTATGAATAGACTTTTAAGAAATGAAGATGTTATGCAGAATCATTCATTGCTTGCTTACTTATTAGATCATGGTATCATGGTTGTTAAGACTTCATTTAAAAAAAAAAAGATTAGTTTCATATTCAGCCCTCCAAGAAGAACTTGATCGAAACTGAATGCCATTCAGATAATGAGTACCTTGCAGCATCTTTGTATTGATAAAGTCTTTTCTTGTGGCTGCCTTCATGGTGGGCAAAAACAGTCGTATACACAAAATCCCACCATCGGTGAACATTGGAGCTCTAGCTGAGGAACAAAAAAAGACAATCTGTTCATCTACAAAACAAAGCCTGCCTCTAAATTCAAAGTAGGTGTCAGAGACTTTGTACAGAGGTGAAAGCTTGAGATTATCGGCTGTAGACTCAAGAAGAAAGTACAATTTTCTGTTATTGATTTTGATGGTCTCTGTGCAGACTCTGGAAGAATGTATTTTTTCTGATAGTGATTTTTTGTGGACTTTGTAATGTTTTGTTGTTGTAAGTTCTTTTCAATGAGTGTGTAGCTGGTGAGATCAACTACAGAAACTTGGTATGAAGTATTTTTCTATTTTTAATTATTTCTGGGTTGTTTTTTTCCCCCTCAGAGCCTGATCACGAACGTGCCACCAGCAACAAGCGGTACTATGAGGACATGCTGGTGCGACAGGGGGAGAACCCTGCGGAGAGGGCAGAGCGACCCGCCATGGAGCGACAGGGAGACGAATATCAGCAGTCCTCCGAGTTCCTGACCTACGAAGCTTTGTGCAGGGGGGAAGAGACTCAGGTTGGTTTTGAGACTGTACTGCTGTATTTTCTGGGTTTTTAAGCCACTACTTTTTAAGCTCTTTTAACGTGGTGACCATCCTGGGTTGACCCTTACGGTTGGTTGGCGCATTGATACAATGAACGATAGTAGAGTTGGTTTTAAACCCTGTTTTATAATCTGTAAACACAGACTAGTTGTACAGTTTTAATCAGAGATTTAAAATATTGACAAGGTGACATCCTCGATATGGGCACTGTGGTCAGTGGGGCTATAAACAACAATATTGAATTGGATTGGACCTTCCCCTACCCCTGCAGCTTACAGAACTAATGTCACCCTGCAAACCGATTTTTTCTGGAATTGTTCTTTTACTAAAGTACTGTTTGTAGCCATGGTGTTTGTCTGTGTCTGGTCATGGTTGGTGAGCTCCATCTTATGTCCTGGGATTGATTCTGTATTTTAAAAAAATTAGTGAATAAGAAAGTTGCGCTTCAGTCCTGTGGGTTTAAGCTGACATGGGAGATTGTAACAATCCCCACCCTTAATGCACCAGATGCTACTAAGATTCGAACCCATAACTTTATGGACCCACAGGATTGAAGTCAAAAACGGTCTTAACCACTCGGCTACAAATCTGTCGCCTTTGCATTACAATAGAATCATATGGTGATCATTTTTAATGCCTAGCAATGTAGAAAATTGTAAGAAGATGTATGTTTGATAATAATAATAATAATAATAATAATGTATGGAATTTACATAGCGCTGAATCTTGTAAAGTAAACAAATCAAAGCGCTTGCATTCAAATCATTCACACGCAGGCAACCATCCATAAATATCAAGATAAACAAATATCAAATTTATATACACAAGGTGGGGGTGGTGGAGGTGAAGGCAGCTATTGAGAAGTAGGAACAGACAACAGGGGAAGATCTCAGGTAGAGTACAAGTGCACCCCGAGGCTAGATTTGGAAAGAATCAAATGAAGGCTTTTGACGAAGTGGAAGAGGGAGGTCGTTCCATGTGGAAACAGAGACAGAGCGACGGCCAACAGTGGTTGGATGACGGCTGTGTGCAATTTTTCTGTCGTGCTCCTGTTCCAGCCAGTACGAGGTACACACAGGCTGAAGTGTCGCTACGTGCACAACGGCCACCCTCAGCTGTTGCTGCAGCCGGCCAAGGAGAGGAGATGCACCTGGACCCTTGGATTGTCGTGTACCACGATGTGCTCTCCGACCGCGACATCCGCGACATCAAGATGATGGCCACCCCAAGGGTAGGTACTTAGTGCTTGTGTCATGGTACACGTAACGTGGCATCATTTACGTGACGTGGTGGGTTTTGGTTTTTGTTTGTTGTCGTGCAGTGTTGTTCGTGGACGGGGTTTGTGTTATTTTGTGTGTGTTACATCCATGGAGTGTTAGTAGTTTTTCTTTTTTCTTTTTTTCCCTTGTTTCTTCTTCTTCTTCTTCTTCTTCTTCTTCTTTTTCTTCATCTTCTTCTTTGTCTTCTTCTTCTTCTTCTTCTTCTTCTTTTTCTTCTTCTTCGTCTTCTTTCTCTTCTTCTTCTTCGTCTTCGTCTTCTTCTTCTTCTTCTTCTTCTTCTTCATCGTCTTCTTTTTCTTCTTCTTCTTCTTCTTCGCAATTCTTCTCTTTCTTCTTTTCTTCTTCTCCTCCTCCTCCTTGTTTGATCTGCTGAAGTTCTTGACAGATAATATTGTTGATCCCTTCCAGGCATAACAAGCAGACATTTTCCGTTATGTAAGTATTGGTAGAAGTCGGTTTACATGTTTTCATTATGTATCACTAGAAGTCAGTTTACGGAAAACAGACCACCACATCATAAAAAGAGCAATGAACTTCGTAGTGGATTGAAAGAGACCAAAGGGAAGACCTAGCAAAACCTGGGCTACCTGTATTGCAGATGATCTTAGAGAAAGGGGCATAAATAAGGAGGAAGCTCAAAACAGAGAGAGGTGGAGAAGGCTCATCAATGTCAAACCTCCCCTGGGAGAAACATGACAAAAAAGGAAGAAGAAGAAGAAGTCAGTCTACATTTTGCATTATGTAAGTATTGCAAGAAGTCAATTGACATTTTCCATTTAGCCATGTATTCCTAAAAGTTAATCTACATTTTCCATTATGTAAGCATTGCTAGAAGTCAATCTATTTTATAACTAGTTATCATTTGAGTATATTCTTTTTTCTGTTAGCGTTGTTCTCAGCTTGTGACTGTTATTATATTTATTTTTCTCTCTTGTTTATTTGCAGTTGAACAGAGCCACGGTTCAAAATCCAGAAACTGGAATTTTGGAGACGGCAACATACAGAATCAGTAAAAGGTACAGCATTTTATTCTTTTTCTTTTATATCGAGGATGATGGAATAAGCACTATGTGCTTTTTTACATCCAATCCCCGTGTGTATGTGGTTTTGTAAATTCTGTCATCTGTTCCCACCGGCACACAATTGCCTTCTCTTACAAAAAGCAGAACAGGATTTAACATGTGCGCAAGATGTTCTGCGTGCGTTCACACACGGGGCTCGGTTTATAGTCTCATCCGAAAGACTTTTGGGGAGAGTGGAGTCTGCACTGATGTTAACTCCAGGGGAAAATATCCCCTTGAACGGGAATCGAACCCGGGTCATCAGATTGCGAGTGCAATGTCCTAACCACTAGGCTATCCCTTCTCCATTTATCCCATCCCCAGCAAGGCAGCTCCTGTAGTGTTTTCAATATGGGAAAGCCAGGTTTTACTTTTTTGCTGTGCACCTCTGCTCTGGTAGTGCATGTCTCACGTGTATGCTGAAAGGCTGAGAACACCTGCGTACACCCTTGGGGGGGGTAGGCGGGGGGGGGTCACTCACTCAGAATATGCACTCTGACTCACTCATCACATCTGGGAATCGCAGTCAGATCGTTCCCACCAAAATGCAATGGCCTACTCTTCGGAAAGGCGGAACGGTTTTTAACATGTGCGCAAGATGTTTTGCATATGTTTGCACACAGGACCTTGGTTTATAGTCTCATTTGAAAGACTTTTGGGAGAGTGGAGTTGGCACTGATGCTAACTCCAGGGTAAAAACATCCCCTTTTAACATGTGCGCAAGATGTTCTAGTCTCATTGGAAAGACTACTTTTGGGAGAGTGGAGTTGGCACTGATGCTAACTCCAGGGTAAAAACACATCCCCTTGGTTATAGCTCAAACCTGGGATTGATCCTGGGCTGTCAGATCATGAGGGCATCACTAACCACTAGGCTGTTGTGTCCCCCATATCAATATCAATGGTTTCTTCTTCTTTGTTGAACGCTCAAACAGCAGCTATTGTTGTCTGTCATATGAGTGAAAAATACATAGCGCAGCCATTAAGCACCTGACAAGTCAGGCCCAGCACATCTGACTTCGGCGTGGGAGAGATATGTTCTCTTTTCCGTTTTTATTGGGGGAAAAAAGGCAGGAGAATGTAATAATAATAATAATAATATATGGAATTTATATAGTGCTGAATCTTGTAAAGCAACAAATCAAAGCGCTCTTTTTTGTTTGAAAAAAAAATTATGCGTGTGTATGCGGTTTTTTTATTTTAAATTTTGTCATCTGTTCCCACCGGCACACAATGGCCTACTCTTTCGAACAGCAGAACAGGGTTTAACGTGAGCGCAAGATGTTCTGCATGCGTTCGCACATGGGGCCTCAGTTTATAGTCTCATCCGAAGGACTTTGACATTCAGTTGATTTTTTTGTCAAACTGGGAAGAAAGGGCGAGGCTGGGGATCGAACCCAGAACCTCACGGTTTACTTGTTGGCAGGCGACCGTCTTAACCATCCTGCCACCTTCCATGTACTAAGAAAGCAGAACATAGACAAGAAGGAGGTAGGGACAGGAAGAAAAGGGAACAAGGCAGAAACAAAGAAAGGGAGAGAAAACGGAGGGAAATCCTGGCGCAGAGTTTCCAGAAGGTGGGGATGCTGTTTATAATAATCACATGCCCCTGGCATCCCCATGGGGGAGTATCAATGTATGGGATCAATGCGAGGTGTAAACAGCCCGGTGTGATTCAGATTCAGATTCAGATTCAGAATATTTTATTGCCATTTAAGTCATGTAGACTTATTTGACACAACAAAAACATCAACTATAATTATTATCTATTTTGGCTAAAAGTGATGTACACTAAAAACATGTTGTATTCTACTTCTCTTTTTCTCTTTTTTCAAAACACTCATACACATATCTGATGATGTCTGCTTGATATATATCAACTGTGATTATGTCACTTAATTTATGTACACAGTTTTTGCGTTCTTTGTCTTTCGTTTTGATTTTTAATAACAAATTATTTCTGAGTTCATCATGTAAAATGCATTCATCAAGTAAATGAAATTCATCTTCAATTTTGTTACAGTGTCTACATTTTCTGTCCTCTCTGGATATATTTTGGTGTCTCCCTTTCTCTATCATTAAATTGTGACAGCTTGTGCGAAATTTACAATATGTCTTCTGTGTGTGTGTTTGTGTTGTGTGGTGTGTGCGTGTGTATATACCAAGGGAAGAAAGAATATGTTCAAAATGCAATATGTCTATTTTAGGGGATGAATTTCATTTTATCATGGAATGTCCCCACTGGAAACATTTACGACAAGATTTTATTCCCCGACATTTTCTTCAACCCATGTCCAGTTATAATTTTTGTAGGCGAATAAAATGCAAATCTTGAAAAGTTCTCCTGTCGCTCTCAAAATTCATAAGATTTGCAGGTATTTCTTGAAATTTCAATTGTCTTTCATACGTGTAGATTATGTCTTTTAAAGAAACGCGTATACTTAAAAACTGTATTGAGTCATTAATACTGTTTGCTTATCATTATGCGATGAACTCTTGCTTTTCAGTTAATAATAATAATAATAATAATAATAATGTATGGAATTTATATAGCGCTGAATCTTGTAAAGCAACAAATCAAAGAGCTTAAAAAAAACAATTTATGCGTGTGTTTGCGGTTTTTAAAATTTTGTCATCTGTTCCCACCGGCACACAATGGCCGACACTTTCGAACAGCGGAACAGGATTTAATGTGTGCACAAGATGTTCTGCATGCGTTCGCACACGGGGCCTCGGTTTATAGTGTCATCCGAAGGACTTTACTGTTAGTACTCATATTATTTTGGGGTATATTGCTGTTAGGTTTGTTCTCCTGTTCAATTTGGTTGTAATCCTCCATACCCTTTATTCTCCTGTTCATTTTGGTTGTAATCCTCCATACCCTTTATTCTCCTGTTCAGTTTGGTTGTAATCCTCCATACCCTTTATTCTCCTGTTCAGTTTGGTTGTAGTCCTCCATACCCTTTATTCTCCTGTTCAATGTGGTTGTAATCCTCCATACCCTTTATTCTCCTGTTCAGTTTTGTTTGTAATCCTCCATACCCTTTATTGTCCTATTCAATGTGGTTGTAATCCTCCATACCCTTTATTCTCGTGTTCCATGTGGTGGTAATCCTCCATACCCTTTATTCTCGTGTTCAATTTGGTTGTAATCCTCCATACCCTTTATTCTCGTGTTCAATTTGGTTGTAATCCTCCATACCCTTTATTCTCCTGTTCAGTTTGGTTGTAATCCTCCATACCCCCAACCGGCGGTGAAAGGAATTACATCTGGAATCTTGCGTGTGTCGCAGCGCATGGCTGAAGAACACGGATCACCCCACAGTGGCCAAGATCAACCAGAAGATGGAGGCCATCACAGGGCTGGAGATGGACACTGCTGAGGAGTTACAGGTTCGGGCACACCTCCCTCGCCTCTGCGTTTGTGTGTGTGTGTGTGTGTGTTAGGGGGGTTTGGTGTTTGTGTGTGGGTGTGGGGGTGGTGTGGGGGTGGGGGTGTTTGTGTGTGGTGTGTGGGTGTTGGGGTGGGGGGGGGTGTTTGTGTGTGTGTGTGTGGGGGGGGGGGGGGGGGGTTGTGTGTGGGTGTGTGTGTGGGAGGGGGTGTTTGTGGGGGGGGGTGTGTGTGTGTGGGTGGGTGGGGGGAGTGGGGGGGGGGGGTTGAGTGTGATTCAGATTCAGAATATTTTATTTGCCGTTTAAGTCAAGTAGACGTATTTGACACAGCAACAAAACAAGCAAACATCGGTTATAATCGTCTCTTTTTGGGGGGCTCAAAATGATGTACACTTAACCTCTTCACTGCCCAGTGCAAGTGCACCCTATATGCCGGGGAATAAAATTCTCATGTACCACTGCTATGTTCATATCCCTCTTACTCAGAAACTACTACATGAATATTCCTGATAGTCTATCCAATGACAGTATATATATTGTAGATTACTTCGAGGCAAGCTCAAATTAGTTAGCATGATATTTCACTGCGAAAATATATTTAAAATGTAAAAAATCGACCATAAATACGATTTCTTCATCACCACTGTCATTCGAGTACCCCCCATCTCAATAATGTCAAACATATGTCTAGGCCAAATCTCATTCATTGTTTTTTAAATACACGATCTCCTGAATCATACGCGATCATTTTCATCAATGTTAGGTAAATCTAGAGTTTTATTTGCCACTTTTACAGCTGTGTAAAGTTATTTATGCCTTCAACAAGAAGTGTCAGCAATTTTGAACAAGAACTTCCCAAGCAGTCATGCATAAAAACACAAAATACGAGCGAAAAAAACGATCGTTTTTGCCACGGTTTTTGCAGCTCGATGTTGCCAAGCAACAGGAGAGTGACCTCCATTAATTTTGGAGTTGTTTCCCTTTAACTGTAGTCAAGGAAGCAGGCTTGTTTACTTCGGTTCGACACACCGGAAATTTTCCGGGTTGTTGGCGTATAGGGTGCACGTTTAGCCCCGGAAAATTTCCGGGGTAAGGCAGTCTAGTGGTTAAAAGCATGTTGCCTTTTACTTCTCATTTTGTCTTTTCTTAAAACATTCATTCATACACATATTTATGTGTGTGTGTCTTGGGGGGAAGGGGTGGGGTGAGTGGGGGGATGGAGTGTCTGTGGGTTGGTGATTGTGTGAGTATGTGTGTGTGTGTGTGTGTGTGTGTGTGTGCGTGTGTGTATGTATGTGGGTGGGTGGGTGTGTGGGTGTGTTAGTGTGGGTGTGTGTTTTGTGGGGGTGGATGGGTGTATGTGTGGGGGTGGATGGGTGTGTGTATGTGTAAGTGTGTGTGGGCGTGGGTTCAGGTGAGTGGGTGCATTTGTGTGTGTTTATTTATTTATTTATTTATTCATTTTATTCTTTTATATCAAGGATAATGGAATAAGCACTTGTGTGCTATTTTACATCCAGTCCCCGTGTGTATGCGGTTTTGTAAATTTTGTCATTCGTTCCCACCGGTGCACAATGGCCTACTCTTATGAAAAGCGGAACAGGATTTAACGTGTGCGCAAGATGTTCTGCGTGCGTTTGCACACGGGACCTTGGTTTATAGTCTCATCCGAAAGACTTTAACCCTCTTGTCCCCGATCCGGCCGCAGCCGACAGTAACGGAGGCTGCTGCTAGATTCCAATACGACCACAGCCGACAGTTGGTGCTGCCCACGTGGGCAGTACTTTTCCATCACACACAGATCTCGCGGTTTTCACACTATGTGTCTGAAAATTGGTGGGGCGATGCAGGGAGGGTGTCAGAGGATGCCAGTGATAAATTTAGACCACTACCATGCGTGTAGTGGGGAGGGAAGGAAGAAATAACAGCCAGGGATTGGAACGCTTTTCAATGGTGCTGCGTGGCGGAAAAAAATGGCGTTTTCTTAAGTAGCAGACGAGCCATCTGATTAGCGAGACGATAAATTGAATGTTATTGTCTTGGAAGTAGAAACATTTGAACGATAATTGTTAAGTGAGTCCGATATTAAACGATTACGATGAAGAGGAGGAAGGAAATGCTGCAGTTAGGGAGAAGAGTGAGCCAGAAAATAACGTGCTACACGGCACATTCCTGACCTGTGCTACACACACCGACTGTGGAGAAATTTGACCTCCCGGCTGGTCCGCGGCATAGACGCCTGAAAGCGTGATGCCTTTTGACTGTTTTCTCATTATTACCACACTTTTGCTTTGAAACTGCAATGGCAGAAGCGAACAGATATGCTGATAATGAAAATAGCAAGAAGGAAAATAAAATAGGTCTCCGTCTGCCAAGGTTCGACAGGTGAGAGCAATGGGTACACCCCCCCCCCCCCCCCCCAAACCCCCCCCACACACACACATCCATAATTTGTGCTTTTTGTGATGTGATGTGACCCTGTGCCACCACTACGACTACTTTAGAGACTACCAACATTAAAATTTTGTAGAGTTACAGAAGTTCTGTGTTGTTTCGAATTTGTCACACCTGTGCTGTGACAATGGTGACAGTGTGACAGTCATGTACAATAATACACTTTTGTACACTGAACAAACATGTGGTAGCACACGCAGATATGAACTGCAGTATAAAGGTCACATGTTGATTGAATATGACTTGTTTTCAAAAGAAAAAATAGTTAAACAAAACTTCTGTCTCCTTGAGACATACCATAAAACAACAGGTGCTATGGGGACATTGTGTGACACATCCTTGAAGTACTATTGCACATAACTATTGGTAAACACATCAGCTGGGTATCACTTCCTTATTCGACATTAATATGCTTGAACTATTGTCAAATCCATGCAGGATTTGCTGTTTTATCATATATACCATATTTTTACCTGTGATTGGTGACAAATAAGGTGACAGTGACAAGACATCTGGTGACCAGACACATAAACTTGCACCTAAATGCAAGTACAAAGACATGCCTAGCTTATGACAAAATTTCAGCTTGATAACTTGTCAGGCACACACACAATTGTCTTAGGAGTAAAGTAAGTCAGATGGAGGTAGAAAACCTGCAAAGAATTCAAAATCTACAGGCAGTTTAGCTCTGTAGAATCCAACAACAAGAGGGTTAAGGGAGAATGGAGTCTGCACTGATGTTAACTCCAAGGGAAAATATCCCCTTGAACAGGAATCGAACCCGGGTCATCAAATTGCGAGCAAAATGTTCTAACCACTAGGCTATCCCGTCTCCGTCGTGAGTGTGTGTGTGTGGTGGGGGGGAAGGGGGGTAAGTGGGTGTCTGAGTGTGAGGGAGTGTGTGTGCGTGTGTGTGTGTGTGTGTGTGTGTGTGTGTTTACTTGAATATTTACACTGTTTTGGGGGGGAAAGGGTATATTGATAGGCAGAGAGTCCTGTCTCTCTACACCATACACACCTCGCCTGAAGAAAAAAGAAATTAAGGGGAAGACAAAAGTCGAATCCAATCAAGGAAGATCAAAGTTTTTTGATAAAAAAAAAAAATCCTCCTGAGGGTGATAGAATAAGCACAATGTGCTAGAGAGAGAGAGAGAGAGAGAGAGAGAGAGAGAGAGAGAGAGAGAGGAGAGAGAGAGAGAGAGAGAGAGGAGAGAGAGAGAGAGATCTGTGAATTCTTTGTTGTTGTTGTTCTTTGGCTTGAGCTTCGAGGTTCATTTGCAAGTGATCAGTTTAGCTTGATGATCATCCAAACATTGCCAGACACTTAATGTGCTTGCACAGGCAAGAAAAGTTGGAAAACAACAACAACAACAACAACATGAAATAGTGTCTTTATAGGTGGTTTGCCAATGCTTTCAATGAATTCTGTTTTGTATTCCTTTTTTGTTTTGTTTTTGGTGCTTCTTAAACATTCTGGTTATATAATATTATCTGTTATTATCTTATTTTTTTCACACAGGTGGCAAATTATGGAGTGGGTGGACATTATGAACCTCATTATGACTTTGCCAAGGTGGGTAATGAGAAAAACGTATCAGTTGTAACAAAGAGTACAATTTTGTGAATATAGTATTAAATATTCTTACAGACTTCATAGTAATTTAATGTAAAAGCAGCTAAAGAGCTGGCTTGATCAGACAGATTTGAACTGATAAAAACAGAAGAAGAAGGAGGAAAACAAAGCAGGCATCCTTATGCAAAGTAAAAAGAACACAAGAAAATGATATTATGTACAATATCTTTTTTGATTATTGTCATGGTTTCTTGGTGTGTTCAACATGGAGCTTTGCACTGACAAGGTGTTGTTCTCACTGCAGAGTGGTTGATTTTCATTATGTCTGACAATGAAAAAAAAGAAGAAGGAAATTTGTAAATCAACTGGAAGTGAATGGTATATGTATTGAAGAAATCAGTTTTCAGATCCATGGTTTGGACTGTGAAACAGATGAACCATGCTTACTTTTAACCGTGTGAATCATAATGTTGTCTGCGTTAGTCATGAACAAAAGCATGAAAACAAATAAACAAACAAACCAACCACTGGCAGGCACAGAGTATGCTTAGATTTTATATCTATACCTGTTACTTGTTTTCGTCACTACTGTTGTTAGTAGAAGCTCCACATAATGTCACCAGATTTTGCTATCTTTCTCTGTTTCTGGTGATAGAAATGTTTTCAAATGTTATGCAGGCATTGTCATATGGTTTTAATTTCTAATTTCATTTATTGGTATTATATTGAATTTCCAAAACAGAGTTGCTATCATATGGTTTTAGTTTTTAGTTTCAGATATTAGTATTACATTGAATTTCCAGAACACAGTTGCTGTCCTATGGCTTTAGTTTCTGATAATTATCAGATGATAATTTTCTATCACATTTCTAGTACATAAATACCGTCATGTCATTTTCATTTGTTCGGTATGTTTGTAAATTTGAGAAAACCACGTTATACTGAGTTCCCAATACTTCAGCATTTTGTTAGACAATATTTTGTAGATTGTCATCTGATAGCCACATTATCCTGAGTTTTCAGTGCTTAGCCTTCTTGTTAGGTAATATTTTATGGATTGTAATCGCCGTGATATGACATCCATGCTAAACTGTGCTTTATGCCTTGGTTTTCAACAGCAAGAGGAAAGCGACGCTTTTGAATCGCTGGGCACCGGCAACAGAATAGCAACTTTTTTGAACTACGTGAGTACTTGTGCTAGTGTTTCCATTGATACAGGTTTCACAGCTGTCAGCTTCCCCCACTTTCAGCTGCTCTCAGCTGCTATCCATCCCATCCCAGCACAGCCAATTACAGCAGGAACTGACTGCACTTGGACTTGGTAAAAGGAAGGGGTGTGCTAATTTTAGCGCTAGACCCTTGACTGAGTTATGCTGGATATGTGTGCTGTGGTTCATTCATTCGTTCATTCATTCATTCATTCATTCATTCATTCTCCAGTTCACACACACTCAAACACATGTACAAGTGCTTCCACACAGGGTACACAGGTAAGTCTGCTCTTATGATTATGGGGACAGACCTAAGTGTAGTCATTGGTAAGCGTCTTAATGTTGAGTCAGACAACATGTCGCTTGTGATGAAAGAATACAGTTGAGGTATATGACAAATACCCTCAGACTCTTGTAGCAGGGACTGCAAGATTGGTTGAGAGAGAGAGAGAGAGGAGGGGGGGACCAGAGAGAGAGGCAATAGGGGGGGGGGACCAGAGAGAGAGATATGGGGGGAGAGAGAGAGAGGGAGAGAGAGAGAGAGAGAGGAGAGAGGAGAGAGAGAGGAGAGAGAGAGAGAGAGAGAAAACAAACAAATGAACAATGAACACAATGAAAGAGAGTGTCACAACAGCATGATAACTGAGGAATATGTGGTTCTTACAGCAGAAGTCCTTAAATTTTTAGGTTTTCCCCTTTTCTAGGACTTGAATGTTGTTAAAAGTCTGACATGTTTCTTGAAAAGGGATGACATTGTTTGCTGTCAATTATTGAATGTGTTTTGTGTTCCTAAATCTTTGCTCCTTCTCTCTACATCTGTTTTTAGTCTGTCATACTGATGCAGTTGATGTAAAAAACATGTTGCAGATGTCTGATGTGGAGGCAGGTGGAGCAACTGTATTTCCTCGCCTGGGCCTCAAATTATACCCCAAAAAGGTCAGTGATGTCCCCCCCCCCACCTCCTCCCCCTTGTTATTCGACTAGAATTCCAAGGTTCACTGATTGGGAGATTTTGTGTATGCGACTGTTTTTGATCAGGTTATAGCAAAATGTCGGAAGCTGCCTTTTATGGTAGCCATATTCTGACTTTGGAGATGATATCTAAGCATGACACTTGTGTGATTGCATTTTTTACATTTTGTCATCTGTTCCTACGGACACGAACAGGTCTACTCTTCCGAAAGGTGGAGTAGGTTTTAGAGCGTGCACAAAATATTCTGCATGCATTTGCAGGCAGGACCTTGGTTTATAGCCTCATCAAGAAAGGCGCTCAGAGGAATAGTGTCAGCACTGATGTAAACTCCAAGGTGAAAATCTTCTTGAACAGATGGCATGGTGGTGGCTTGAAGCAGGGCCATCAGATCACAAGCTCGGTGCTCTAACCACTAGGCTGTCATGCCCATCCCAGTTGCATTCTGTTTTCCAGCCATCAGTTTTGCTGTGTTTTTCTTTTTTTGTTTGTTTTTTGTTATGATTTGGGTTTTTACTCCTCCATTTTTGTTGTTGATATGTGGTTTCAATACTGTCTAAGTTGCTATCTTGAGCACTTGAGGAGGAAGAAGAAAAAGAAAATGGTTTAAAAAAAAAAAGAGAGATAATGTTGATGTTTTCTGTTGCATGCGCGTAAATGATTTGAGTGCAAGCGCTTCGATTTGTTTATTTGACAAGATTCAGCGCTATATAAATTCCATATATTATGATATATATTATGGGGACGGGATAGCTCAGTGGTCGGAGCACTCGCTTTCCCCCAGCCAAGTTAAGCAGCGTCGAGCGTGGTTACCAGTTGGATGGGTGACCGTTTGCGCACCTTGGCTAAGTACAGTTCCCCCAGTTCACCCAGCTGTAAATGGGTACCTACCCTCTTTAGGGTCAGGGAAGGTAAAGCAGCGAGGGAGAGGAGATGGGCGCGCCCTCAATACGCTGGTCCCTGAGAAGTGAGGTCTCTGACGCCTCGCTCCCCTACGACCTTATAGGTTATGGGACTCCTTTACCTACTCCTATATTATGATTATTATGATGATGATTATTGTTATTATTGCTCAGGGCACGGCAGCGTTCTGGTACAACCTGTACAGAAACGGGGACGGCGTTTACAGAACGCGCCACGCCGCCTGTCCTGTCCTGGTGGGCGTCAAGTGGGTGTCCAACAAGTGGATCCACGAGAGAGGCCAAGAGTTCCGACGTCCGTGCTCCCTCAATCCTGATGAATGAAGAAACCTGGAGGGTTGGGGACGGGGGGTAGGCTTTCATGGGGAGGGAGAGGGGTAAGGGATGGGTAGGGGGTGTAAGGCCTTACTGAACTGTAATGATTGTGGCCTGCAAATCGGTGAAACCGTTTTTTGTGATGTCTGCTTGTTGTGAAAGACCGGTAGGCATTTTTGGGGGGAAAAAAAAAGAAAAAGAAATCTCGTGTTCATGGTGTGTACCTGCATGTGAACAAAGTTTTCCTGTTTGTTAAGACTTTGCCTTCTATAGTATTATGTCTTCTGAAGAGATGGGATCTGCATGCTTCTCTGTTTTATGTATTCACAAGCGTTTTTTTCCCCTTCATGTCTGATTTCTTGAGATGACCATCGATGCTTCTCCCTGACCTCTTATCCCACCCTTGCCACACACACACACAGCCACACCCAGGTTTGTTCCTACTTAAGAGTGTTCCTATCAAATTTCTGCCTTCTTTAGTATCGAATGTTTTTGAAGAGATCACATTTCCATGCTTCTCTGTATACTTACTGACATGAGAACAAGATAGGAAACTGCATTCAGTATTTAAGCAAGCTGCTGCTCTTTTATTTCTTGAAACCTTTTTTTTTGGTTTGCATTTTTGTCTATTTGTATTTCATGATCAAACTAGATCTGTACACTTGAGTATCATATAATAACCCAGTTTTGTTGTTGTTGTAAACTTGTAAGTTTTACTCAGAATGCTCTGAGGATGTGTTAGAGGATGAGTAGATACTGAGTTGGTGAAATCTAGCTTCTGAGTGGTTTGGTTGGGAATTTTTTTTCCCTTTGGAAAACATCCACCATTTGTAAGTGTGTACTGGCTGTAAAATCAAAATAGTTCATGTTGAATAGATGTCACTGAGAAAATCTTAGTTTATTTGGATGTTTGTCATCATTGTCGTCATGTTCCAGTGTTGAAGATATGTGTGATTTTCTAACATCATATATAGACTGTTGTATTTGTGCTTCCATCATAATAAAATGACACTAGCCATATTGTTAAATCATTTGGAAACCATACACATCATGCGAAGAGAGTTGGCGATTGATAATGTTTTTTAAGTTTGAAAAGAGTGGCAGTAGTCAGATAATGATTTGCACCCAAGGGCTCTGCAGAAACAAACTGGAACTGGAGTACAGGAATACTGGAAAAGAAGTGATAATGAATCAAACTGCTAAGTTTCAGTAACAGATAATTACTGCATTAATTGCTGTGTGTGTGTGTGTGTGTGTAGTAGTAGTAGTAGTAGTAGTCGTCGTCTTTGAATTAGTGTCAATGCACATTATGTGATTTGGATGACAAACAAATGTGTATGTGTGTGTGTGTGTGTGTGTAGTAGTAGTAGTAGCCGTCTTTGAATTAGTGTCAATGCACATTATGTGATTTGGATGACGAACAAATGTGTGTGTGTGTGTGTGAGTGCTTATCGTCACCTTGGCACTGGCTGTTGGTTGTGAATAAACATTGTTGAATACTTCGATAGTTAGAAACACATTGTGTTGTTAATCAATTCTCCATTCCTGTGGTTAGCTTGTTTGTATTGCTGTCTCCAAGATTGATAGTAGTAGGTGTCTACTCATGTGATTATGTCTACACCTTAGATCATGAAATGGAATGACCCTCTCTGCCATTTTGTCCATGGTATGTATCATCTACTTGTGATCTCCATCATTGCACAATGTTTCTTTTTATATGGATGATAGTTTGTTGTTTTTTAGCCTGAATGTAAAATGTTTTATTTCTGTGGTTGCACTGTCATTGCAAATACTGTTTCGTCCGATCATAAAAGACGCTGCATTTGTGAACTCTGGGATTTTTTTGATTAGAGATAAGTATTAGAGGCTCAGAAGTTTAAAAAATGTTTCAGACTGTTACTGTATTGAAATAGTTTAGATTTGTAGAATAGTTTAGATTTATGGAATAGTTTAGATTTGTAGAATAGTTTAGATTTGTGGAATAGTTTAGATTTGTGGAATAGTTTAGACTTGTATAGTTTCTCCGTGTCACAATCTTGATGAACTGCCATTGTATAGCTCATAATTAGAATCCTTGGGAGCATTTTCCATGTTATGCATTTCCATCACCGTTTTGAGGTAATTTTACTGTCTGAAGGGGCAGAGAAAGGGTAGAATGTCTTTAATGCTAACAGTGCTGTTTTTGTGAAACAAGCACATGGTGCATGGTTAATGGGGGCTAGGAGTGTATAGGGACATGTGAGAGTGAGAGTTCAGAATACATTTGTGTTGAAGCTAAGATGTCATGTCATAGTGTAACTGTGTGTGGTACTTTGCTAATTTTAAGCGAACCTCATGTTACTCAGCAACTGTTAATCAAAGATTTTTTTTAGGATTATCTTTTTTACCACTTCTTGGTATGTACAGTAACTAGTCTTTCTTTGTGGGGATTCTGGAAAAAAAGAAAAGAAAAGAAAATCCCATGTTTTTATAGAAATGAAGAAATGAATCAAACTGCATGAAGGTTTTTTTCATCAGCAAAATGAATCTTGTATTACAGTGCATTTTTATTGTTGTTGTTCTGTTTCCAAAAGTGTTGTCAACCATTTTTGCAACATTTGTGCTATGTATGTTCATTATTTCTGAATTTGCAGTTCTTTTTTGGTTGTTGAAATAATTTTCTTGACTTTCTTTGCAAATGCAGCTGGTTTTTATATTGTAAATAGCTTCCTTCCTTTTTATGAAAATTTGTGTAAAAAATTAATTTAGAAAATCTTTTTGTTATATATTATATATCTATAATTTTTGTTTTGTCTATTTGTTTGTTTTAGATTTGTTTTTGTTTTCTGCTTTTTTTCCTTTTACAATTATCTGCTTTCTACATGTTGCAAGTGTACTCCCACTGCAGTTTTTCTGGATTTCTTTTGAATTTGTTTTTCATAATTAGATACAAAGATCTTTTCTGTTGAATCTCTGGTGAATAGAAAATGCAAAACATCCTTTTTCTATCCTGCGTGTGCCATCTTTGTACCTTTTTCTTTGTAATGTTATTAGTATAAAGTATGCCATGAGCATGTTTTTGGCTTGGTGGTTATTACATACAGCTGAAACTGAATTTGGCATTACTTCTATGGATACAAGGCTTTCTCTGTTTTTTAAAAAATCTCTGGAACTAAGTTGTTGAATCAAATATTGGCTTCTCACTCGATGCACCCCGTCTTTCTCCTAGGCATCAGAATTTGTTCTATGATTCTACTTTCAAGCATCCATTTCCATGTCGTTTTTCTAGACTTTAATTTTCTAGACTTTATTTTTCACGGCATGCAAATCCAACATCCCTCAGTCAAGAGTGCTAAATTTAGCACGCCCCTTTCTTTTACTTGGTCCAAGTGTGGTCAGTCCCTGCTATGATTAGCACCAGCTGGGCTGGGATGGGATGGAATGGATAGCAGCTGAAAGCAGCTGAAAGTGGAGAAAACTGACAGCTGTGTGGTGATTTCTGTCTGTGTTGAAAGCAGGACGAAAGAAAAGGTATATGCGAAAATCTGAGGTTAGTTGGTTTGTGGATAGTTTACTTTAGAGTGGGAGTGTTTGCTGGTGTGTTCAAAGCTTGCTTGTTTGAAATGAAATGGTGTCGACTTTTTCCTTCTGTTTGTCTTTCTGCATGTTAAAAGGATGTGTTTTGTGTTGTTGTTGTAGTTTTTATTTTTTAACTCAGTTGAATATTTGCAATATTTATTTGCGTTTTTAATTCTGTGTTGTTGCCTTGATTATAAACTCCACACTTTAAGAGCAATAAATCAAGAATTAAATTTTTTTTTTAGAATACAGGAGCTTGACAAATATCGTACATGATGAGATAAGTGCTTTTGATCATGTTTCAGTATGAACAGGCATGATCAATGCTGTGGTATGTTTTAGACTTGTTTTGATTTGCCTTTTTTTGGTTTTTTTTGTCTTCAAATTCCACTTTATTGGAAAGTTGCTAGTTTGTCACTAATCTTTTCAGAGTCAAAAAGTTGTTGTTAAAAAAATCCTATCATCGTAGAATTAGTTGAACTATTCTGGGTTTTTCATCTCCCTCTTTTTACTCTTAAAATAAGTGAAAATAGCTTTAACCATGTTTGTGTATATGTTGGCATTATGAATTTATATATGTTATATATATTTATATATACATTAAAAAAACCCAGCTTTTGTAGATATATCTTTTTTTATATAAATCTGTTCATGTTTCTAGACGAAAGTCAGATTCACTTATTCAGGCTTATATACAGAGCAAAATTATAAAAAAATCAGATTCGTTTGTTTATTAAACTTTTTTGTACAAAGGAAAATTGTAAACTAAACCATTGGTGCTTATCTTGTGTGTAGATCCGCTGGCTATGCCATTCCAACTTAATACCCTACCCTCCTACCCCTCTCCATGTCCTTTCCTTCCCTTGTGAAAATGTGGACCAGTGTAGGCCATTGCCCCCTCACAATAGCAATACCTGGAGTAATATGGATTGTTACTGTGTGATCACGTTTGCCGTATGATGAATGTCAAATGCTGAGGAAACAAAATTAATATTACTTTTCATATTTTTTAAAATCAGTGATGATTGCATGTTGAAATCATGAAGATAAATACATTGTAGACTTAATGCCATTGCTTTTTGTTTGTGTGATTCGTTGTTGACATAATATTTTACAGTTGAGAAATGTGTTTTTGAGCTACTTAAAACTACTATACTGGCATTGTTTATAACCCATAGTCAGTTTTTATAAATGAATAAACAGCTGTCATACAATGAGTTTGTTCAAGCTTTTGCTCTTTATGAGTTCTGTCTGTGTGTCAGTCTTTCTAGAAAGTCTGTCTCTGTCTATCTGTCTATCTGTCTCTGTCCCTTTCTCTCTATGTCTCTCTCTGTCTCCATCTGTCTGTCTGTCTCCCTCCCCCCCCCTTCCTCCCCAATCCCCTCTTAAGGGGTTTATTTCAGATTATTATGCTCATCCAAATTACGTGTGACAGTTGAAAATGAAAAAAGAGCAGGGAGGCACCTCCGGACTGTCCTGGCAAAATTGGTAGATTCAATTCCTAACTGTATCCCAGAAGTTGAAATGCAGCTACCTTAATTGTGGTGGGGGAAATAAAAAAAAGCAGTTGCATACGCAAACATCTGACCATCAGTGAGCCTTGGGAACTCTAGCCAAGGAACAACAACAACAACAACCACGATTAGGACGACGGTTAATTTCTCTCGTAATTTAGTTGTTGGTTCACTTGCCATTTTCACGATGATTGTGATCAGGGATTAAGCCCTTTTATGTTACTAAATGTATTTGATGGCTTTGTTTTGGAGGGGGGGGGGGGGGGGGGGGGATTTCAATAAATACACTTCTTCTGTGTATCCAAAAGAAGCTTTAAATTTAAAAAAAAAATTTTTTTTTTACTTGAGGACAGAGTGGGTTGTCTATTTCTTTGCTGGTTTATTTCTGTCTGTCTGTCTGTGTCTCTGTCTGTGTCTCTGTCTGTGTCTCTCTGTCTCTGTCTCTCTTTGCATGGGTGCGTACGCGCGCGCGTGCGTGCATGTATGCGTGCGTGTGTGTGTGTGTATGCGTGCGTGTTTGTGTGTATATGTGTGTGTGCGTGTGTATGTGTTTTGAGCATTGGATTGAATACAGAGTAGTGATATCTTCAGTTTAACGTCTATTCACATTTAGCGAATTTAGATGGTATTGTGGGTGTGTGTGTGTGCTCATGCGCGCGTGTGTGTGTGAGCAAGAGAGAGAGAGACAGACAGAAACAGTCAGAGACAGAGAGAACTTATAACTTTGAAATGGCTTTAATATCCATCAGGTATAGGCCACAGTTCACTTTGAGGGGCCAAAAAATTAATGGAAAGATGCACAGAGAGAGAGAGAGAGAGAGCGAAGGGGGATAATCTGCCGGCAGAGGTGTTGATGCGTGATGCACGTGAAAAATGAGTTCTGTTCACCCATAGAGGGAACGGAAGTAGCAAAACTGGCCTGCGCACTTCACTGTTCCGTTAGGCCTAACGGTGACTTGATTCAAAGTCCCTGCCACCATTGGACAAGACGCATGATTGTTACCGCTCCATGCAGTTTTAAGGTGAGGCTTCTGGTAAGCTTTATTGCTTTTTTTGGATTTAATTTTGTTTTTCATCAGCATTTTCGAAATTGAAACCTATGGAAAAACAAGAGGACTGTGAGAAGATTCTTTTTTTTACCATTTTTTCCCCTTTTCAGTACCCGTTTCCAAAACGAAGTATTCAGCTCCCCCTGTCTTCCTCTCCTCCCCGACTTAAACATAAAATTAATCTTTGCAGAGCCCCCCTCCCCTTGCCTTTTAGCCATACAGAACAAGAAACTAACGTGGAGACAGAAGCCTGCTACTTTCTTTAAAAAATTTCAGCTGGTGCAAAGTTGTATGGCTATTTTACTGTTTTTTCATTCTGCACAATGACCACATGTAAAGCTTTGTGTCATCTCCCCCTCCTTCCAAATTGGTAGTGTCCAGAATAATGGTTGGTAAAAAGGTTTTTCTGCTCCTCGGCTATAGCTCCCAGGTTCACCAATTGAGATTTTTGGTATGCCACCATTCTTAATATTAAGATAGCCGCATTCCGACTTAAGGGATATAGTTGGGAATCGAACCTACACATTTTTCCAGGACAGTCGGGATGTACCTCACTGTTTTCTGATTTTCAACTGTCGTGGGGTTCTTTTGACGTGCACAAGTTCGTAAGCACATGGTCCATCTGGTTTAGAATCGCCTCCAAAGACTTGACATTTTTATTTCGCTCATTGGTTAGAGCTCAGAGGTTCACCAATGGTGAGATTTTGCGTATGCGACCATTTATTTTTCGCTCACCATAAAGGTAGCCGCACTGCTTCGGGGATGTACCCTGAATATGTGCGTGTTTCCGAAACCCACTAAATGCTGACATTAAAATCCAGGATCTTTTGCATGCATATTTGGTCAGTATGTGTATATATACAAAGGTTGGGTACTGCCAGGTTTGCGGAGTATTTCGTCAGTTTTCTGTGAGGCGTAAATGAAAAAAAAAGGTTTTTAATATTGTCAGGACATTTCCTTTCGAAGTGTGGTGCACTATTAAATCTGTAGATGGGGGGTATCCAACTATATTAAGAGATAGTTGTGAGCTTGATTTTTAAAAACGTTTCATGAGTTTTAGACTGGTTTTGTTTGTTTACCTTTCAAAGTGCGCCACATTACTCTTAAATTGGTAGATGAAGTATCCAACTTTATACGATGGAAGTGAATTTAAGATTTTTAAAATTGTTTTAAAAACTAGATTCAGTCTGAGGTTTTTGTGTACTTGAAACGTGCAAACCAATTCTATTATAAATATACCATGCAGCATAGATATTTGAAAACTTGCATTTTATGCCTTAAAGTATTGCAAGTGAAACCATCTCTCAGCACGCACGCACACACACACACACACACACACACCTGTTCAAGGTGATTTTTCCCTGGAATTTCCAGGGAATGGGTACTGACTCGACAGCCCCGAAAGTCTTTCGGATGAGATTATACACCACGGCCCTGTCTTCAAACGCTTGCAGAACATTTTGAAATAAAAAAGAAAAGAAAATATGAAATACTTGTTCAAAAATATGTATGACACAGTTCTCTGTGTGTGTGCTTATCAGATTATGGCCAGCAGCCGTGAACCTTCTTAACAGAGAACACGAGATGGTGAATTAGTACAGGGGTACAGTGCTCCAGGGCTCCTTGTGATAGCATAACCCTATAGTCAGCTTCTGTATTGAATAGGGTTCGAGCTCTTTGTCAAGCCATTCCTTCGATGGCCTCTTACTAATCGTTATGAAATATAAACGTATGCTCGTTTTTGGGGTGAGGATATTTTACACTCCCAGTGCTTAGTTTTCAAGACTGTTTCCAGTTAGTAGGCTTCTGCACTGAATAAAGTTTGAGCTCTGTGTGAAATCAGTCCTTTGGGTGGCCTCTAATAGTTCTGAGATGCAAACGTGCCTTCATTCGTCTTTTGAGGTGAGGATATTCTACAGTTCCAGTGCTGTTTTCAAATACTGTTTCCAGTTTGTAGGCATCTTTATTCAATAGGGTTCGAGGTCTGTCAAGCAAGTCCTTTGTGTGGCGTCTTACTAATAGTTCCTGAGATATAAATGTATGTTTGTCTTTGCAGTAGGTATATTCTACAGTCCCAGTGCTCGGTTTTCAAGGTGGTTTCCAGAGGCTTCAGGGTCGAGCAAAAGCGCTGACAGTGTTTGGTTTGGTTAGGGAGCGGAGTCAGGATTTTGAACATAATCATATATGGAATTTATATAGCACTGAATCTTGTAAAAAAAACCAAAAACAAATCGAAGCGTTTGCACTCACATAATTTACACGCATGCAACTCTCCTTAAACATAATGAACAACAGATTTCAAATTCTTGCGCGCGTACGCATACGCACGCGCGCACACACACACACACACACACACACACACACACACACACACACACACACACACACACACACACACACACACACACACTCACTCACTCACTCACTCACTCACTCACTCACTCGCGAACACTCTTAGGAGGTGAAGGATGCTGTTGAAAATTGACAGATATGAGGGGGAAAGTCTCAGTTAGGAAACAAGTGTTTTGAGGCTGGATTTGAAGGCAAGTGAAGGCTTTTGGCGAAGTGAAAGAGGGAGGTCATTCCAGGTGGATGGACCAGAAACAAAGAGCGACGGCCAACATGGTTACGAACATTTCATATTTCAAAAACGGGCAGAAATTCATAGCATGATTCACCACAAGTGAACCGTTTTCGGAAAGAAGCCAATGAGAGCATCAGTTTATTGTGGAAAGTTGCTGCTGAGTGTGAGGTTGACTGCGTAAAGTAGAGATGCAAAGCCGCAGACTAGTCATTGCCTTAGAAATTGCTTCAGAAAGTAGCTGAGAACACATCCTTACAGTACTTGCCGAAGGAAGTAATGTCACTCTTGGTTTATGCTGTTATGGTCAACTTGTGTTCATCTCTGGGGAATGCTTCATGGCAGTAGGACCTGTCAGTTGCCTTTAGATCACTGGACACCAGATTCCTGATTGCTTTCAAATCCCTTGTTAGAAAAATTACAGTAACTTGGTAACTAAAAAAATGAAACTATTAACTTAATGGACAAAAACCTAAACTGACGTCAATTAAAGAGATTTAAATCATGTTAGGTTATAAAACTAAAAGGGGTCTTTAGAATATAATGGGGGTTCAAAATGAAACCAATAAAAAGCAAAATAAAACTAACTAGGGAAATAAACAAAAAATCCCCTAAAACTAAAAAAGTAAATTAAAATTAAACGGTCCCATCAAAAGAAAAAAATAACCTAACCCCCCCCCACTTAGATACAAACATGACCCCTCAACAAACAATAATAATAAAACTCCATAGGAAGGGATGAAAAAGCAGTCTTGGTGACAGTGATCCTGGTGTTCTGGAAAGAACATCATCTTTAAAGGCACTGACAATTGTGTGTAGAACTAGTTCCTTCCATAGTGAAGTTTACGCTGACTCTGGCTCATTCATTGCACGTTCACTTAGTCCAAGACGAGGAAACCTCATGGTGTGTGGCTTATGATGTGCTAATAACTATCTGCTTCTGGATTGTCGAGATGTTCAGGATATTAGGCGCAGGCATTTTACTGTAGGTAGATGCGGGTAAAGATGTCATGTCATAGTTTGTTGGTTTGAACAAGATTGGTTTTAAGGAATCTGACGTGGTTTTCCCTTATGGTGACCGTCCTGGGTTCACCCTTATAGTTGGCCTGGGCATTGAGATGAGGAATGATAGACTTGTTTTTTTTTTAATTATAAAGTTTTCTGTTTTAATCTTAGCTCCGTGGTCGGCGGGGCTGTGAACAAGATTAAATTGGGCTTTAAACTCGGTCGGAAGGTCTGGAGTGGCTTGTTAGTCTAATCCAGGCCCTGCTGTGGGAGTAAAGGTAGTTCAGGCCTTGTGCGTATCTTGTTTCTTCTTACAGTAGGACCAGTGACACTGTCACTCCCTCACATTTCTTCAGGCGTTTTCCAAACTCTTGGTTCTTGTTCTTATTCTCTTAGGCTGTGGTGTTCCTAACATTAGGGTAAAGTAGTCATGCTGATCACAAGGCAGTTCTACGGGAGCTGTTCCTCCTGTACTGGTGCCTGCAGCTGGGATCATCCCTCCCTCCCTTCCATCGAGATGTCACTTCCCAGAATGTTCTTCCATCATCAAGACGTCACTTTCCAGAACTATCCATGATGTCACTTCCCAGAACTTGACATCATTAAGACGTCACTTGCCAGAACTTATCATCAAGACGTCACTTCGGAGAACTGTCCCTCTGTCATCAAGACCTAACTAGTAAGTACAAGATTAGAGATATATACCACTATACCTTAGCAGACCTAAAAGAATGATTAATAATGTAGTGTGATTTGCACGCGTGCGCACTGTGTTTGGATTTTTGTATTGGGGTTTGCTGGATATCTTTCAAACACTGTAAACTGTAAAGCTTAGCTCCTTGTGAGGAAGGTGCTTTAGAAGTAACTCGCTCTTCAATTGACCTAGGCCTAAGGAAATGAAAACCTGATGATGAAATGTTTGATAGAATTTGAATTTGTATGTGTAGGAGTATTTATGTTAAAAGTAGTACTATGATTGTAATTTTTTAAAAATCGGAAAAAGTTCATGATCCAGCACTTTATTTTCAAAGCTTCTTATGAAAACCATATTAGTTTGCAGTGGCTTTGTCATTAACAAAGATGTGTAAACTTAAACCAGTGCAGAGTGTCCAGATCACATAGTTATAATAGGTCATGAAACTTTCATACCCACGAGTCAGTAGTTATATTTCCTACTTGTTTGCCTTGGAATCAAGTGCTAAGAACTTTGCTTTCACACCCAAACCCGCCTTGTTTCTAGCTTTCACTTTGTCTGGTTACCAGGTGCCGCAAGATTCCGGAGAACTATCAAGAAAGCTGGCCACAGGACCCCCAGCTGCTTGTTGTAAAGAGGAAGGTGGTGACAGCACATATCAAGGCTGCCTTGCCAAGACTGTCCTGCAGGAGACACTGGAGGGAGGACGACACAGGAGAAAGAACTGGACAAAGAACATCAAAAATGGACCGACCTGGACACGGCAATGCTACTCCGAAACACTGAAGACGTACTAGCCTTGAGATAACTCCACCAGCAATGCTACTCTAAAACACTGGAGACCAGCCTTGAGATAACTCGACCAGCAATGCTACTCTGAAACACTGAAGACGGACCAGCCTTGAGATAAGTCCACCAGCAATGCTACTCCGAAATACTGAAGACGGACCAGCCTTGAGATAACTCCACCAGCAATGCTACTCTGACACTGAAGACGGACCAGCTTTGAGATAACTCCACCAGTAATGCTACTCTGAAACACTGAAGACGGACCAGCTTTGAGAACTCCACCAGCAATGCTACTCTGAAACACTGAAGAGGGACCGGCCTTTGAGATAACTCCACCAGCAATACTACTCTGAAACACTGAAGACGGACCAGCTTTGAGATAACTCCACCAGTAATGCTACTCTGAAACACTGAAGAGGGACCGGCCTTTGAGATAACTCCACCAGCAATACTACTCTGAAACACTGAAGACGGACCAGCCTTGAGATAACTCCACCAGCAATAACACTGAAGACGGACCAGCCTTGAGATAACTCCACCAGCAATGCTACTCTGAAACACTGAAGACGGACCAGCCTTGAGATAACTCCACCAGCAATGCTACTCTGAAACGCCGAAGAGAGACCAGCCTTGAGATAACTCGACCAGCAATGCTACTCTGAAAAAACTGTAGAGGGACCAGCCGTGAGATATCTCCACCAGCAATGCTACTCTGAAAAACTGTAGAGGGACCAGCCGTGAGATAACTCGACCAAAGCATCCCTGGTATTTTCAACGACCAGCTTCATCAGTGAATTGCTGACACGAACCCAGGCAGTAAGAGAAGTCTTGGATGGGCTCGGCTACATGTCACAGAGCAGGTGAGAACCATATGTGATCAGTCTCTGTGAATGTTAGTGTTCTGCATTTGTCTCGATGTTTGTTGTATCATCTGCTTGACTGTTTGGTTTGCTTGTCTATGTGTGTTTATTCATTTCCATTTTCGTGTCGGTTTGTTCTTGTGTATGTCTTTCCTTATTTTGTTATTGTTATATATCTGGGTTTTGTGTGTGTGTCCTTGTCTTTTGTATGTGTTTGCATTTTTCTGTGTTTGTCTGCTCGCGTGTGTGTCTGCTTTTTTGTTTGTGTTTTTTTTTTTAAATCTGTATTTGTGTATATGTCTAGGGTTTTGTTTTGTTTTATTTGTACTTGTGTGTATACGTGTGTTTTTCTGTTTTCTCTTTGTCCGTGTGTGTATATTCGTTTGCATGTTTTTCTCATGTCCATGTGTATATGTCTGTGTTTGCTTTATTCTGTGTTGTATGTCCGTGTGTATGTTTTTTTCTGGTATTTTGTCTGTCCTTGTGATATGTCTGTGCTTGCTTTTATATATCTGTCCTTGCGTGCGTACTTTTTGTTTTTTGCCTGTATTTGTGAATGTCTTTTTGACAGTAGCTGCTATTAGGTTCTGTGTTGGTTGGGGTGGGTGGGTGCTGGTTTTACCTCCGAGGTTTACCAATGGTGATATTATTGCGTATGCAACCCTTCCTCCCCCCCCCCCCACCCCCATTTTCATTGGGTTGTGCAGACAGCATGATTCAGAGAGGAGTAGGGCAGTTACGGCTGATGACACACACACAGACCTGGCAAGCAGCCTTCTCTGTGGATACGGAGTCCCGTTGGCTCCACAGGGTTTAACATGCCCCCCCCCCCCCTAAGAAACACTGCCTGAAAAAAATGCAGTTCTCAGCCTTTACCAAGGAGTTGAAGCAGTCAGATCAGATCAGGTCAAACATGCCTTTAGCAGGGATAGTTGTTTTTTCTGTTACGTTCAACCTTGGGGGACGGGATAGCCTGGTGGTTAGCGTGATGCGCTCGTGATCTGCTGACCCGGGTTCGATTCACGTTCAAGAGGATTTTTCCTCTGGAGTTAACATCAGTGCTGACTCTTACTTCCCCAAAAAGTCTTTTGGATGAGACTATAAAGCGAGGTCTGTTTGCGAACGCACGCAGAACATCTTGCGTACACGTTAAAACCCCGTTCTACTTTTCGGAAGAGTAGGCCATAGTGTGCCGGTGGGAACCGATCACAAAAGTTACAAAACTGCAAACACACGCAGATTGGATGTAAAAAAGCACATGAGTGCTTATTCCATTATTCTGGAAATAAAAGAATAAGCAAATAAATATATGTGGATGTTAATCTGTTTAGAAGCAAGACAGTTTGAAAGATGAGTGAACGTTGTAAACTGCAAGGTTCAGCCATATCAGGAAAAAGTGGAAAAGACGAAATAAACCATTTTCCATTTACTTACAAGTTGGAGAGAATAGAATTTCTAAGTCAGCATTTAAAATATGATGGGGATGAAAAAGGGATTTTAGAAGATAAAGAATGAAGCACATAAAAAAATGCTTATGAGATCATTGCCATCGGTTGGCCTAACTATTATGATTTCCACTATTGTCATAAAATGTTGCTGGAATAAATGTGTGACTTAGAGTTGAGATAATTATAAAATCTAGAATACATATCAACGCCCTGAAATTATTTTATGTCTTCAGATCTCGTCATTGCGGAACACTAGCCCATCGAGAAGAAATCAAGTCATCGCGGAAAGAGGCCAGAGGAGAGAGAGAAGGATGCCATCAGTTATATATGCTAGACAGGATAAATGCACAAAGGAATGGCATGGATCAATAGTTAAATAATGAAACCAGACAAATGGAATCACACTGCAGACACTAGAGCTGCAATTATTTCAGATAAATGTTGTCATAATTGTTAGACAGCATGCATCTTACACTACTAGGGCAGTTATTGCTCTAGATGTTAGGCACAAATGAAGAAAACTTGGTATTTTGTTTGCTGTTGATGTTGCCTATGAAGATATATTTTAAGCAACAATTACTCGGAAAAGAGCGGAGAAAAATGAGGATACCCCAAAAAAGAGTAAACGATGAAAGCAAGAGGAAAAAACAAAAAGATACCAAAAAGAAAAAGAGCGAAAAATGAATACCCTCCCCTTCACCTGGAAAAAACCCAGATGATAGTGCTTTACAATTTGTGTGTAAATTAGTAAAACACAATCATAACAAATGGAAGGGCAGAATGCCTATTCAAATAAGCAGAAATGAGGAAAAATTTGACAGATTGAGAATACTTTTTGCTTTGAGAATACTTTTTGCTTTTTCTAATGTATTTTCAACTCTTTACAAAATAGAATGGCTGGCACTCTCAATGCTGCCTGCTATTCATGTTAAATTTGAAGTGATTGGATTTAAATTGTTCTTTTTTTGCTGTAATATGATTGAAGCAATTTCAATTTGATATTTTGTTCAAGACTCCAGATTAATTTTGTAGAATAATTTTTTTAAGCTGATAAGTCCAATACATTTCTGTATTATGTCCCTTGGTGTTTGTGGGACTAAAAATTTTTTAGAATGAGTCAATTACTTGAGGAAATGCTCAGTTGCTGAAATAACTTCTATTGAGGTATTTTACAAAGTTTTTTTTTTGTTGTCTTGTTTCTATTTTTCTAAAGACTCAATGGTTGCTTGAGAAAATATTCTGGTCTTGACATAACTTACATTAAACACGAGTGTTTTTATAATGAACACTTTTTTGTGAGGAAACGTTTGAGAAAATACTGCTGTCCTATCGAATTTTGTTTGTTGGACTCAGTGGCCATCGTTTGTGATTAAAAAAAAATCTTTATAATTAAGAAAATGATTGCTTACAAGTCCTTTTAATCTGCATTGTAGAACTAGCAATGATTTTTATTTTTATCCCGCCCCGCCCCCTCCTCCCAATGAATCGGATATGATTAGGAAAATACTTTTGTGATACTCTTCTACTTCTTGATTATATACCTGGCAATGTTTTGTAATCTTTTAAATTAAGAAAATCAAATGTTCAATTATTTAGAAATAGATAAATCTTTATCAGTACCTGTGCAGTTGGTGGGCAGGAAAGTGTCGGAGACCTCAAAAATACACACTGTAAAATAGACGATTAAAAAGCCTTTAAGTTTGGCTGAAGTAGAAATATGTGCTAAAACATTTACAGACTTCACAAAATAGTTTTTTCTGAGTTTATTTTTAAATTCTTTATTTTACTTCGAGGATAATAGACTAAGCACTCATGTGCTTTTTTGACATACAGTCCCCGTTTGTATACAGTTTTGTAAATTGTCATCCATTCCCAATGGCACACAATGGCTTACTCTTCCGAAAAGCGGAACGAGTTTTAACATGTGTGCAAGATATGCGTGCGTTCGCACATGGGACCGTGGTTTATAGTCTCATCCGAAGGACTTTTAGGGGGAATGGAGTCGGTTTGTGTGCGTGTGTGTGAGAAGGGGGAAGATATTAGGAGACATCAGGTTGGAGGGAGAGGCAAGGAAGGGAAAGTGTTTAGGAGAGATGGAGGCACATTTAGAGTAGTAGAGATAGAAGAAAAATCTGGGTGATAGATTTTTTCTTACGTGACTTATTTTGGGATTTAAGAAATAAAGATGAAACTGGTAAAAAAAGAAAGATGCAACTCGTTCAAAAATGTCTTGGGCTCGAAATTTTGATATCTAAACTGGAAATGTGTGTGGACACTGAAGTCCATTGCACCACCGTAGCTGTTGATAGGATTGGAGATTGAATCAAAATTCCATGCTATTGCGAGCTACATACCATTGTGTCTATAGCTACATACCATTTGTCAGCGTGCTATTGTCCACATGCATTCTAACATTCAGACCAACCAGCTGACAGACAACCATCTCCCGCTACTAACTGTTAACACTAACACTAACCTCAACCCTAACTCTGGCCCCACATGTGGACACAAAAAGCAGGTAGACAACAGGTATATGCTGACATAATGGCTAAAAATGTTCTCCTTTGGGTAGGAATTTTTCTGAAAGTACATGGATAAGCACACCTCTTTAGACCATGCTCTAAAATGCAGTCATACGCGAACAGTAAAATGAAATTAAAAAAGATAATCAAATACTATTACTGATAGTAGTATAATGAAGATAGCATAATGTACTGCTAGGGTTGGTAGGAGGATAGGTGCTATAATTTTAGGAAAAGGATGTGGGGGGGGGGGGGATGCTGTTACAATGTTGTGGTATATAGGGAGGGGAAAGAGGTGTGATGATTGGGGATAGGGGACAGGCAGTCACTTTCTGATTAGGTTAAGGGGAGGGCGGGGAACATTTTAGAAAAGTTTTAAAACAAAATTACAGGGTGTTATAGAATGCGCAATTGAATAATCATGCGAAGTGGCAAGATGAATTTTAGAACATTTACTTCACAGTATGGGATGCTTGCCTGCGAATACAGTATTCAATAACCATTAAGGGAGGGTACTGGGGGATAGTGAGGATGGATTGCAGAGAAGTGGTGTTGGGAGGGGTAGAAAGTATGTTCAGGTTAATGGGACAGTGCGTGTGTAGACTATAAACCTATGCCCCGTGTGCGAACGCATGCAGAACATCTTGCGCACACGTTAAATCTTGTTCCGCTGTTCGAAAGAGTAGGCCATTGTGTGCCGGTGGGAACAGATATTTACAAAACCGCATACACACGCATAAAAAAAAGTCATCTGAGCGCTTTATTATTAGTAGTACACAAACGCTGTATATCCCCGTTTAAGTTCCCTGTATACATGGTTTAATAATGTCTTAGATTTTTTAAAATGTATCTAGATGGGTTTCTTGAGGCCCCATAATGTATTTTTGGGAAAAAATGTGGACAGATTTTTTCCCTAAAAGATTGAAAGAAATAGTGAGAGAATGTTGAAGGCGCCACACAAATTTTGTATTGGCAAGACTAAAGTAACAGAACGGACATTAAGCAGTGCTTGTATTCTGCATGATTTCTCCTTTGCTTTATTGCAGTTGTCCGGCCTTTGTACTGTAATCTGTTATGTCCATTTGAGCTGATTTTCTGCAACTTCCCCCACCCCCCCCCCCCCCAAATGTGTGTATTCTAAAATTCTATAGTAGCAAATGTGAAATAATGTGGTCTAGCAGAACACTGCAATAATACAGTGTGGTGTGGGTTGTGGTTTATGTTCATCCTTTGCTTGCTATATTATGACTTTTGTGCTTTCATGGAACCTGGCTTGTGTAGAGCTAAACATGGTTTTATCATGTGTGTTTTTTGTGGTTGGTTGTAAGTGTTTTTACAGGCAGTTTTTATAAAACGCTTTGCTGAAATATGTTATAAAATTCTTTTTTACTTTAAATCACTGCCTAAATAAAAGAAAAATGTGCATTTCAGCAAGAAATGCTGGACATCTAGTCTTGTTTAAAGATCTTTTATCTCTCTTCTTGTCCATCACGTCTTTAGATATTTTGTATTGACATTTAGTAGTTTTCTAGACTTGATTACCGAAACTTGATGTTTCTTTCACTGTTGCTTTTATATACACAGTTTACTTGCACAAAATGATGCCCTTTTTCTGTTCATTGTACTTTGTAAAATATGGGTATAGTTAACTACTGTCACCCACTATTCTTATAGATCATTACTCCAACATAGCCTGACATTGTCACAGTTAGTAGTAGCTTCATGATTTTGCTCATGCAGTATTTGCCTGTCTGGGGCTATTTGTTCACCAGCTGTAAGGGACATGTGTGTTGTGGGCTTTTATTTTCCACCATTGGGTTGCTCGACTTGTTAGGGTTTTTAATTTTTCTTTTAACTTCTGCACAAAAAAACGACCCAAGAAAACCTGTATCTTTCTCCCAAACATGTTGCCCTTTCTTGAATGAATTACACAATGATTTTAGATTTTCATGTTCAGTGTGTTTTAAGGTATTTATTGTTTCAAATTCTTTTAGGGGCTTGTGAAATTTCTCCGCTTTATCTAGGCAGTTGTGTAATTTAGCTCCACATAACCGTTTCAAAGTATACTCGCATCAATGTTTTTCACTTTCAAGTGAAAGGTAGTACATGTGTGTAGCATATTTCCTGCATCAATTCTAGATCATAACGATCTGAAGGACACGGCTTAAATCATGTTTCACCTTTAGCTGTCCTCTTTATGTGCAACTCTTAGATAATAGTTTTTGCGGTGTATGATAGACTGGTTTAAGTTATGCAGTTAATGCCCTCCATATTTTTGCTGCTCCTTCCCCCTATTTTCTATTGCAAAGCCAAAAGTTGAGTTCTATATGCATTATGTTAAAATATATTGTATTTTTTTAAGCTGTTTTCCAATTGATTTTACTGTTATACAACGCCAGTATTTTTGCTTTTGCGTTGCAAATATCACTGATTTTGTTCTGTTAGCACACTTCATCTAAAACCTTGTTCTAGAAACCGAACTGAAAATGTACAAAGATGTTAATACTTTCACAACCCAATTGAATTATCCCTATCATGTTTGATGAAATCAAAGCTTGGCCATCTGAATGAATGGAGAAAAAATTGATTTAGAAAACGTTTCCTGTAACCAGTATTGCTTCCATTTTTCCTGTATGTGGTGAGCACACACCACTGACACTTGACTACCCAACTGAGAAAAATGCAAGATTTGTACAACTCGTACTGCTTTAACAACTTACAAGCTGATGTTTTGCATTTGTTTATGGTATTTGTGCTTTCTGGCTGTAAAGATATGGCTGGAATTAAGCATTTTGTCACTCCTGAATTTTTAAACCATACTGAAATGAACACGTCTCTGTGGTCTGAGATTTCACATAATGTTAACATTCAAAAGCGAATAAATTCAGTGGGTCTGTCATTGTCACTGCTGGTCAGAGCATTGGGGAAAAGCCTACGTCCCCCTTCAGCCGAAAAAGAGAGGCTGGAGTCAGGGTTGGGTAGCCGGCTCGCAGCTGATATATTAACAAAATATAACAGGAAACTTGGGAATGATACTGGACAAAAGGAAATACAAGTGCAAACATTAAGACTGAATGAAAAATAAAAAAAACATGGCCAAGGTCTTTGTTCAGAGTTCCATTTATGAATGACTGTGTCTACAAGTGTAGAGTATATGCACAAGATCTCAGATAATTATTCACCTCTCTCTCTCTCTCTCTCTCTCTCTCTCTCTCTCTCTCTCTCTCTCTCTCTCTCTCTCTCTCTCTCTCTCTCTCCTCTTTCTTCTTTTCTTTCGGATGAAACTATAAACCGAGGTCCCGTGTACGAACGCACGCAGAACAGCTTGCACACACGTTAAAACCCGTTCCGCTTTTCGGAAGAGTAGACCATTGTGTGTGCCAGTGGGTATGGGTTACAAAACTGCATACACACGGGGGCTGGATGAAAAAAGCACATGAGTGCTTATTCCATTATCCTCGAAATAAAATTAATCTCTCTCTCCTTTAAATTCAAATGTACTCATTCAGTCCATCACGCATATATATATATATATATATATATGGAATTTATATAGCGCTGAATCTTGTAAAAAGCAAACAAATCAACCGCTTAAAAACATATGTATATATATATATATATATATATATGTGTGCAAACGGATATATTCTATGATTATGGGGCGGCTTTGCCTGGTGGTTAGAGCAATGAGCTCGTGATCTAATGGCCCGGATTTTAACCACGACGGAGGTGCGCATTTGAGGGAAGTTTTCTCTTTTAGGATTTAAAGTTGACATCAGACCCGACTCCACCCCCCTGAAAGTACTTCGGATGATACTATAAACTAAGGTCTGTGTACGAACACACGCAGAGCATCTTGCACTCACGTTAAAAAACCCTGTTCTGCCTTTCGGAAGAGCAGGCCATTTGCACGCATGTAAGAACAGATACCGTTCCCAAACCGCATGCTCTCTAGTGTCGTATTTCGATAAATTGTCCTCCCTGGTTTCGAAGTGCGGCTATATTTTTTATGATAGGCAAACGGTTGCATCGACAGAATCTATTGGTGAACATGGGAACTCAAGCCACAAAACGAATAACAAATATGTGAAAAATCCCTTCATACTATTGGGTAGGCACGACCGCAGCGCTTTCTTCCCCTGGTGTCTTTTTATCCACATGTTAGCTAGCTGAGAGAGACCAGTGTGATAATCCTTGTCTTGGAACAACGAAAGTCGGATGCGCTGGGTCTGACTTGCCGGGCGCTTAACGGCAGCGCAACACATTTTTGCTCATATGACAGACAATAGCTGCTGTCTTGAGTGTTCGTCGACGACGACAATGAGGAAAACAATGTCTCGGATCCTTTGAAGAATGAATTTTCTGTGCCTTTTTGGGTCTTCTATTGGTTATTTCATGTTTTCTAAATACCTCAGTGATCAATTTATTCCTACACTTCATCTTCACAGAGACATGTACAGAAATACATAGGCACGCACGCGTGACGCACACACAAACACACACACGGGACGGGACAGCTTAGTGGTTAGAACATTGCGCTCGCAATCAGACGACCCGGGTTCGATTCCCGTTAAATGGGATATTTTCCCCTGGAGTTAACATCAGTGCAGACTCCACTCTCCCCAAAAGTCATTCGGATGAGACTATAAGCCGAGGCCCCGTTTGCGAACGCACACATAACATCTTGCCCACACGT
The DNA here is from genome assembly GCA_028751875.1 of Rapana venosa. Taxonomy (NCBI): domain Eukaryota; kingdom Metazoa; phylum Mollusca; class Gastropoda; order Neogastropoda; family Muricidae; genus Rapana; species Rapana venosa. The sequence goes on from CM054135.1 coordinate 5,852,065, forward strand.
TAAAATCCTGTTCCGCTTTTCGTAAGAGTGGGCCATTGTGTGCCGGTGGGAACAGATGACAGAATTTACAAAACCGCATACACACGGGGACAGGATATAAAAAAGCACATGAGTCTTTATCCCATTATCCTCGATGTAAAAGAATAATTAACCCCCCCAAAAAAAAAAGAAACACGCGCTAACGCACACGCACGCACACATGCCCCCTCCCCTCCCTCCCCCAGCAGCCACCTCATGGCAACATTTTTTTTCTGAAAACGTATCGCCCAAATAATAATAGTGATAATAAAAATAAAAAAGCAAAACAAAACAACACCCCATCCCACCATTCACTCACGCAGCCATAAACACGCCAGCCAGAAAAAAGACAACTCTCATCGAAATAAAAAAACACTACTCCCACCCCCCCAAAAAAGGCCCCCCCCCCCCCTTCCCCAACAAACTACACCACCAAACACACACACACACACACACGCACGCCACGCACGCACGCACGCACGCAGGCGCGCGCGCGCGCGTTAAAAAACTCAAACACCACCACCACTGCACACAAAAAACAAACCCAGAAAGAAAGAGAATAGAAGTTGAATCTATTTTGATGAAGTCTCCCTTTTCCGAGAACAGCAGCCTCATTTTTTCGACGCTGAGAATTTGGCCACGATTAAGAATTGTTTTACTATAAGAAGCATGGACCCCTCCCCTCCTCGAAAACCCTCCCCTCCTCGACCCCCTCCCCTCCTCCCCCCAAAAAAGTCCAGAACAAGAACAACACACCCCTCAACAACAACAAAAAGCCCACCAGTCATGAAGATACATGTTAATCT
>CM054135.1:5857888-5862888 GCA_028751875.1 Rapana venosa
ACCCTGCGCGGGGAATCCCGGTCGTCGTGCAGGGACCTCCGCGTGACGCTGTAGGCGCTGCGGGCAGGCTGCACCAGGGACTCCACCAGGGACTCTGTGGACTCGGCCGTCAGCAGCATCTTCTTGTGCAGGTGTTTGCGGTGGCCGCGCAGAACGACGGCGAAGCTGTCGTTGTCGCTTTTGCCGGGGCGGCCTAGACGCGCCATGGGCATCTTGAGCCGCTTGATGCTGTAGTAATCCGAGTGCAGCTCGCTGTGCGGGTCGTAGGTCTTGTTGTCCAGGTCCTGCTTGAAGCAGATGGCGAAGACTTCGGAGCGCAGCTCGGAGCGTTCCTTCTGCAGCTGCTGCCGGGTCCTGGCGATGCGCTGGTTGAAGGAGGGGCTGTGCTGGCGGTCCATGCGGGACACGGAGGCGGAGGAGTCGAAGACGTTGACACGGCTGTTGACATCGGCAGTGTGAGACGGCGAGGCCGAGTGCAGGCTGAAGGCTTTCCTGGGCCTCATCCGCCTGAAGGTTTCCAGCTGAACTTTCTGCTCCTCTGTCAGTGTGGGCTTGGGGAAGAAGCGCCCAGGGACCTGCTTCCCCTTGGAGAGCGGGGGCCGAGCCGGGAAGGTGGCCACGCTGCGTTTAGTGACGGGCGTCAGCAGCTCGCGGATGGAAGGACTGGACTGCGGAGATTTGGCCGTAGAGTTCAGCTTCTTCTCTCTGTGCACATCCAAGGAAGACACGGTGATGGGGGGAGCGGTGAGGGAGCGCTGGTGCAGGCGCGGCATGTCCACCTTGTTGTTGGGTCCCAGGACGGCCAGCGAGTCCCTCATCTCCATCTCCAGGTCGGGGTCTCGGGCCCAGGGCTTCAGCTGGAAGGGCTGGAAGGCAGGGCGGTGCCAGCGGAACCCGCCGTGACTCTCCCTGGGGGGCCTCCGCGACACGTGGTGGCTGGGGATTGGCGTGGGCAGGGCCACCTTGTCCAGGGGCATGTGCATGGGAGGCGGGTGCTGCGCCAGCTGCACCACACTGCACGTCACGCCGGGGACGGTCGCCATGTTTACTTTTGCCCCCCAAACAAAATGTCCACTCTGAATGATGGATGTCACTGGTTCTTTACGCCCATGATAGAATACAAACCACTCTCAACACGCCTAGAACAGCTCAAGTCCTCTCAGATCACAGACATAATGCCCACATATACCAAAAAAATCACACTTATTCCAATCTGAAAACCGATCTTGTAAGTTTTGTGCATTCATCGCTTCATCAAACCGCTAAAGATCAATCCGACATCACACAGCCTTACCGAACGAAGAAACACAGTCAACTTTTTTTATATGTAGCTAGAATCTCCTCCCCTTCTAATGATCAGAACACGGCCCAACACAGCAGGAAGGACAAGGAACAGGGAGGAGAGGGAAAACACGACTCCATGTTGTCTCCAAACTAAGGTTACTCTCTTGACATGACCTTCATCGCTTTGCCAACAGCTAGAAACGAGAGTTGGCGAGATCCTGCAAGGTTGATTAATTAACTAAGCTTCGTGGTTGTTTAGGGCTCGCTGCTGTCACTGGTGGCTGGGTGAGTGAGTGGCTGGGAGGGTGGGGTGGGGATGGGCCTAGTCCTAGTCCTGTACCCAGTCCTAGTCCTGTGTATTCCCTGCCTTAAGCAGCCGTGGACCCCGAGTGTCTTTTGCACTAATCCGAAGCAACTGTGTGGGATTAACGTCCAAGCCTGGTCACTAAGCTTTTTGATTATACTGACCACTACACTACAGCACAGGGATATAGGATTAAGCGCTTTGAAGTCTATGAGTGGGTAGTGTACTTCGTAGGGTAGTTTTGGTTTTCTACTGTGCAGGTGCTCTCTCTCTCTCGCTCTCTCTCGCTCTCTCTCTCTCTCCTCTCTTCTCTCTCTCTCTCTCTCTCTCTCTCTCTCCTCTCTCTGTGCGTCTTTGTGTGTGTGTGTGTTTGTGTGTGTGTGTGTGTGTGTGTGTGTCTGTCTGTGTCTATCTGTCTGTCTGTCTTTCTCTGCTTGTCTGTCTTTCGCTGCTTGTCTGTCTGTCTCTGTCTGTCTGTGCATGCGTGCGTGCATGCGCGCGCGCGCGCGCGTGCGTGTATGTGTGTGTGCGTGTGTGTGTATGTACATGTGTGCGTACGCGTGCACGCGCGCGTGTGTGTGACTGGATATAAAACACTATATCAGTGCTTGTCTATTATCCACGAAACATGAAATTAAAAAAGTTTTAACTACCCCCTCTCTGCGTGTTTGTGTGTCTGTTGTCTGTCTGTCTGTCTGTCTGTCTGTCTGTCTATCTATCTATCTATCTATCTATGTCAAGAGACAAGAGGATAGACACTATTATTTCTTAATGCCCGTTTTTTTCCCCAAAATATTCACACCCCCCCCCCCCACACACACACACGCACACACATCAACTTTGGGACCTGCACGCGCATATGTATGCAGGTGCCTACACGCTGGGCCAGAAAGATGTACATACACGCATACAGACATGTTTGCAAACACAGATGTAGTCATGTATTCATGCACTGATATACCTGCGGGCACTTACCCCCAAACACACACACACAGAGTTATACACTCCACTCTCCCCAAAAGTCCTTCGGATGAGACTATAAGCCGAGGCCCCGTGTGGGAACGCACGCAGAACATCTTGCGCACACGTTAAATCCTGTTCCGCTTTTCGTAAGAGTAGGCCATTGTATGCCGGTGGGAACGGATGACAAAATTTACAAAACCGCGTACACACGGGGACTGGATGTAAAAAAGCACATAAGTGCTTATTCCATTATCCTCGAAATAGAAGAATAAATAAAAAATAAAAATAAAAATAAATAAATAATACAGCGGCTCAATTTGTTAAGACTGCATGTCATCTGAGTCCACTGCAGTGTGAATAAACAAGTTTATTTGAGAATCTACTAACAAATGCGAAATGAGCAGTGCAATACTCTATCACTCCGCTAACCAACAAACCAACGAATCAACCAGCCAACTAACATTTTATTATTTATTTATTTATTTCATTCTTTTATATCGAGGATAATGGAATAAACACTTATGTGCTTTTTTACATTCAGTCCCCGTGTGTATGCGGATTTGTGAATTCTGTCATCTGTTCCCACCGGCACGCAATGGCCTACTCTTACAAAAAGCGGAACAGGATTTAAAGAGTGCGCAATAATCACGTTTGCATCGTACTAAAAAATGAGTGGTTTTTTTCTCTCTTTTCCTTATTTTTCGGTAGATTCCCCCCCTTGATTTTGCATAGTTTACACATCTTAATAATCGCCCAGAAGTCATAGAACTCCGTCACATACTTTGTAAACTGTAGGCTACCAATAAGTATTCCCCCTAAAAACAAAACAAAACAAACAAACAAACAACAACCCCCCAAAAAAACAACCCACCAAAAACAACCAACACCCTCCCTCCTTAAAACAACAAAAACGCACACACATAACACAAACCAACCAACCCCATCGGTTGAGTTGAATGCAGGTTCGTATAAATGTTTGAGAAAACATACATTAAAAAGAGAGATATTCATAAAGCAATGGTTTTACGGTAGTGCAGTTTTGATAACCTTGAATCCAGTTTTGTAGAAAAGTACACCATACAAGTCTAATTAATTTCCCATATTGTTCTGAGAAAAAGTGCAACATTTTTTCCCCCAAGATTGTTCTGAGAATATTTTAATTCTCTTTGGTTATTGTCGTATAACCTCATTAAATACTATCCCACTCCTAACTACGTGTCGTATTGTTACAGTGTGTGTATATGGGTTTTTAGCAATTTGCCTTATTTAATAAATAGCCAAAAACACAAAGCACTCATAGTCTAGTACACGTTCAGTATATGCGGTAGCGGAAGTTTAGATTCTCCATTTTAGGAACGGACCGAACAGGAATGAATAAAATGGTGATAATGTTTACCGAGGTTACACGACAACTGTAAATTAAAAAGGTCAAGGTGTCCCACAACCTATAAGGTCGTAGGGAAGCCAGGCGTCAGAGACCTCACTTCTCTAGGGCCAGCATATTGAGGGCGGAGCCCATCTCCTCTCCCAATTGGATGGGTGACTGTTTGCACGCCTTGGCTTCAGTACAGTCCCTCAGTTCACCCAGCTGTAAATGGCTACCTGCCCTCTTTAGGGTCAGGGAAGGTAAAGCAGCGAGGGAGAGGAGATGGGCGTCGCCATCAAAATGCTGGCCCCTGGAGAAGCTGAGGTTTCTATCGCCTTGCTCCCTTACGACCACATAGGTAATGGGAAAACCTTTATCTTTTTACCTTTTTTTATGACTGACTGAGGTGACATACAGTTTGACACATAGCTGAGACAGTCAGCAGGCTAGTCACGTCATGATCATTCAGAAACCAAGCAACCAAGCATCCAGCCAACCCGACAAGTCGACCGAGTAAACGAGCAAGCAAGGAAAACAAAACAACCCCCCCCCCAAATAAACAGAAAAACAACAAGAATAACAAGAACCCCTTCCCCTCAAACAACGATCAAAACAAACCAACAAATAAAAAGCAAAGACAAGAGGTCAAGAGGACAGAAAAAAGAAGGCTAAAAAACAGAAAGAAAGAAATAACACCAATAATATTAACAGCAGCAGCAGCAACAGCAGCAGCAGCAACAACAACAGCAACTCACACACACTCGCACACACAACACACACACACACAACACACACACACACACACACACACACACACCACCACCACCACCACCCACCACGCACCCACCCAAAACAACAACAACCAACCAAGCAAACAATCAATCGATTAACACCCCCTCACCTCACTGCCTCCCCCCCTCCCTCCGCCGTCTTCCAGGACATACACATTCACTTACAATAAACTTTCAGGGTGTAGCCAGCTTAGAAACTTCAGAATTCACTGGCCCTTAGCGTACAGCCCAGATTGTGAAGACATGCTCAACGAACCATGACGCTTCAGAGACTTAGCTACCTTAGGATATG
>CM054135.1:5867888-5875388 GCA_028751875.1 Rapana venosa
TGTCTGTCTGTCTGTCTCTCTCCCCCTCTCTCTCTCTCTCTCGCTTTCTCTCTCTCTCTCTCTCTCTCTCTCTTCTCATCTCTCTCTCTCTCTCTCTCTCTCTCTCTCTCTCTCTCTCTCTTGTGCATCTATTGATATCCATGTGTGTGTATTTTCATATGTATGCTTTTGTTTTTCTTGCAGCTTTTTCTTTTCTTTTCATTTTGAGGGCTGGATGAAAAAAAAGTCTTGTTACTTAATCTATTACCCTCGTGAAAAAATGCGTTTGCGTTTCCCTTTTGTAACATGTTATTATTTTGTTCATGCAGAAATAGTAAAGGTAAGGAGGGTAAAGGAGTCCCATAACCTATAAGGTCGTAGGGGAGCGAGGCGTCAGAGACCTCACTTCTCTAGGGCCAGCATACTGAGGGCGGTGCCCATCTCCTCTCCCTCGCTGCTTTACCTTCCCTGACCCTAAAGAGGGCAGGTACCCATTTACAGCTGGGTGAATTGGGGGAACTGTATTGAAGCCAAGGCGCGCAAACGGTCACCCATCCAACTGGTAACCACGCTCGACGCTGCTTAACTTGGCTGGGGGAAAGCGAGTGCTCCGACCACTGAGCTATCCCGTCCCCAGAAATAGTAGTGGGGGAAAACAATCTTAGCACTTGTTGGATTTTGGGGTTTGTTTTTTCGGTTTTTGGTTGTAACGGCTTAGTCATGACATTGTCTTTGGCCGGGAAGTGTACATTAATTTTCAAGATTTTTTTGTTTGGGGGGGGGGGGGGGGGGGGGAGGCACTAAGCTTTAAGTTTTGCTGTAGAACAGCGTGGTGACTGTTTGTGTTTTGAAAGATTTTTAATGATATATATTTTTTGTGTTTTCTGAATTTTTCAAAAATTGTTTGGGGTAAGTTTTTGTTTTTTGTTTTGTTGTTGTTTACGTTTCTCAGCTAGAGCTTTGGGGTTCACGAATGTTGAAAGATTTTTAATGATATTGTTTTTCAATTCTTAATTTTTCAAAATTTTTTGGGTAAGTTTTGTTTTTGTTTTGTTGTTGTTTCTGTTTCTCAACTAGAGCTTTGGGGCTCACTAGTGGTGAGATTTTGCGTATGCCGCTAATTTTATGCTCCTACCATGAAAGTAGCCGTATTTCGATTGCGGAGATTGATGATAATCATCTACTTTCGTACAATCTTCGCGGTAAATGAGTATACAGCTTCCTTTGAGAGAGAGAAAGAGTGAGAGAGAGAGAGAGAGAGAGAGAGAGAGAGAGAGAGAGAGAGAGAGAGAGAGAGAGAGAGAGAAGAGAGAGAGAGAGAGAGAGAGAGAGAGAGAGAGAGATGATGATGATGATGATGATGATGACGATGACGAATATGATGAGAATGATGATGATGGTGACTATAATCTTTATTTTCAAGGATTATAGATAAACATTCACATAAATCTTTTCATCTGAGAGAGAGAGACAATGACAATGACAAATTCTTTTATTTCGAGGATAATGAATAAGCACACATGTGCTTTTTTACATCCAGTCCCCGCCCGTTAGGGATACATCTTAATAATAATAATAACCCAATACTTATACAGTCTCACAATAAAAACAAGGGGAATAACCCTTTTCAAAACAGCTCCCCCCCCCAACAACCCCCCCCCCCCCAAAGCAAGCAATTAAAAGAAAATCCTAAAAATACCCCACCCCTACCCCCACCCCCAAAAAAACCCTAACCAAAACAAAGAGAGAGAGAGAAGAGAGAGAGAGAGAGAGAGAGAGAGAGAGAGAGAGAGAGAGAGAGAGAGAGAGAGAGAGAGGGGTGGGGGGTGGGGGAGGGGGGTGCGGAGGAGAGAAAGACAGAGAAAAAGAACATGTTGGATATTACTATTTTTGTTTGTTCAAGAACTGGTTTTTTCTATTAATCTTGTACTTTTTGTTTTATTGCAGATTTCAGTTTACCAGAGAAGCTGAAGAAAATGATGACAGCTATGTCTGAATCGTAAGTAGTTTTCTGGTTTTGATTCATCTCCCCCCCCCCTATACACACACACACACACACACACACACACACACACACACACACACACACACACACACACACACACACACACACACACACACACACACACACACACACACACACACACACACACACACTCACAACCCCCCCTCCCCTACCCACTCACACTAATTTTTTTCCCCCGTGAAGATGCCAGGGGCCTCTCAGTATAAATAGCATCCCCACTTACTTGAAATCCTGTACAAGGAATTCCCTCTTTTCTGTCCATCTCTTTGTTTCTGCCTTGTTTCTTTTCTTCCTGTCACCTCCTTCCTGTTTCTTTTCTGCCTTCCTCGGTCCATTCTCCAGCCTTTCTTCCAAAAAAGACTTAATATACTTCCCCGTGGGGATGCCGGGGGCCCATCAGTATAAATAGCATCCCCACATTCTGGAAATTCTGTGCTAGAAATTTCCTCTTTTCTATCACTCTCTTTGTTTCTGCCTTGTTCCTTTGCTTCCCGTCACCTCCTTGTCTATTCTCTGCCTTCTTGGTCCATTCTCCTGCCTTTTTTCCAGAAAGAACTTAAAAGGTAACTATTCTCTCTTGTGCCGAAGTCAGATGCGCTGGGCCTGACTTGTCAGGCGCTTAACGGCAGCGTGACGCATTTTCGCTCATATAACAGACAACAATAGTTGCTGTCTGAGCGTTCGACGAAGAAGAAGAAGACTTAATATACAACGATTCTCTTCTATGCTGAAGTCGGACGTGCTGGTCCTGACTTGTCAGGTTCTTACCAGCAGCGCAGCGCATTTTGCTTATATGACAGGCAACAATAATAGTTGCTGTCTGAGCGTTCGTCGAAGAAGAGGAATATCCTTTTATGTGTATGACTAACATTTATTGGGAAGAATGGGTAGTGCCTGGTCTTCTCCTGCACTTGAAACTCTGCAGGAGGTCTGCCCGCTGGCCTCAGCCGACACGTTCCGATTTTAGGGTAGCTTATTTAAAGGTTCATACAGGAACATAATAGATTTATTTGAAAAACGGCCCCCAGAAAAGGCTGGGTAGGCAGAAAGAGAGAGAGAGAGAGAGAGAGAGAGAGAGAGAGAGAGAGAGAGAGAGAGAGAGAGAGAGAGAGAGAGAGAGAGACAGAGAGAGAGAGACAGAGAGAGAGAGACAGAGAGAGAGAGAGAGAGAGAGAGAGAGAGAGAGAGAGAGAGAAGAGAGAGAGAGACAGAGAGACAGAGAGAGAGAGGTGATAGGAAAGGGGAATTTTTACCACAGAATTTCCAGAAAGTGGGGATGCTATTTACATACTGAAAGAACCCCCAGCATCTCCACGGGGGGATACTGTGTATAATTTATCAACTAATCCGATTTTGAATGCATGCTATTTACCTATTCTCTCTCTCTATCTCTCTCTCCATCTCTCTATCTATCTATCTATCTATCTATCTATCTATCTATCTATCTATCTATCTATCTATCTATCTATCTATCTATCTATCTATCTATCTATCTATCTATTCTATCTATCTATCTATCTATCTATCTATCGATCGATCTATCGATCTATCTACATATCTATCTATCTATCGATCGATCGATCGGTCGATCGATCGATCTATCTATCGATCGATCAATCAATCAATCAATCAATCAATCAATCAATCAATCTATCTATCTATCTATCTATCTATCTATCTATCTATCTATCTATCTATCTATCTATCTACCTACCTACCTACCTACCTATCTACTTACCTACCTATCTATTTATCTATCTATCTATCTATCTATCTATCTATCTACCTATCTACCTATCTACCTATCTACCTATCTATCTATCTATCTATCTATCTATCTATCTATCTATCTATCTATCTATCTATCTATCTATCTATCTGTCTGTCTGTCTGTCTATCTATCTATATGCGTCTGTCTTTCTGTCTGTTTATGTCTTACCTTCCTGCTTTTCCGACTGTCCATCCATCAACAATCTTTATCTCTCCTATCTCTCTACCACTGTATTAACTCACCACCTTTCACACACTGTGAAATCTTCTTTCTTTCACCATCACCATCGTCATCATCATCCCTGCTTGAAACTTCTATGCCTTTCTACTATTGTAATAGCCCTTCATGGGATGATTAAAGTGTTTTTGACTTGACTTGAGTTTCTTTTCCTTCCTTCTGCCAGGGAAGACACCCCTTCTTTGTGGGGCATGGGGGTGGTGGCCATCACCATCTTCGTCCGGCTCTTGCACTCGCTGGCCCAGAAGGAACTCTCCATCATGGTCCTCGACGTCTTCCCCCACGCCTCCCCGGCCCTCCCCGTCTTCGTCCTCACCTCCCTCCAAGTAGGCGTCGCGCTATCCGTCTTCCGAGTCACCGGGCTCAGCCTGACCACCTCCACCACGAACCGCGAGCCCGCCATCTTAGGAGTGGCGTCGTACGCTGGCGGCATGTTCCTGAGCAACTTCTTGCTGTGGAGCGAGGACACGGTCGTGACGGCTTGGTACGGGGTGCAGGAGCCTGTCCTGTGCGTGCTCCTTCTTTTCCTGGCGGCTCGCATCCCTACGGAAACCAACCGCGCGGGAGCCGTCCTCGGCCTGTGTCTGGGCGCGGCTTTCCTCACGTCCAGGTTCACCCTGGCCGGAGGCATCCACATCCTGCTGAGACTCCTCGCCTCCGTCTTCATCCTGGTCCGCAACATGGTGGTCAAGCACCTGTACGACAGCAGCGTGGGCTTCCTCCTGCGAGGTCAGAACACGCTCCTAGGGCTAGCGGCTGGCGGGACGGTGGTCGCGGTGACGGTGGCGGTGCTGGTCTCCAGGGAGCTGCTTCTGGCGGCGCTGATGTTGGTGGTGTGCTGCGTGCTGTCCGTGACGCTGCTGCACCTGCTGCTGACGCTGCTGGCGCTGTACGACACGCTGACGGTGGCGGTGTTCCTCTTGTGGTCGCAGGTGCTGGAGAACGTGGTGCTGGCCAGCAGCGCGGGGATGCAGGGGGCAGGGGCCGGGGTCAGGCCGGGTCTCTTGGCCGTGCTGCTGGGCGCTGCGCTCTTCGCTGCCGGCCACTACGTCTACTTCAAGGACGGGCTGGATGCTGGGACCGTGCACCTCAACATCAAGCAGGGTGTGTGTGTGTTAAGTGTGTGTGTGTGAGAGGGGGGTTTGTGGGGTGTGTGTGTGTGTGTGTGTGTGTGTGAGGGGGGGGTGTTTGTGTGTGTGTGTGTTGAGGGGGTGGGGTGTTTGTGTGTGTGTGTGTGTGTTGAGGGGGGGGGGGGTATTTGTGTGTGTGTGTGAGGGGGGTGTGTGTGTTGTTTGCGTTGTGGTGTGTTTGGGTGTGTGGGTGTGTGTGGTGTGGTGGTGTGGGGGGGGGTGTTGTGTGTGGTTGTGTTGTGTGTGTTGTGTTGTGTGTGTGAGGGTTTTTGGGGGGGGGTTTGTGTGTTGTGGTGGTGGTGGGTTGGGTGGTGGTGGGTGTGGTGGTGTGTGTGTTGGTGTGGTGGTGGTGGTGGGGTGTGTGTGTTGTGGTGGTGGTGTGTTTGTGTGTGTGTTTTGGTGTGGTTGTGGTGATGTGTGTGTTGTGGTGTGTGTGTGTTGTGTGTGTGTGTGTGTGTGTGTGTGTGTGGTGTGTGTGAGGGTTTGGGCGGGGGTTTGTGTTGTGTGTTTTGTGTGTTGTGTTGTGTTGGTGGTGGGGGTGGTGGTGGTGGTGTGGTGTGTGGGGTGTGTGTGTGTGTTTTTGTGTTTTTGTGTGGGTTTGGTGGTGGTGGTGGTGGTGGTGTCTGTGTGTGTGTGTGTGTGTGTGTATGTGTGTGTGTAAGGGTTTGGCGGGGGTTTGTGTGTGTTGTGTGTGTGTATGTGTTGTGGTGTGGTGTGTGTGTTCTTGTGGTGGTGGTGTGTGTTGTGTGTGTGTTGTGTGTGTGTTGTGGTGTGGTGTGGTGGTGTGTGTGTTGTGGTGTGTTGTGTTGTGGTGTGGTGTGGTGTGGTGGTGGTGTGGTGGTGTGTGTGTGTTGTGGTGTGGTGTGTTGGTGTGGTGTTGTGATGTGTTGTGGTGTGGTGTGTGGTGTGAGGGTGGTGGTTGTGTGTGTGTGTTGTGGTGGTGGTGGTGGTGGTGTGTGTGTGCGTGTTGTGTTGTGTTGTTGTTGTTGTGGTGGTGGTGGTGGTGTGTGTGTGTTGTGGGTGGTGCGTGTGTGTGTGTGTGTGTGTGTGTGTGTGTGGTGTGGTGGTGGTGTGTGTGTGTTGTGTTGTGGTGTATGTGTTGTGTTATGTGTGTGTGTTTGTGTGTGTGTGTTGTGGTGTGTATGTATGTATGTATGTGTGTGTGTGTGTGGTGTGTGTGTGTGTGTGTGTGTTGTGTGTGTGAGTGTGTGTATGTTTTGTTGAGTTAACAACTTCCAAGCTTGTCACTGCTCTCATTCTTTCACGATTGGACTAATGTAATTCTATTTTGACTTGTCTACCAGCATAATCTATCCATTCCCTTCAACGTATACAAAATTCTGCAGCATGACCTGTTCTAAGAAAGAAAACAATTAGGGCACATCACCCTCTCTCTTGCGATCTCTTCACTGGCTGCCTGTCTCACAAAGAGTGAAGTACAAGATAGTACCCTCTGTTACCAATGTCTACACAAGACTGCACCTTCCTATCTCTGTGACTGTCTTCATCTATACACTCCTTCTCGTTCCCTCCGTTCTGCTGCAGATAGAAGGAAGGTGGCAGGATGGTTAAGACGTTTTCCTGCCAACAAGTAAACCGTGAGGTTCTGGGTTCGATTCCCAGCCTCGCCCTTTCTTCCCAGTTTGACCACCAAAAAAATCGAACTGAATGTCAACTTCCTTCGGATGAGACTATAAACCGAGGCCCCGTGTGCAAACGCATGCAGAACATCTTGCGCGCACGTTAAATCCTGTTCCGCTTTTCGAAAGAGTAGGCCATTGTGTGCCGGTGGGAACAGATGACAAAATTTACAAAACCACATACACACGGGGACTGGATGCAAAAAAGCACATGAGTGCTTATTCCATTTTTATCCTCGATAAAAAAGTCATCTGAGCGCTTTGATTTGTTGCTTTACAAGATTCAGCGCTATATAAATTTCATACATCATTATTATTATTATTATTATTATTATTATTATTATTATTATTATTATTATTATTATTATTATTATTATTATTATTATTATTATTATTATTATTATTATATATTATTATTATAATAATAATAATACCCTGTGCTTACAAACACTCAGATTCAAACAATCCAGCGTCTGCCGTCGTTCTTTCTTTGTTGCTGGTCCATCCATCTGGAATGACTTCCTTCTCTCCTTTAACCCAAATCCTTCATTTGACACTTTAAAACATAGCGTAAAGACACACTTATTTCATACCTAGCATCTTCCTCTATTATTACACCCCTAAATGTATGTCTCTACTTTCAATCAGCCTCTTCCTTCTCCATCACATTGCCTTTGGTTGTGTGTGTGTGTGTGTGTGTGTGTGTGTGTGTGTGTG
>CM054135.1:5880388-5882888 GCA_028751875.1 Rapana venosa
ATCATCGTCATAATCATCATCATCGTCGTCGTTATCATTGTCATGATGATGATGATGATGATGATGATCACCACCACCACTACCACCACCACCACCACCACCACCACCACCACCACCACCACCACCACCACCATCATCATCATCATCATCATCATCATCATCATCATCATCATCATCATCATCATCATCATCATCATCCCTCTTCTTCTTCTTCTTCTTCTTCTTCTTCTTCTTCTTCTTCTTCTTCTTCTCCTTCTCCTCCTCCTCCTCCTCCTCCTCCTCCTCCTCCTCCTCCTCATTATTATCGTTATGACGACGACGACGACGACGATGATGATGATGATGATGATGATGATGATGATTCCTGTGTGTGCAGTGGGGGTGAACGAGCTCTACACGCGGCTGCAGATCGTGCTGTACTCTGGCATGATTCTGGCGTTGCTGGCAGCAGTTCTGCAGCCTTACCTCCAGGATGGCACCGTGCTCAGTTTTGTGGGGCTTGATTAACTCACTCACCCACTCACGCACTCACTCACTCAACCACTCACGCACTCACTCACTCACCCACACACCCACTCACTCACCCACTCACTCACTCACCCACTCACTCACTCACCCACTCACTCACTCACTCACTCACTCACCCTCTCACTCACTCACTCACTCACTCACTCACTCATCCTTCACTCTCCCCCAACGCTGCTCACTGCCAAGACTTGCTTCTTCATCCACTGCAAAAGACTGTTAGTGTTCAGCTGAAACCATTCGTCGGTTATCAAAGATGTGTCAGAGATGTGAGATATCATTTCTTGTATTTTAAATGTCGTCAGTTTTTATTCTAGAAGACCTATAGATTCAGCCATTGCGACTGAAGAATTATAAAAGAGGATGAGAAATGTTCGATATTACTTTTTAGTACGAATGAAGTAGTTTTCATTCCAAGAGACTGATAGATTCCTCTAAGACTACTGATGAATTAGCACAAACAAAAAAAGGTAAAAAATATTCGACATTGATTCTTTCAGGAATGGTTTTAATGCAGGATATGTATAGCTTCAGCCAAAAGCAATGACGAATTAATAAAGAGTACAGGAAATGTTCGATACTATTTCTAACATCAATGAAATAGTTTTCACTCCAAAATAATTTAGAGATCCACTCAAGACCATTGATTAACCTGTAAAATGTATGGGATATGTTCGATATCATTTCTAGTACGAATGTCGTAGTTTTCTCCTCAAAAAGACTTATAGATTCAACCGACACCACTGAAAAATTGTCGAAGAGCATAGAAGGTGTTCGACATTATTTCTAGCGTGGATGAAGCAGTTTACCTCCAGAAGGCCTATAGATTTAGCCACCACTATCAAAAAATTATCAAAGATTGAAAGATACGTTTAATATTATTTCTAGCATGAGTGTAGATCTAGTTGTTGTTACTCCAAAAGACTTATAGATTCCACCAAAGCCAATTAAAAGTTATGAAAGAGTATAAAATTTAGATGTCATTCCTAGCGTGAATGAGATAGTTTTCATCCCCAAAGACTTATAGATCCAGTCAAAACCATTAGCAAAGAATATCAGAGACGTTTGGTATCATTCCTAGGATATCTGCACAAGTTTTCACTCCAAAAGATTTACTGATTCCGCCAAGACAATTCCTGGATTGTTAAAGAGTTTCAGAGATGTTCGATAATAAAGAAATAATTTCTAGCACGAATTTAGTAGTTTTTGCTTCAAAAGACCTCTAGATTTAGCCAACGTCACTGAAGGATTCTCAAAGAGTATAAGAGATGCTCGATATCATTTCTGGCACGAATGAAGTAGTTGTCACTCCCAAAGACTGATTGTATACCACTTTAAGTCACGGCAGAGTTCTCTGCATGGAATTCGGGCTGCTCTCCCAGAGGAGAGCGCGTCGCCATAAGAGCAGCGCCACCCATTATTATTTTCTTTTCCTGTCTGCAACTGTATTTGTTTCCCTATCAGAGTGAGTTTTTTCTACAGAAGTCCGTCAGGGACATTTTCATTGTTTGCGTGCATTCGTTTACGTGCGCTAGATAATCGTGTAACACAGGGAACCTCAGTTTTTCAATTCATCCAAAAGACTAGCACCCAGACCACAACTCACGGTCTAGTGGATGGGAGAAAAGTTTCAGGCACAAACGGGGATCGAACCACCACACACTTCGAACCCGGACTTTCCGCTTTCTAGGCAGGTGCGTTATCTCTAGACCACCGATCCACCTTATAGATTTAGCCACACGACTGATGTCTTATCAAAGACATGCGTCAGAGATGTTTGATATCGTTTCTGGCATGGACGTGGTAGTTTTTAATAGTAGAGAGAGTGAGTAGAGTGTACCGTACGACTGTAGATTGTTCTCTGTATCTGCACTCAGAGTCTCTGTTAATTAATGTGTGCTGTTGCTACTGTTAGGCCATCATCGTTTGGTGAGAAGAAAAACAAAAGTATTTATTTCAGTGTGAAAGGAAACAT
>CM054135.1:5887888-5890388 GCA_028751875.1 Rapana venosa
GTCTCGTGTGTGAACGCACGAAGAACATCTTGCGCACACGTTAAATCCCGTTCCGCTTTATGGAAGAGTACGCCATTGTGTGCCGGTGGGAATGGATGACAAAAATTTACAAAACTGTATACTCATGGGGACTGAAAAAAAGCACATGCCTGCTTAGTCCATTACCCTCAAAATAAAAGAATTTTAAAAAGTTCAACTTTAAACACAGAGAAGAAATCTGTCTGTGTCTGTATATTAAACAGTTCAGTTACGAACAGAGAGAAGTCTGTCTGTGTCTGTATATTAAACAGTTCAGCTTTAAACACAGAGAAGAGTCTGTCTATATCTGCACACTAAACAGTTCAGTTACAAACACAGGGGGTCTGTCTGTGTCTGTATATTAAACAATTCAGTTACAAACAGAGAGAATCTGTCTGTGTCTGTATATTAAACAGTTCAGTTACAAACACAGAGATGAGTCTATCTATGTCTGTACACTAAACAGTTCAGTTACAGAGAGGGGTGTGTCTGTGTCTGTACATTAAACAGTTCAGCTTTAAACACAGAGAAGAGTCTGTCTGTTGTCTGTCTCTTTACGCTGAACAATTCAGCTACATAGAGAAAAGCCTAGGTGGGACATAGGGATCGAAACGGATGAAATTTTTTTTTTTACAAGCTCATGTTTAGAATTTGTACCATAATATTGAAAGGGTATCACTTCTAAAGTATAAATATCTATAAATAATGACTCCGGTTTCTGCACTGTGCCACAAAAAAAATCCAATATGGCTGCCAAAACTATATGTTTCAAACTTCTAAATCTTTTTTTTTAAAATCTAAAACGAATGCAAGAGACCTCTTTCTGTAGACATGGTTGTTTACAACATAAATTCTTTTCACACGGGAACATGTCTATATTTGCATCTAGCAATTTGTTTTGGTTCTAAAAAACATGAGTTGGGCCACTCTTTAGACCCCTGTCTCACCTTAAACACAGAAGATCTGTCTGTGTCTTGTAACTTAAACAGTTCAACTACAAACACAGAACAGTCTGTCTGTGTCTCTGTACATTAAAGAGTTCAACTAGGAAGGAAGGTGGCAGGATGGTTAAGACGTTCGCCTGCCAACAAGTAAACCGTGAGGTTCTGGGTTCGATACCCAGCCTCGCCCTTTCTTCCCAGTTTGACAAAAAAAAATCGAACTGAATGTCAAAGTCCTTCGGATGAGACTATAAACCGAGGCCCCGTCTTCGAATGCATGCAGAACATCTTGCGCACACGTTAAATCCTGTTCCGCTTTTCGTAAGAGTAGGACATTGTGTACCGGTGGGAACAGATGACAGAATTCACAAATCCACATAGACACGGGGACTGGATGTAAAAACGCACATAAGTGCTTATTCCATTATCCTCGATATAAAAGAATAAATAAATAAATAAAACCACACACACACACACATCGCGCGCGCACACACACACACACACACGCACGCACACACACACACACACGCGCGCGCGCGCGCACACACACACACACAACACAAACACACACACACACACACACACAGAGGAGTCTGTATGAATGAACCTCTGACCGAAACAAGTCTAGTTCTAAGCACAGAGAGCAGTATGCCTCTGTCTCTGTCTCTGTACACACACACACTGAACAGTTCAGCTAGCCTACAGCCTGGGAACATATCGCCTCCAGGCAGGGCATATTACCTACTCTCTTTTTGTTCGCCGAGAGAGAAAGGCCCGCGCTTTAATAGCGTCGCCTTCTGAATAGCAATGGTACCTTTTTATAGTAGTTTTATACTTTTGAACGCTTTAGAATGTCTTCTTCTTCTTCTTTTTTCTTCTTTTCGTTTCCTGTGCCTTAGAAAAGTGTACACCCTCACTGCTTTAGTTATTTATTAGTGTACGTAGTAACCATTCCGTGCGTATTTTCTTGTCTTTCTTTTTTTCGTTCGTTCCACGGCTTAGAGTTCCCAGGTTTACCAATGGTGAGATTTTTGCGTAGGCGACGGTCTCTCCAACCCCCCTACCCCCCCCCCCCTCCCCCCCCCCGCCGTCCCTCTCCTCTATGTATGTATGTATGTTTGTCCGTCGTGTCCGACGATGACCTCCAAAACAGCAGAGGAGGCAGCTGCTGTTTTGGAAACTGGGCAGACATTTGATAATTGTGGAGATGCCTTGCCCACAATGCATCCCCACTCTTCGGCCAAGTGGGCATAAGGACAGTCAGCGTTGGAGATGTTCTCTAAAGGCCAACCAGCCCCCAGGGCTGCAGCACATAAGGACTGTGCGAGTCAAGCCTCCTCGTCAGAGAGTCATAGTCGATCACTAAAGACTAAGCTGTAAAGTGGAATTCCATGAGTGGGAAAGCCACTGGTCATACAGCCTCTCACCTTGCTGTTGCCCCCAGCGTCAATGGTTCAATCAAGAACTGTGATAAAGCCCAGGCGCTGACGGCAAAAAAGGTAGCTCCATTTCGAGTTCAGGGATGTATGTATGTTGGGAAT
>CM054135.1:5902888-5905388 GCA_028751875.1 Rapana venosa
CAAACCCTCAGCACAGCTTGAGTGGTTATAGATTTAGTAGATGATTTGCAATAAGTATTTTATATGAATTTTCGTTGTTATAGTTAGACTGCCCACAGTCTCATTTTCACCCTACTGGTTTTCTTTCCGTTGTGCTTGTCTTAGGTCTTTGTGTGCTACTTTCAATATTATGTGAAGGTAGATTATGTGCAATGTATGTGTACGCACGCACGCGCGTGCGCGTGTGTGTATGGCTGGCTTTCTGTTTTCTTTCTTTTCTGTACACGTGTGTGTGTGTGTGTGCTAATGTCCATGGGCAAACCAATACCAATCATACATTTCTCTAGGTCTGTCTCTTTCCCTCTTGTATGTGTGGTGTGGTTTAGTGTGTGACTGTGTGTGTGACTGTGTTTGTGACTCTCTCGCTCTCTCTCTCTCTCTATATATATATAAATTCTTTTTGCATTCTATCATCAGTGGACCTCCCTTGGTGGTAAAGATGATATTATAGCAAATGACAGAAAACGTACTCTTACTGTCTTAGTCGTCCCATCTTCCCCATCTTTGTCTTTTGTGACAGGCTTTCTCACTTCTGTCCTTGTCTTAATTCATCGTTCTAAAGCGTGGACATTGTGTGTGTGTGCGTATGTGTGTGTGTGTGTGGTGTGTGTGTGTGTGTGTGTGTGTGTGTGTGTGTGTGTCACTGTGTGTGTCACTGTGTGTGTCACTGTGTGTGTATGTATGCGCGCGCGCGTGTGCGTGATGTGTATGTGTGTGCGTCTGTAGTGTGTATTATGTGTGTGTGTGTGCATGTGCGCGTGTGTGTCACTCTGTGTGTGTGTGTGTGTGTGTGAGCGTGTGTATGTGTGTGTGTGTGTGTGTGTAGAGAGAGAGAGAGAGAGAGAGAGAGAGAGAGAGAGAGAGAGAGAGAGAGAGAGAGAGGGTGTGTTTTGTGTCACTGTGTGTGTGTGTGTGTGTGTATGTGTGTCCCTTATATTTTTTATCAGTTGGTGGAAGTGTGAGAAAAGGAGAGGACGGTTAGGTTAAAGGTATTACTATAGTGTCAGGGGAATGGTAGGGTAGACATAATACTACTATTACTAGAATAGAACAAAACAGCTGTTGTCAACCTTGCTTGAAATATTCCCTTCCCCCTTCTTTTCACTGTGTGTGAATCATCGGGTTGTTTGTTCACTATAGTGTAGGCCTACCTGCGGCTATTGTCAGCATGAATACACATGCATGTACACATTCAATTCGGATTTAAAAGTACCACAACAAACAGATACGTGCGTTTAATAATATGTAATAAGTATACTTAGTGGAAAACGTAAGCTGAGATGAAGCAGATTAAAGCTCACGAAGGTAGACATATTATTAACCAGCTGTTTGTTACCACTCAGCTTTTTTATGTACAAACTACGCAGATGGCGAGCATGTCACAGATGGCAAAAATCGAACAGGCTTGAATGATTGTATACACAGTTGGGAGTACACAGACATCCCGTTCCGTTTCAGGTAGCAGTAGCCCCACCTTAAAGCTGGTAATTTATTTTCCTTGCCCACTTTAAGTGTGTTGCCGTGTGGTGGTGCGGTATAATCCTAAAATTGGATTTTAAACAATCCAGTTCCATTCTTTCCTGGTAAGGTTATACCTGTTGGTAGGGGTGATCAACTTTTCGGAGGAGTAGGCCATTTTGTGCCTGCGGGAATGGATGATAGAATTTACAAAATAGTGTTTGACACGGGAATGGATGATAGAATTTACAAAATAGTGTTTAACACGGAAACTATGTGTAAAAAACCCACTTGAAAGCTTAGTCCATTAGTATCGAAATTCAAAAGAGGAAAAAATAAATAAAGTGTTGATGTTCAAAACCTCACATAAACTTTTGTATACAAATCACAACAAAATCAGCCCGAATGAACGACAAATGAGCACAAAGCTGAAAAACTCCAAACAAACCGAAAACACGAACAAAAAAAGGTGTTCTGCCAGTTAGGTGACAGTGTCCTGGTATACAAAAGCATACTTCAGTGTATTTGAGTACTAGTCCACACGCAACTTCAGTTTAAGACATCTTTCGTGGAAGAGTGGGGCAGGAACACTGTACAGTCGGATGTACACAGACAGTAATGGCACTGGCAGGGACGTTACACATCCACTAAGCGCTAGGCTAGCAAAGGTCAAAATGAAGGCGGTCGAGTACTAAGGCAGTACACCCCCCCCTCCTCCATTTTCCATCTACTCCCACCCCACTACCCCCAAGAGGAGGAGGCTGACGTTCAGCTGAGTCGGTTATAATAATAATAATAATAATAATAATGTATGGAATTTATATAGCATTTCAATAAAACTACAATAAATGGACGACGGAGTCTCGTTTTATAACTGATGATATTGCATCTTTGTTGCGTAGCTGCGTTCTTATTAGTGTCGGGATTGTCATTGTTCGTTCGTTTACGTTGATTTTCTTCATCGGTTTCCTACTAAAGAGAACATGAATTGCAAACTTTCTTC
>CM054135.1:5910388-5917888 GCA_028751875.1 Rapana venosa
ATGTGCCCGCCCGCCCGCACGCGCGCGCGCGCACACACACACACACACACACACACGCACACCCCCGCGCGCGCGCCACACACACACACACACACACACACGCACGCAACCACACACACAAACACCCACGCACACGCACGCACACATACACACACACACACACACACACACGCGCGCGCGCGCGCACGCAAACAGACACACACACACACACACAAACATACACACACACACATTACGTAGGCATTTCTGTAGTCAGCGACCGCCATCGCTCTGTACACATACGCAAGATTAATGAGATAATGCAATGGGAGAGAAAGACCGCGCGGGCGTGTGTGTGTGTGTGTGTGTGTGTGTGTGTGTGTGTGTGTGCGCGCGCCCTATGTCAATATGTGTATATATATATATATAAGTATGTAGGTAGCTGTGTGTATGCATGCTATCAGTAACATGTATATGTAAACTTGCATGCATACATTATTCGTGCCTGCATGCGTGAGTTCATGCGTGCGTACTTGCGCCTGTTTGTGTGCATTCGCACGTACACGCGCACACGTGTGTGTATATATGCGTGTGCAAGTCGAGGTTGTAGTCGAGTATACATGGTTATAATATTCACAAAAACCCTTGAACATTCAAAATAACATGGTATTTAGTATTCACCCAAACACAAGAAGGCCTGTTTGTATGCTTGTTTATGCTTTGAGTACTAGTCTTGCTTCCTGTTGGGTACATACATTATGTATAAGAAGGACTGAAGGATAGGACCAGAGGTATTCAAGTATTCCGACGGTGTTTGTTTAGAAAGGCAAAGCAGTCATAGCCCAGATGGCCATTGTGTTTCTTCTTTCAACTCGGCAATAATTGTTCATGTACTTACACTGTACTAACAATGAGTAACATTTAGACTTGTCTGAATTATCTTGTCATCACATACACCCATAGACGCACACGCGCACACATACAGACTCAGATAGACAGATACAGACAGACAGACAGACACACAGGTCTATACAGGACTCAGACAGACAGACACCGATAGACAGACACACAGACACAGATAGTGATCATACAGGCACAGACACACACTCAGATACAGACAGACACACACTCAGATACAGACAGACACACACTCAGATACAGACACACACACACACACACACACACAACACACACACACACACACACACAAAACACACACACACACACACACACACACACACACAACACACACACGTGCGCGCGCGCGTGCACTAATATTCTCCGTCCCTGTCTTTTTTCTCTGTAGCATTTGTCTTTTCCTGTCTCTATCTCTGTCTTGCTCTCTCTGTCTCTGTCAGTCTGTCCGTCTCTCTGTCTGTGTCTCTGTCTCAGTGTCTGTGTCTCTGTCTGTCCGTCTCTCTGTCTGTCTCTCTTTCTTTCTCTCTTAGCAGCAAGAAAGAAAAAAAATGGGGAGGGGGAAGAGGAGGAAGGGGAAACGTATACATTTTAATACAAGAGTAAGTGTGTGTTATTTTATTTCGAGGATAAAGCGCTATATAAATTCCATAAATTATTAATTATTATTATGGAAGAAACACCCGTGTTTTTTTAAAAAACGTCAAGTCCTCGTATTTATGCAGTTACGTAAATATTGTCATCCATTCCCACAGGCACACAATGGCCTACTCTTCCGAAAAGTGGAACTGGTTATTTTAACGTGTGCTTAAGATGTTTTGCATGCGTTCGCGCACGGGTTCTCGGTCTATAGTATCACCCGAAAGACTTTTTGGGGAAGTGGAGTCAGCACTGATGTGTGTGTTCGTGTGTGCTAGCATGCATGCATACGGGCGTACTCGTGCGTGCGTTCGTGTGTGTGTCTTCATTTTACGTCTGTTCACTTAAAGTGATATTAGACGATGGAGGCAGGGGGGGGAGAGGGGGGGCAGTATAATGAGATAAGGGCTTTAAGTAGAAAAAATACGTGTTAGTATGAATGCACATTAAAAGACTATTCCAAACTATATAAACAGTATGTTGCAAAAAAACATGGCAAAGAAATACAAAAATTAACAAAACCCCCGAACAATTGAAAAATACTCTAAAGTTGGAAAAACAAACAATTGTGAACTACTTGTAACGGCAGCTGTGAAACAAGCAAAATATAGATTCCGACGATCATACTTTACAAAAAAGAGAATACTGGGGATTTTAACAGAGACAAGGCTATCTCACATAATAACTCTGGATTGGTTAAAACTTCCTGCAGAGACTTATCTTGAAATGATGGTAAAAACGTTTTTAAACCTTGACATTGATACAGAACATGAACATTGGAAAATTTTTCACCACATATGCGTGCGTTCGTGTGTGTGTGCGCGTGCATGCGTGCGTGTGTGTATGTGTATGTGTGTGTGAGAGAGAGAGAGAGGGGCCGCGCTGTCAATGTTGAATCAAAAGAAAGTAGCACTGTTAGCCTAAAACGTAGGCTACCTACTCCACTCACCTTCTTTACTTTCGCTCCAGGCTTTCACCCTACCCCCCCCCCCCCCCCCCCCCCCAACTACCCCCAAACCTCCGCCTCCCCCCCTCTCCCCCCCCCCCCCCGCTACCCCCCCCCCCCACCACACGCACACACTCATTCCCCTCATTATTTTCATTCTCAAATGCCATTCCTGTTGGATTCTTTATCATGCTGTATCTCTGTGGTCAGAAGTGAAAACGACTTTGGATAGGCTGGGCTATCGGGTATGGTGCCTCGTGTTGTGGGTTGGTGAAATGCAGCTGCAGGACAAGGCCATCTGAGAAGGGAACAATAATTTATTGCCATAGTGTTCTCGGGGCGTTCGCACACGAGACCTACGGTTACTTTCTCAATCCGAAGGACTTTGGTATAAAGAAAGGAAGAAGAGGAGGAGGAGGAAGTGGTGAGAAGAGTGACAAGAATGGCAAGAGAGGGGTGGTGGCGATGGTTGTGATGGTGGGGACGGAGATCCAACACCATCATCATCCCCACCTCTCTCGTCTTCTTTCCTCCTCCTCCTCCCATCCGTGCGGTAACCTGTTACCTTCTCTCTAGTACGCATTGAATAACAGCAAGCTGGTGGTAAAATCTTTACAATTGTGCCCCCCCCCCCCCCCCCGCCCCCCCCTACCCCCCCCATGGTCTACAAGACTACTGAATAGGTGAAGGTGAAGGGATAGTGTAAATTGATCGTATCCACATTTTGAAGCTGTTGTTGTTGTTGTTGTTGTTGTTGTTGTTAGGTGTTCCCCAAGCTTAACACCCTGGTGGGTCCACCCTATATAAGAGGATTTTTTCCTCTGGAGTTAATGTTTTGAGTTAATGAGTTAATGTTAATGACTCCACCTTCCCCAAAAGTCCTTCCAATGAGACTTATAAACCGAGGTCCCGTGTGCGAACGCACATAGAACATCATGCGCACACGTTAAAACCCGTTCCGCTTTTCGGAAGAGTAGACCATTGTGTGCCGGTGGGAACGGATGACAAAATTTCCAAAACTGCACACACACGGGAATTGGATGGAAAAAAAGCACATGAGTGGTTGGTTATTCCATTATCCTCAAAATAAAAGAATGAAATAAAAACTGACTCATTCATTCCACATTAGAATCGCTGTAAAATTGGGATAACTACTACTAGCCTACCACCTGCTGCCCAGAGAAGACCAGAAAGTATACACTTGTTGAAAATGTTGTGTGTATGGCTCTGACTCACTTTTCCACTAAGACAGCTGTACTCCGACTTCAGAATGATCTTTTTCTCACTAAGAGAGTGCAAGCTATTGTGCTAAGAGCTTGTCATGACTGCAAACAACTTCAATATAGCATTTTTTACACCGTACCTCTCCATTTTAACGTGGTCGGCGTTTAACATGACTTCATTAAGTTGACAAAAAGCTTTTGCGAGGATTTGTTATGATAATATTGAGAAGAGGGCAGTAATTTTGCTTAATTATTTCCATCGTTTGCTTATTTTAAAGGCAAAGTACAAGAAAGTTTGTATACAGGATCGCATAATGGACCTGTGGTAAAATATAGGATGACAATTAACCCCGAAACAAACTCGAATGTATTTTCTACATTAACTAGAAGCCGGGTGTCTTGACCTACATTTTACAGCATCATCAAGCACAACTCTTTCGTTTTCTTAGAGACAGATAGACGGACAGGCAGATGGACGGACATTGGGACGACATACATATACACACACACACGTACATACATACATGTATACATACATACATACATACATACATACATACATACATAGACAGACAGACAGACAGACAGACAGACAGACAGAGAGACAGACAGACACACGGACGGACGATATACCTGTTCCTACCTCGTCAACGTCATCGGCGATATTCAGTGATCTTCTACTGAGATTTATTTTTTCAAATCGTTATTGCACAGTCCAGTTGGTTCATTATTATGATTATTGTGGACTCTAAAGACACTATCTTCATGTGGACTATATTTTCTCTTGTTGGTTATAGTTTTAAAAATATCGTTTCATTGTTTATTGGTTAGATTCTGTTAGAAATTGTGATGTTACTGTTCTGTACTTAAGAGTTACTTTAGATTTGCATTTTCTTACTTGTTTAAATTAAGTTTAGTAAATTACCCCCCTAAACAACTACCAGATCCCCCCTCCCATCTCCTCACCCCTAACCTTTTGTGTCTATTTTGTGTATCACACTTAGTGAAGAGACGTAAAACGAAATCGAACGGACAGACGACCGTTCGGACGAACAACATACATACATACATACATACATACAGACAGACAGATAGACAGACAGACAGACACACGCATGCATGCACGCACGCACGCACGCATGCACGCTCTTGCGCGCATGCACACAGGAACGCACACAGGCACGCACGCACACTCGCGCGCACACACGCACACGCACGCACGTACGTACATACGCAGGTACGAACGGACGGACGGACGGACACACACACACACACACACACACACACACACACACACACACACACACACACACACACACACACACACACACACACACACACACACACAACACACACACACACACACACACACATCATTTACATACAAAGCAGACATAGATGACATAGACACACAAAGAGACACAGATACATGTGTGTGTGTGTGTGTGTGTTTGTTTGTGCGTGCGTGTGTGTGTGGGCGCGCGCGTACTCACGAGCGAGATTCTGATTGTTTGTGTATGTATGTACACGTGTCCTTGCTTTGTTTAGAAAAGCAGGAAAAGATAATTTAGTTTGGCCTCTGTAATCTGTTATTTATTCAGTTTGGACATTGATCTGTATTTGTCGTCTGTTGTTTACTCATTTCTACACTGATTTGTATCTGTTATAACTTCCATCCCATGGCCCAAGATAGTTCAATTTCACCGTGCCTTCCCATTCCATGCTGCAAAAAAAACACCGTAGTGTGTTATTATTGGTGGTGTTTTTTTACATTGATTTGTATCTGTCCTAACTTTATGCCATGGTCTATAATAGTTCAGTTTCACCTTCACCGTGTCCACCCGTTCCACGTTGAAGGACATACACGTCGTAATGTGGATAAAGTGTTATAGAACACAGGGAACACTAAACACTACCTGGGGTGGGGTGGGGTGGAGTGGGGTAGCTTAGGCCTGTTTTTCTTTGAGTTAGCTTCTGATCTGATGTCCCTGGTATGAGACCATAAACCAAGGTCCCCGTGTGCGAACGCACGCAGAACATCTTGCGCACACGTTAAAACCCGTTCCGCTTTTCGGAAGAGTAGGCCATTGTGTGCCGGTGAGAACGAATGACAAAATTTTACAAAAGCGCATACACACGGGGACTGGATGAATAAAACAAGCACATAAATGCTCATTCCATTATTCTCGATATAACAGAATAAAACAAATAAATGATGTGGATATGGTGTTACAGAACACAGGGAACACTTAAACATTGCTTGGGTTAGGGTGGGGCGGGGCGCGGTGGAGAGGGGCGGGGTAGCTTAGGCGTGCTTTTCGTTGAGCCAGCTTGTGATCTGATGTCGCGAGGTTTTAAGCCACTACTCAGACAGCCCCATTAGAGGGATGTTTCCCCTAGAGTTAACATCAGTACCGACTCCGTTCCCATGAAAGTCCTTCGGATGAGACTGTAAACCTAGGGCTCGAGTACGAATGCGTGCAGAACATAATAGACACACGTAATAAGAACCAATTCCACGTTTGGGAAGAGCAGGTCATTTCGTTACGGTAGGAACGGATGAAACCCCTCCATCCCCCAACCTCCTCCCCCACCCCCCTCCCCCAACAAAGAGCAACACCCCCACTCCTCCAACAACATCAAAGTTAAGAAAATACCACTCCCACTCTCCCCCCCCCCCCCCCAATCGAAAACAAAAGCCAACAACAAACAAAACACAGTCACATCATCCCCATAGAGTCGGAATGTGGTTACCTTAATGGTGGGCAAATGGTCGCATACGCAAAATCTCATTGTAAGTGAACAACAGAGCTCCATCCAAGGAACGAAAAAAACAACAATTCCCCTCCCCCCGAAAAAAACACACCCAAACAAACAAACAAGTAAACAAACAAAACCAACCGACCAACCAGCCAACCAACCAACCAACCAACCAACTAATCAACCAACTCCCCCTGAAACGCTGCCAAAATTGGCAGTTTGACATATTAAAAGTATGTTGAAGGCATTATTGAACTGAAAACTATAACAAGTTCAGGCATACTATTAATGTATGTACTCTCTTATAATAGTTGAACTACAGTGACTGCTTTTTTTGCCTGTTTCAGACTGGATGATCGGGGTTCGGGCAGTGGAGATCTTCGCTCTGGTGATGCTGAGTATAACGGCAGCAGAGCTAGCCTACGAAAGCTGCTGCACTGATTTCAGCAGGCGCAAAAGGGCAGAACGCACCGCTCCTGGTGTGGTTTGTCTTCTTGGAGGTAAACAATTATTATTGCAATATGAGCGCTTTGATTTGTTGCTTTACAAGATTCATCGCTATATAAATTCCTTATTATTATTATTATTATTATTATTATTATTATTTATTATTATTATTATTATTATTATTATTATTATAATAATTATGGACTGATGAACGGTCTGTCTTTTTCTGTCTGTCTGTATGGTGTATGTCTCGTCTGTGTGTCAGTGTGTGTGTGTGTGTGTGTGTGTGTGTTTCCCTGTCTCTGTCTCTGATTCTGTCTGTCTCTGTCTGTTTGTCTGTCTGTCTCCATCTCTCTGTCTATCTCCCCTCGCTGTGTGTCTGTCAGTTTCTCAGTCAGTCTATGTGTGTGTGTGTGTGTGACTGTATCTGTAAGAGAGAGACAGAGGGAGACAGACAGACAGAGAGAGACAGAAAGAGAGACAGACAGAGAGAGAGAAAGACAGAGAGAGAGAGAGAAGACAGAGAGAGAGCGAGACAGACAGAGAGAGAGAGAGACAGACAAAGTGACAGAGATAGAGAGAGAGAGACAG
>CM054135.1:5925388-5927888 GCA_028751875.1 Rapana venosa
GCATGTATGTATGTATGTATGCATGTGAGTGTGTGACTGTCTGTGAGCGCGCATATGCGAACACGCACATTATGTGTATGTGTATATGTGGCAACAGTGTAAATTACGCAGTAGAACACGGAAGAAAACGAAACACATATTGATAAGAGATCAGAAGCATTAGCAAGCGATTATAAAATCCATAGTCCGACATCTCGTTTATGTATTTCGTTTTATTTTTCTACACAACTTTCCAAACGATTTCCTTGCATTAAATACAGTTTCGAGTTTCGATCGGGGTCGAGATGCATTATGTAAATTAATTTCGCATATCATCATCATCATCATCATCATCGTCGGTCGTCGTCGTCGTCGTCGTCATAGACATGATAATCATCATCATCATCGTCGTCGTCGTCGTCGTCGTCATAGACATCATCATCATCACCATCATCCTCATCGCTATCGTCGTCATCATCATCGTCATCGTCGTCGTCGCCACCACGACCACCACCACCACCACGACCACCACCACCACCACCACCACCACCACCACCACCACCACCACCACCCACCGTCATTGTCGTTGTCGTCGTCGTTGTTATCGTTATCCTCCTCCTCCTCCATCTTCTCCTCCTCCTCCTCCTCCTCATCATCACCGTCGACGTCGTTATCGTTATCCTCCTCCTCCTCATCTTTGTCGTTGTCGTAAATTCATCATCATCATCATCATCATCATCATCATCATCATCATCATCATCATCGGAAACGCTATTGGCAGATGTAATTGTTTGTTTGTTAGTTAGTTTGTTTGTGTCATTTATGCTACCTTTGCACCATGGACGTAAAGCGGACTTTGTGAGCTGGTACGCACGAGGTTGTGAGGTGGTGGTTTTTCTCTGACCCGGACAATTTGCCTAATTGTGCGTTGCGAAAGAGGAACTTCCTGAAAGGTGAAGACAAATGATCTTTAAATGCTTGTCAAACCTAGTAGTGTGCAAGGAACGATCGCAAGGTGTTTAATTCTGTGGAACGCGCGCACGCACGCACGCACGCGTGCGGAGGCATACATATATGCATGCATGCATGCATGCATGCATACATACATACAGATAGACAGACAGACAGACAGAGAGAAAGACAGACAGATAGACGGACAGACACACACACACACACACACACACACACACACACACACACACACACACACACACACACACACACACACACACACACACACACACACACACACACACACACACACACACACCTCTCTCTCTCTCTCTCTCTCACTCTCTGCGACACACAACGCACAAACAACACACACAACACACAAGTACCATCCTCCTCCTTCTCCTCCTCTTCATCATCATCATCATCATCATCATCATCATCATATCCATCATCATCATCATCATCGTAACATTGTCTTTGGGTGGGGGTGGGGGGGGGGGGGGTGTCGTTTTTCGTATTTATGCACACACCTTTACGCCAATTACGGATACCGGATATTTAACGCCGACATGTTTAATTAAACTGTGGGTTATTTTTGATACGGAAAATGTGCGCGGATTTCATGTATGGAAAGAGAAGCTATCGCAATGTACAATGAGGACTACAGATTCTTGTTCTTGTTCTTGTTCTTGTTCTTCTTCTTCTTCTTCTTCTTCTTCTTCTTCTTCTTCTTCTTCTTCTTCTCCTTCTTCTTCTTCTTCTTCTTCATCGTGGTCGTCGAACGCTCAGACAGTAAATATTGTTGTCTGTCCTTTGAGCGAACATGCGTTGTGTCGCCTTTAAGCACCTCACAAGTCAGGCCCTGCACATCCAACTTCGGCAGTCACTGAGACTGCAGATGAGTTTTGAGTAGCTGTAAAAATGCGGTGTAGCCTACTATCATCGCAAAGCGTTTACATGGACAGTTTGAGAGAGGTCGTATCAATATTGAAAAAAACCCGCACATTGTGGTTATGATGGTGGTTGTTTTTTTTGTTTTGGTGTTTGCTGTTTTTGATGTGTTCTTTATCCTTTCTTTTGCTTTATATCTGTCTCTGTCTTTCTTGAATTTCTGTGCTTCTATCTCTCTCTCTCTCTTTGTGCTGACAGTCTCTCTGTCTCTGTCTCTGCCTCTGTCTCTCTGTCTGTGTCTGTCTTTTTATCTCTGCCACTCTGTCTATCTGTCTTTCTTTCTTTCTTTCTTCTTTCTGTCCCTGTGATTCTCTTTCTGCTGCTGGCAGTTTCTTTCTCCCCCGTATCTCTCTCTCCCTTCTTTCTCTTTCTCCTCCCCCCCCCCCTCTCTCTCTCCCTCTCTCCCTATCTCTCTCATGCTTTCTCCGTTATTACGTTTATCTTTTTATCTACCCTTTAAATGATTTTCGCCCCATTGTTTTCTTCTTTTCATTTTTTGTTGCTGATAAAATTCTGTTTAATTTTCTTCACATTTGTTTTGCTTGTTTGTTTACTGCTCTTTGCTCGTCACGTTTGATTTATTCATTTCAGTTGTTTAGTTCTTTCTTTCTTTCTT
>CM054135.1:5932888-5937888 GCA_028751875.1 Rapana venosa
AAAGCCTAAGGGTCGTCAGTGTTTTTTAAATTTTCCATGTGTGTGTGTGTGTGGGGTGGGGGTGGGGTGGAGGTGTGTGTGTGTTTGTGGGGGGGGGGGTGTAGAGGTGTGGTGTGTGTGTGTGTGTGTGTGTGTGTGTGTGTGTGTGTGTGTGTGTTGTATTTTGTTGTTTCTGAGACAAATCATCTATGTACCCCTCCCCCCCACACACACACCAAAAACCCAACTTGGCGGAATCTTAGCGATAACAAAAATCGAAATCTTTTATGCTTTTTATTCTAGAATGCTCCCATTAGCTTCTTCTTCTTCTTCTTCTTCTTCTTCTTCTTCTTCTTCTTCTTCTTCTTCTTCTTCTTCTTCTTCTTCTTCTTCTTCTTCTTCTTCTTCTTCTTCTTCTTCTTCTAATAATGTTGCATTCAGTTTAATGGGCTTTCCCCCCAAGTCTTTCTGAATTTGTTAATTTGTTCAAGGTAGAGTTTCCACCATCTTAGTCCGTTGTTTACGTTTTCTTTTGGTTTTTGTTTTCTTTTGTTTTTAATTACTTCAAGTTTGTTTTTCGTTTTGGGCAGAATTGTAAAAAGGCCTTTATTGTGCCTAATTCTTTACCCATGAAAGATTCAATCAATCAATCAATCAATCAATCATCTTCTTCTTCTTCTTTTTATTCTTCTTTTTATTCTTCTTTTTCTTTTTCTTCTTCTTCTTCTTCTTCTTCTTCTTCTTCTTCTTCTTCTTCTTCTTCTTCTTCTTCTTCTTCTTTCTTCTTCTTCTTCTCCCCTCCTCCTTCTCGTCATCGTCATGATGCTGCTGCTGCCTGCTGCTGCTGCTGCTGCTGATGATACTACTATATGCTAGTGTTATGGAATTGGTGACTAATTGTGAATTTTTATCATATGTGACGGAAACATATCCGTAAAAAGGTTGTGTGTGTGTTTGTGTGTGTGTGTGAGTGTGTTTGTTTGTGTGTACACGCATCGGTATGTCAGTTTGTACACTTCAACATCCCCTTGTAATTGAAAGCGATGCTTATGTAATTTTTTTATCCGCTGGGAATGAACTATAACCGAACCTTCACGCAATGTATAACATGCTAAACATAAGAAATTTGTGTATGCTTCGTGATTATTTTGCTGTCCATGTTTTTGTTGTTGTTGTGTATTTTGGATCGGAAAGATTTTTTGATCCCAATCTCTCAGTGTGAGTTTATGTTTTGGGGTTCTTTTTTTAAAACATTGTTTGTGCACATGTAGAACATTTACTACTTCTTCATGACAACTTTGTACTTGATTTTTTTCTCCTGGCTTATATACGCAGCTACTAAAAATAAAAGAAGGAATTATTCTTCTATTATTTCGTTTGCGTTTTTGAGTATATGTGCTTGGTTGCTGTCACATCTCTCGTCTTCTTATTTTTATACCGGCTCTTTTATTTGCTATCTTTTCGTGCATGTATGAGACAGCTCAGTGGTCAGAGCACTCGCTTACCCCAAGCTAAGGTTAAACAGCATTGAACTTGGTTACCAAGTGGATGGGTGACCGTTTGTGCGCCTTGGCTGCAGTACAGTCCCCCAGTTCACCCAGCTGTAAATTAGTACCCGCCTTCTTTAGGGTCAGGAAGGTAAAAAGCATCGAGGGAGAGGAGATGGGCACCGCCCTCAATATGCTGGCCCCTGGAGAAGCTGAGGTCTCTGATAACATCGCTCCCCGACGACAGCATAGGTTATGGGAACACCTTTACCTGTACCTTGTATATAATTATCACAGACTTCAGATCTGCCTGATCTTATGACAAAATACCTTTGGATAACAACAGAAATTGCCCCTGAACCCCCTAGAAAATGTCTTTACGGCGTTCAAATCTCATT
The DNA here is from genome assembly GCA_028751875.1 of Rapana venosa. Taxonomy (NCBI): domain Eukaryota; kingdom Metazoa; phylum Mollusca; class Gastropoda; order Neogastropoda; family Muricidae; genus Rapana; species Rapana venosa. The sequence goes on from CM054135.1 coordinate 5,934,753, forward strand.
CTTCAAGAAACACAAACTGAGTGTGCACAATTAAGACTGGTTTTAAGCAATGAAATCATAACTATCTCCTTCGACGTTGGAATGCAGCTGCCTAAATGGTGTGTGTGTGTGTGTGTGTGTGTGTGGGTGGGGTAGGGGACGATCACATACGCAAAAATGTCACCATTGGTGAACTTCGGAGCTCTAGCTGAGGAACGACCCCTCCCCCCAACCCCCCCCCCCCCCCCAACAAAAAACAAAACAAAACAAAACAAAAAACCCAACCATAAAATTCCCAACCAAACCCAGCCAAATGAAAACAAAAAACGCCCCAATGATTCCCCGAAGTCGGAATGCAGCTAGTTTAAAAGTAGGGAAAAACGGTCGCATACGCAACATCTCACCATTGGTGAGTCTCGGAGCGAAATAAAAACAAACATAAATTTCCGATGTTTCCGTTCACGACTGTCAGCATACAAACCCACAAAGCAGTGTGCTTCAGAACAAAATAATTAATGAACTTTTCCACTCTCACTCCAAAAACAAAATACCACTGTCGACTGCTTACGAAAAACAAACAAATCTTCATGACAAATTTACAGACTTTTGGAGGAGGATGTTGAGAGCATTCCGTGTGAGCTGAACGCACAATACTACTTTTCCTCATTTTAACTATTGTAATGGTCTCAAACTAAATTGTTTCATTTTGCACCAGAGGTGGGGGGTTTTCAGACTGATTTCGAACTATCCTTTAAAACAATCCCCTCTAATTCCTCGTTCTGTCTCATAAATAAAACAGTGAGGTTGTCAACTGGTCAAGTGGGTTCTAGAGATACAGACATCTGTAGTGTTGGTCAGGTAATTGATGAACATTCAAAATTGCATCCGTAAAGTGGATGAAGCTCAGCTATGTGATCACAGTCTTCCCAATGAGCCCATAGCAAGCTCACTCTGGGTAGGAGCTGACCAGAGTCTGAAAACAACCTCATTTGGGATTAGAACCTGTAACCTTCTACCTCTAAATGCAACATGCAAACCACTGCGCCACCACTGGCTGATCTTAAGAACAAAATGTTGCCAGGTACCATTATCTTCTGAACACAGATCCTTGATACTTTCGCTAACTGTATTTCCCTGTACCTCTGTCTGTCTAAAAGACACGTAGCGAGACGACCATTCATAGTCAAGTGGATGAGGACAGTCCTATAGGGAAGAGTACAAGGAGGGAGACGAAGAGACAGACAGAGAAAACGATGGGAAGACAACATCAGAGAGTGGACTGGCCTTGGGTGGAACGATTTGCTAAGGAAAGTTGAGAACCATTAGGAGTGGAGTGGAGGAAGCTGGTTGCCAAATCTTCAGTGTTGCCCCAAAGGTCTACTAGAGTACGGAATAGGTGAGGTGAGGAGAGTTGAGGCAGATGGGGGAAAAGTACAGTTACGGAGGAAGCAAACTTTAAACCTTTAGCTTTATGAACTAAATCAAAGAAACCCGTTTTATTGATATTTTTCATTCATATATTTATGTTTTTCACTTTTTTACAGTTGCAGAGAAAACATACGTGTTTTTAAATTTCTTATTCTGTTATAACGTTATTTATTGTTCACTTTTAAAAAACATTTTTTATAGAGATAACTGTGTTTTTTACTTCTTTATACTGTTAGAGAGAAAAAGTATGTGTTAAAAACATTAATTTTTATATTGGTATGTGTTTTATAGAAAACGATACATTTTCACTTAAAAGTATATGTTTTTAGTAAAACATTTTAAGGTGTTATAGGGAAAACTATGTGTTGTTAACCTTTTAAAACATTTATAGAGAGAATGATATCTCATCTATAATGGTACAGAGAAAGCTGCGTTTTTCATTTTTTATACTGTTATAGAGAAAACAATGTTTTTTTTCGCTTTTTTATATTGTTAAAGAGACAACCATGTGTTGTTCCCTGTTTATACTGTTACAGAGACAACTATGTTGTTCCCTGTTTATACTGTTACAGAGACAACTATGTTGTTCACTTTTATACTGTTACAGAGACAACTATGTTGTTCCCTGTTTATACTGTTACAGAGACAGCCCTGGGTTGTTCCCTGTTTATACTGTTACAGAGACACCCCTGTGTTGTTCCCTGTTTATACTGTTACAGAGACAACCCTGTGTTGTTTTCTGTTTATACTGTTACAGAGACAGCCCTGTGTTGTTTCCTGTTTCTACTGTTACAGAGACAGCCCTGTGTTGTTTCCTGTTTATACTGTTACAGAGACAGCACTGTGTTGTTTCCTGTTTATACTGTTACAGAGACAACCCTGTGTTGTTTCCTGTTTATACTGTTACAGAGACAGCCCTGTGTTGTTTCCTGTTTATACTGTTACAGAGACAGCCCTGTGTTGTTTCCTGTTTATACTGTTACAGAGACAGCCCTGGGTTGTTATCTGTTTATACTGTTACAGAGACAACTATGTTGTTCACTTTTGAAGCTGATTGACAGCGCCAATGTTAAGTGAACAAAATAATGAAAGCATGTGGCAGGTTTGGTAAAGGGACATAACTCCATAATTGTTCTGAGGTTTGTCACTACATAATTACTGGCCTTTCCTCTGCCTATGTCTCTGTTCGTCTGTATGTCTTTCTGTCTGTCTTTCTCTCTCTGCATACCTTGTATGAATAGAGAAATAATAAGTGTATGATATTCATTATATTCAACGGTTTATAAAAAGACAGAGAGATAGAGAAAAAAGAAAGACTGAGAGGGAGGGAGGGAGAGAGAAAGAGAGAGAGAATCAAATCAGATCAAATCAAATCAGATCAAATCTGTGTATTTCGAGAATAATGATTAAGCACTCATGTGCTTTTTTGTTGACACAGAGAGAGAGAGAGAGAGAGAGAGAGAGAGAGAGAGAGAGAGAGAGAGAGAGAGAGAGAGAGAGAGAGAGAGACAGACAGACAGACAGACAGACAGACAGAGAGACAAAAACACATTCTGAATCTGAATCTTCCTAATCACGCACACATACACAGACAGACAGAGAGATAGACAGACAGTCAGACAGACAGACAAACAAACAGACAGAGAGAGAGAGAGAGAGAGAGAGAGAGAGAGAGAGAGAGAGAGAGAGAGAGAGAGAGAGAGAGAGAGAGAGAGAGAGAGAGAGAGGA
>CM054135.1:5942888-5946577 GCA_028751875.1 Rapana venosa
AATCACATCCCAGCCTCAACCAGGTTCGAAAGATACAGACACCTGCAGGTGTTGGTCAGGCAGTTTAAACAACACTCTTAAAATCGCATCCATAAAGTGAATGAAGCTCGACTGTGTGGTCCCAGTCTTCCCACTGAGCCCACAACACACTCTTTTTTAAATTAAAAAAAAATCTTTTATATCGAGGATACGGGAATAAGCACTTAAGTGCTTTTTCACATCCAGTCCCCGTGGGTATGCGGTCTTGTAAATTCTGTCATGTCTCCACCGGCACATAATGGCCTACTCTTATTACGGAAAGCGGAACAGGATTTAACGTGTGCGCAAAATGTTCCGCATGCGTTTCACATCATTCTGGGTAGGAGCAGGCCGGAATCCGAAAAATTGCTATAACTCTTATGGGATTGGAACCTGCGACCTACCAACCTGTATTAACCACCGCGCCATGGTGGCTGGCTGCTCCTTTATTGATCGAACCGAGACCTGCTCTATCACTGGCAGGATCCATGTATTGCTATACTAAAAAGAAACATACCCGAAGTCGGAATGCAGTTGCCTTTATGGTGGGCAAAAACGGTCGCACACGCAAAATCTCACCGTTGCTGAACCTTTGAGCTCTAACTAAAGAACGAAAAAAAAAAGGAAACGAAAAATCAAACCAACCACCCAACAACCCCCTGACATCAACAAAGTCAAACCCACAAAAAATACCTTGTAATGACACATGGGTTTACTGCTGCATCACTTTACTGCTGCATCAGTTTACTGCTTGCATCAGTTTACTGCTTGCATCAGTTTACGATGCTGCATCAGTTTACTGCTTGCATCAGTTTACTGCCTGCATCAGTTTACTGCCTGCATCAGTTTACTTCTGCAAGTTTACTGCTGAATCAGTTTACTGCTTGCATCAGTTTACTGCTGCATCAGTTTACTGCCTGGATCAGTTTACTTCTGCATCAGTTTACTGCTGCATCAGTTTACTGCTGCAAGTTTACTGCTGCATCAGTTTACTGCTGCAAGTTTACTGCTACAAGTTTACTGCTGCATCAGTTTACTGCTGCATCAGTTTGCTGCTGCATCAGTTTGTTGCTGCATCAGTTTGCTGCTGCAAGTTTACTGCTGCATCAGTTTACTGCTGCATCAGTTTACGATGCTGCATCAGTTTAATGCTTGCATCAGTTTACTTCTGCATCAGTTTACTGCCTGCATCAGTTTACTTCTGCATCAGTTTACTGCCTGCATCAGTTTACTGCTGCATCAGTTTACTGCTGCAAGTTTACTGCTGCATCAGTTTACTGCTGCAACAGTTTACTGCTGCAAGTTTACTGCTGCATCAGTTTACTGCTGCATCAGTTTACTGCTGCATCAGTATACTGCTGCAAGTTTACTGTTGCATCAGTTTACTGCTGCATCAGTTTACTACTGCACGTTTACTGCTGCATCAGTTTACTGATGCATCAGTTCACTGCTGCAAGTCTACTGCTGCATCAGTTTACTGCTGCAAGTTTACTGCTGCATCACTTTACTACTGCATCACTTTACTTCTGCATCAGTTTACTGCTGCAAGTTTACTGCTGCATCAGTTTACTACTGCATCAGTTTACTTCTGCATCAGTTTACTGCTGCACCAATTTTTTGCTTCATCAGTTTAATGCTGCAATTTTACTGCTGCATCAGTTTACTGCTGCATCAGTTTACTGATGCATCAAATTACTGCTGCAAGTTTACTGCTGCATCAGTTTACTGCCTGCATCAGTTTACTGCTGCATCAGTTTACTGCTCTCGAGGTGCATTTTTGGGGCCGAACCCTAAGGCGCAGACCTGGCAGACACGTCGAAAATGGGTTCGGACCCAATTAACATGCCACACATGTCATTAGATAGATTTGGAGGCGCTGATTCCAAAAATAACATTGCCGATAGCGTGCGAGGCTTGGTTCGGTCGCTACAGCCGTTTAAAGGTGTGACGGACGCTGGCTTTCAGGTCCTTTTTTACAGGCAGATAGCTGGCAAAGCGCTCGTTTTTAGGGGCTGAAATAGAGTGAGAACTACTCACAAGGACGTGGACGTTTGGTTTGAAGTCATTAGTGATATAAAAGAAGAGGTCTGTCGAGGTGCATTTTTGGGGCCGAACCCTAAGGCCCTGGTAGACACGTCGAAAATGGGTCGGGACCCGATTGACATGCAACACATGTCATCAGATAGATTTGGACGCATCGATTCCAAAAATGGCATTGCCGATAGCGTGCGAGGCTTGGTTCGGTCGCTACAGCCGTTTAAATGTGTGATGGACGCTGGCTTTCAGGTCCTTTTTTACAGGCAGATAGATGGCAAAGCGCTCGTTTTTAGGGGCTGAAATAGAGTGAGAACTACTCACAAGGACGTGGACGTTTGGTTTGAAGTCATTAGTGATATAAAAGAAGAGGTCTGTCGAGGTGCATTTTTGGGGCCGAACCCTAAGGTTCGGACCTGGCAGACACGTCGAAAATGGGTCCGGACCCGATTGACATGCAACACATGTCATCAGATAGATTTGGACGCGCCGATTCCAAAAATAGCATTGCCGATAGCGTGCGAGGCTTGGTTCGGTCGCTACAGGCGTTTAAAGTTTGACGGGTGCTGTCTTTCAGGTCCTTTTTTACAGGCAGATAGCTGGCAAAGCGCTCGTTTTTAGGGGCTGAAATCAAGTGAGAACTACTCACAAGGACGTGGACGTTTAGTTTGAAGTCATTAGTGATATAAAAGAAGAGGTCTCTCGAGGTGCATTTTTGGGGCCGAACCCTAAGGCGCGGACCTGGCAGACACGTCGAAAATGGGTCAGGACCCGATTGACATGCAACACATGTCATCAGATAGATTTGGATGCGCCGGTTCCAAAAATGGCATTGCCGATAGCGTGCGAGGCTTGGTTCGGTCGCTACACCGTTTAAAGGTGTGACGGGTGCTCTCTTTCAGGTCCATTTTTTCAGGCAGATAGCTGGCAAAGCGCTCGTTTGTAGGGGCTGAAATAGAGTGAGAACTACTCACAAGGACGTGGACGTTTGGTTTGAAGTCATTAGTGATATAAAAGAAGAGGTCTCTCGAGGTGCATTTTTGGGGCCGAACCCTAAGACACCTGGCAGACACGTCGAAAATGGGTCGGGACCCGATTGACATGCAACACATGTCATCAGATAGATTTGGACGCGCCGATTCCAAAAATGGCATTGCCGATAGCGTGCGAGGCTTGGTTCGGTCGCTACACCGTTTAAAGTTGTGACGGTGCTGTCTTTCAGGTCCTTTTTTACAGGCAGATAGCTGGCAAAGCGCTCGTTTTTAGGGGCTGAAATAGAGTGAGAACTACTCACAAGGACGTGGACGTTTGGTTTGAAGTCATTAGTGATATAAAAGAAGAGGTCTGTCGTGGTGCATTTTTGGGGCCGAACCCTAAGGCGCGGACCTGGCAGACACGTCGAAAATGGGTCGGGACCCGATTGACATGCATCACATGTCATCAGATAGATTTGGAGGCGCCGATTCCAAAAATGGCCTTGCCGATAGCATGCGAGGCTTGGTTCGGTCGCTACAGCCCTTTAAATGTGTGATGGACGCTGTCTTTCAGGTCCTTTTTTACAGGCAGATAGATGGCAAAGCGTCGTTTTTAGGGGGCAAAAGAGTGAAAAATTTACTCCAAGGACGTGGGGGGGAAAT
>CM054135.1:5947077-5952077 GCA_028751875.1 Rapana venosa
ATAAGTGCTTATTCCATTATTCTCGATATAAAATAATAAACTGAAACGAAATGAAATGCTATATAACCATACCCGAGTTTGTCATATTGCTTACTCGGGGTCAGAATTCAAATGAGAGCTTATCAATGCTAGGCCTCCTCAAAGCCACCGGTCATAGTGGCTCTGCCGCACTGATGATACTAATACGCTATAGGGGGGTTCAGCGGTGCTGATTTAAAGTATGTGTGAGCGCAGCTACTGCTGTTGTTGGTTTGTCTTCCTTGTTTGTTTTCTGTCTCTGTTTCTCTCTCTCTCTGTCTGTGTCTTTCTGTCTGTCTGTCTGTTTGTCTGGTCTGTCTGTCTCTCTCTCTCTCTCTCTCTCTCTCTCTCTCTCTCTCTCTTCTCTCTCTCTCTCTCTCTCTCTCTCTCTCTCTCTCTTCATTTTTGCCCGTATCTGTAATATCGGTTTTTCTGTCTGTTCTGTGTCTGTTGTTTTTTGTCTTTTTAATAAAATTTGATCTTTTTTTCTTGTTTTCTTTGTTTCTGTATTCTTTTAAATTTTCCTCTTTATTTTCTCTTTGCCTTTCTTCTGTGATTCATTCGGGTATGTGTGTCTTAGTTTTTCCCCCTTCATTTTTTTCTTTGTCTTCTCTCTTTTCTGTCTTTCTTTATTTTTCTGTTTTAGTTTTCTGATCTGGACGAAGATTTTTGTCCATATAGTTTGTATGAGAGAGAGAGACACACACACACAGAACGTGAGGGAGAGAGAACGAGAGAGACAGAGAGAGAGAGAGTCTCTGTATATTTGTATGTGTGTATGAGTTTGTGTGTGTATGAGTGTGAGTGTGTTTGTGTATGTTTGAGTGTGTGTGTGCGTGCGTTCCAGAATGTATGTTTGTGCGCGCGCGCGCGTGTTTGTGTTCTTTGTGTATGCGTACATGCGCGCGCGCGAGCACTCACGCACGCATGTGTGTATAAGCCTTTCGGTTTTATTGTTGTTGCTGTTGGTTTTTTTAATATCAAAACTAAAGTTTCAAGCATATAAGGGGATATCCAAGCATCCCCAACAAATACACATACAAGTTGTCTTATTATGATTGTAGCGGTTCCCATTTCCAAAGTGATTTTTTTTTTCGCTATTTCTGCAGGCATCCAATTTATTTCATTTTGGCCGTGTAATGATACACACAAGGGATTACGCCCACATCGATTATCTTGTTTTCCTGTGCATAATGAGGGCAATTTTAGAAACGTCTTCAGACCATTTGCTTTTCTGTTGTTGTTTTTTTATAAATTGAGACAAAACTGTCTCCAATATCTTCAACTGAAGTTGCAGAGATAGAGTGTTGAAATTAGGGTACACAGTTCTTTCCTTTTATCCGTCTGTCTGTGCATCATATGTCCGTCTATCTTTCTGTCTGCTTGTCTGTATGCTGCCTCTCTCTCTTTTTTAAAAATTTCTCTCTCTCTCTCTGTTTGTCTGTTTCTACCTGTCTGTCTGTCTGTCAGTCTGTCTGTCCTCTCAGCTTTCTTATCTAACTCTCAGGTTGTTTTTTCCCTCTTTCTCACTTTTGCTTTATTTCTTTCTCACTCTAAGAACCACACGTTTTGTAGAAAGGTTGAGGGAGTGTTTGTGTGTGTGTTTGTGTGTGTGTGTGTTTGTGTATGTGTGTTTGTGTGTGTTTGTGTGTGTGCGTGTGTTTATGTTTGGTTGTGTGTGTATGTTAGTGTGTTGTTGTTGTTGTTGTCTTCAATTTAACGTCTGTTCACACTCAGTGATATTAGACGAGGGATGTGGAAAATGTAGTGGAACTAGAAGGGAATGGATAGAGAAAAGACTGATTAGGTAACAAGTGTGTTGGAATTTTCATGCAATCAAAAAGGGGGGGAGGGGGGGAGGGAATCTTAAACATGAGCAAAAATTTAAATTCAACAGATTGTTAACATGAAACAATTATAAAGTAACTACAACAAATACTCTACTGGGCTGTGCAAAAGACATTTAACAATGGCAAAGGCTAATTTTGGATTTTTAAATGCAGTTTCCACAGACTGCTCACAAAATGTGGAATTAAAAAGGTTTTTACAATTGGCACTCAAATAGGATGTGAGTGTTGGAAATATTTTCCCCCACAGAGGCACCTGACTTTTAATTTTTTTTGTTATAAATGCATTTAATTTTATTTTTTAAAATATAGTGTATTAACTCTTCTCGTATGTTGCGATACTTAAGTTTGTTTGAGAAGGGAGTTCCTGTAACATGAAATAAGGCTATTAGTCAGGCAACTCTTTAAAGATCGTTCCTTGAATTGATCAGATTCTCTCCACTTACTCCAGACGTTTGTTCTAATAAACGGTATCCCTCCTGTAGATATAATGGAACATGCAGTTCTACTGATTCCAAATGATGTCTTGCCCCCCCCCCTTTTTGCAGCTCTGTCAGCCCACCTCATTTGAAAAAATTCCAACGTCCCGAAGGTACCCAACAAAAGGAAACGGGAAAATACCCTTTAAACTTAAAAGGTGTATGCATATTTAAGTTCAAAATGATTCTGGATACTTTCTTGGAATTTGGGGATTTGATGAAATTAGTACTGACTTAGAGTCTACACAGAGTAAGATAGGAATGATGGGAAAAACAGAATAAAGAATATAGTGAAGGCCATAAGAATTGCAACAAGTTCAGCTGTAATATTGAATGATGTTTACCAAGATTAGTATGATTTTTTCTGTTTTTAGAGTGGTATGACAAATGCTGAACCAGCTTCATTTTTTTCTAAAACTGACCCATCTGTATATACTTTTAAGTTGTCAATATACTTTTTTTTCAATATGTGATTGGATATCTGCAACCATGATGTTTTGGTTTTCATTCTTTTTTTCACTAGTACATTCTATATCAAAATGTGCTTTATTTATTTCCCCACGAAGGGCAGGGAAAAGTTCTTTCTGCATTTCTAATTCATAATCATTAAGTTCAGACTTTTGAAAAAGGTCTGATACATACGTACCAATAGGCATTAAACACAAAATATTTCTAGCTCTTTTAGGATAATTTGTTTTTGCTTCAACTTCTATTTCACTAGAAACAAAGTTTTCATTTGTTGTGCTGCGTAAAACATATTTGGCACATGAAAGTTGTCGGTATTCAGCTAGGGGAAGTTCCCCAATTTCGTTATAAGTACTATGGTTGGGGGGTGTGGAATGGTACACCAAGTGCAAGTTTATATGCTTTACAGTCTAAACTTTGGAGTTTTTTCAGTAAAAAATTAGGAGCACCCAAAAAAAGACTTCTTGTCCATAAGACGCTTGGATCGTACAAGTGACGTAGCTAAGCATTTCAAAGTGACCATATCTTGTCCCCCCAAAACGTTGGTAAACCATTTTAAGAAAATTAATACATTTTCTTGCTTTTGTTAAAATGTATTCCAATATGAGCATTCCAATTCAATTTTGATGTAAGTAAGATGCCCTAAAAATTTGACAGTATTTATGTACTGAATTAGCTCCCCTCCAATCCTAAACTGTGGTAGTGTATCTGGATCACTGCCATTGTTTTAAAAAACATAATATGCGTTTTTTTTTTGTGGGAAAATGTCAGACATTTTCAAAAATATATTTATTTTAAATTATCTAAACTTTTTTGATAGATCTTTTGGTATAATGAAGCATCCTCTTTGTTGTACTGCGCTTTATAGTGACATTCATCCACATACATATATCATCAGCATATTGTACTAGGGTGTATCTTTTGGACATTTTTGTGGTAGATCATATACAGTATATTAAAAAAAAGGGGCTATACAAACCCTGTGGTAAACCCTATGGAGTGATCTAGAGTGTGATATGTATTCCCTACTCTCACTTGTATACTTCTGTTACATAAAAAGCTTTTGATATAATTTAATTTAAAAACGCCCAGTAATCCATAGTCTTCCATTTATGCAGTATTTTGCATGCCAGACTTGGTCGTTAGGGCTTTTCTGCGTCAATAAATGTTGTAAGTAATTTTTTTCTTCCCTTGCAAACTGTTGTTGACTTGTGCCGTTAGTTTAACTAGGTTATCAATTTTTTTCAGATCTGCCTTTTTGAAAGCCTGCTTGATTGATTGGAACTACCTTATTTTTCTGACAATAATATACAATCCTTCTTAGAATGATTCGCTCCATTAGCTTACCTGTGTTGGAAGTCAGTGCTATGGGTCTGTAACTAGTTTTGTCATTTTTAGGCTTTCCTTGCTTATGAATAGAAACAATGGTAGACTGCTTCCAGTTTACTGGCATTACACTTTCAGTCCAACACTTTTGGAAAAGTTTATGTAATAGAAAAATGAATTTTTATGGTAACTGTTTAAGCATGTCATTTGATATGGCATCTAATCCAACAGATGTTTTCTTATTAGGAAGAGAATCTAATACATCTTTTACTTCATTAATTGTTATTGGGTCATTAATGTATTCGGTGTTATTAGAAAGTGGGTCTTCATATTCTTTTTTGTTCTCTTCAGATTTTCTGTACTTACTGCTTTTAAGTGAGAGACCTTCAATACACATGGATTCTGAGAACATATCTGCAAAAGCCTCAGCCTTTTCTGCACTGGATGGAAATTCTTTGTTTTTTAGCTTAATCGGACAAGTTGGTAAAGTCACACCTTTTCTCATTTCATGAAATTTTTTCCACACTTTTTTAAGATCTGTATGACTTGATATGTCACTGGAACAAAATGACGACCAATATTGTCGCTGTGCCTGAGCTATGACCATGTTGCAATAATTTTTTGACTGTTTCTGTTTTTCATGGTTTTCTGATGTCTTGTTTTTTAGATATATTTTGAACATTACATGCTTGTTAGTCACTGCTTCTTCGCAAGCAGGTGTCCACCAAACATTCCCTGAACACTTTTTTAATTTAAGTGATTTAATGATGGGAATTGATAATTGCGCAGCTTGAATAATGGCATTTGTAAAAGTGGAATAAAATTGGTCAATATTATCAGAATCTAAGCTGTTTGTATTGTAGGC
>CM054135.1:5957077-5977077 GCA_028751875.1 Rapana venosa
ATATATTCACACAAAATTAACACCACGTACACACACATTGTCACACAAAACACACACTCTCTCTCTCCCCACTCTTTTCTCTCCCCCTCCTCTCTCCCCTGCCCCTTTTAAACTTTTCCACTTTTTTCACTCACTCACCACTCCACAACACACACACACAAACACACAAAAACCGCACGCACATAAGCAAACACACCCCATTCCTTTCCTCACTCTCTTCTCTCTCTCTCCTTTTTTTTTCTTTCTCTTTCCCCTCCTCTCCCCTTCTCTCTCCCTCTTCTCTCTCTCCTCCCCCTCTCTCTCTCTTTTCATCTCTCCCTCCTTTCTCACACACAAACACACATACACACGTGGCCACGCACCCCCACGCAAGCACAAAAAAGCATACATAAACTTGCACACACAACACACACACACCACACACACACACACACACCCACCCCCCACACACACACACACACACACACACACACACACACACACACACACGCAAACCGTAAACCCCGAATTTAAACCCCTTTTACACCCCGCACAAAATGTACCCATACACTTCTAAAACACAAACGCACCACACGCGCATAAACACACAAACACACACACACACACCCCCACACACACAAAAAACCTCACACACCCAACACCCAACACACACCCCACAAAAAAAACACACCCCGCACACAAACCATTTTTTGGGGCCCTGGCGCATGTTAGCGCGTCCCTGCATGCGCTCTCAGAAGCATGCGCCCAAATTAAAAGATTAAAGGGGGGTGTGCCTGCGTGTGTGTGGGGTGTGGGGGTGCGGTGTGAAGTGTGGGGTGCGTGTGTGTATGGTTGTGCGTGTAATATGTGTGTGGTTTTGGTGTAGATTGTGTGGGGGTTTTGTTTTGGATGTGGGGTGTGTGTGTGTTTTTGGTGTGTGTGTGATGTTCGGTATGTGGTTGGGGGGGAAAGAAGAAGAGGGGAGGAGAGAGAGAGGAGAGAGAGAGAGGAGAAGAGAGAAAACAGAGAGAGAGAGAAAAGAGAAAAGAGAGAAAAGAGAAAGAGAAAGAGAAAGGAGAGAGAGAGGGGGAGAGGAGAAGAAGAGGGGGAAGGGGAAAAGGGGGAGAAAAGAGGGGGAAAGGAGGGGACCCCCCCGGGGAGAGAAAAAGCGGGGAAACCCCGACTTTTCAACGGACGAAAAAACAAACAAAAACAAGGACAATCTGACAGCCGGCCAATGACCCCAAAAAACGAAAAAATAGAGACTAGCCCAGAAAATTCCGAAACCCCCAAAAAAAAGGGGCATTGCCCTAAAACTATCTTAAAACAAACCCTTTCCCTTACAAAACAATTGACTAAAAAAATTTATTGTAACACTTTTTGTTTTTTCTTTAGGAAAATTTCTGCGGGGGGGAAAATTCCCCGGGAAAAAGGAGAGAGGGGGCGAGAGAGAGAAAAGAGAAAGAGAGAAAAGGGAGGAAAAGGGCAAACAGCCCAAACGCCGCCGAAACAAACCCCACGGGGACAAAAGAGAGGTGTGACGGGAACAGCCCAAGAGACAAAGGGGGCCAAAACTGCCCCAGAGGGGGGAGATGGGGAAAAAAACAGAGAAAAGGCCCAGAAAAGCCCCGGAAAAGGCAGCAGACGGGGCAAAGGCGGGCAAGGGAGGGGCAACAGACAGAAAAAACAACAGACAGACAGTTTCGACCGACCGACCGCCCGAAAGACGGGCCGGGGGGCCCCGGACATGCAACAGACAGACATACAAGAACATCTATTTTTCTTTGTATCTATTAATTTTTTTATGTAATAGGGGCCCCAATGAAGTTTTAAACTGTTTTTTTCCTTTTTTAAAAAAGGGTATTTTTAGATAACGAAAAAACCCCCCCAAAGGGGGGTTGTTTAATTTTTCCCAACACAGCCTCTGTGAGCTTTGCGGGTTTGTAATTTTAAAAAATTCATCTTTTTCCCTTTAAACATAGAATAAAACCAACATTGAAAATTTTTCTAAAAGGGGCCCTATGGTTTTTTTAACAGGGGTGTGCGTGGAATTTTCCCAAAACAAAATAATATGAAATGTGACTCTTTTGTGTTTTTCGTTATAAAGATTCTTTTAAAATTCCTTGGGTATACACCTGACCTTCATGGGAAGATTAAAGTTTTTTTGGGATTTTACCGACTTGATTTGGCAAAAATTTTATGAGAGGGGCAATTTTAGATTACCTCCCATTCGATGAAGACCTGCGGCTGCGTCGGTTTCTAATTGGGAACCCCTTTATTATTTTTTTTTTTTATTTTTATTTTTTTATATCGAGGAAATGGAATAACACTAATTCTTTTTTTTTTAAAATCCAGTCCCCCCTTTGTAATTTCCGGTTTTTTTAAATTTTTTGTCATCTGTTTACAAACCGGCAAAACAATGGCCTACCTTTTTTTACAAAAGCCCGGGAAAAGGGAAATTTTAAAGTTTTGCGCAAGAAATTTTTTGCGAGCGTTTCCCACCGGGGGGCCCCGGTTTATTAAACCATCCGACGGACCCTTTTGGGGGAGATGGGTCTCAAATGAAGTGAACTCCCCGGGGGAAAATTTCCCCTTTGGGAAAGGGAAACAACCCGGGTCTTTAGATTTCAAGCGCAATTCTAACCACTAGGCTATCCCTTTCCCCCCCTGAGGAATTTGCCAAAATCCCCCTTTTCCCCCCGGGTTTTATTTTTTTTTTTTTTTTTTTTTAAAGGGGTGGTTTGGGTTTGCCTGCCTTTTTTTTTAGGGGGAAGGGGCCCAGGGGGAGGGGAAAGGGGTTTTGCCCGGTTGGGGACAAAAAGCTTTTATTCCCTCCAATTTGGTTTTAAAAACCTTTTAATAAGGTTTTTTTTCTCTTCCCCACGGGTGTTCGGTTTAATTTGGTATTTTTCCCAAAAATTTTTGGTTTTCCCGGGGAAAGGGGTTTTTTGTGGGTGTTTTGGTGGTTGAAGGGGGGTTGGGTTTTTGTTTTGTTTTTTGGGGGGGGTTTTGTTTTGTGTGTGTTTTTTGGGGTGTGAGGGGGGGGGGGGTGTGGGGTGTGTGTTGTGTGTGTGGTGATTTGCTTATGCAAACCTTTCCCTTCTGTGACAATTTCCGTATCCCTAAGGGTCCCCTTCCAAACTGTTTTTTTAAATCAAAGTTAAAACAGAGGGTCTTTTTTCCAAAAACCTTGGGCTTTTCTGAGAAATTAAATGGATAATCTGTTTAAACGGTCGATAATCGTTTAGCAATAATTGACCATTTTGCTTCTTCAAAAACCCAAAATAATGCGTCAGGGTTTTAAAGTAGAAAAATCTCTCTGTCTATCTGTCTTTTCTGTCCGTCCCCTCTCTCCTCTTCCTCATCTCTCTTCCCCCTCCTCTCCTCATCTCTCTCTCTCTCTCTCTCTCTCTCTCTTTTCCCCCTCTCTCCCTTTTCCTTTTCCCCTCTCTTTTCATTGTTTTCTGTGATTGGGGTTTTTCTCCTGTCCCCCTTCCCCATTCTCATCTTGTCTCTTTGGTCTTTGTCTGTCTGTCTTCTGTTTTGTCCCGTTTTGGTTGTTTTTTTTCCCGGGTTGGGGTTTTTTGTCTTTCTTTCTTCTCTCTCTTCTCTCTCCCCTCTCTCTCCTCTTTTAAGGGTTTTTGTCACTATTTTTCTTTTTCGTAAAAATCTGTCCCCTTTTAAAAAAGTTTTTTGCATAACATATGCAAATGCGCCCGTACCCAATTATGGGGTTTCGAGTCCCTCAAAATTATCTTTATAGAGGGTGAAAGAGCAAGCTTACAAAACTTTCTTCATCCTGCCTTTGTGCGCGTGCCGCATGGGATGGGGTTTTGCTGTGTGAGGGGTGGGGGCGTGTGTGTTTTTTTTCTGTCTTTGTTTTTTGGCTTTGTTTGTGGCAATGTTTTTAAAATTACAGTTACTAAACCGCGCGTTAGGACCCTTTCGAGTTTCCCCCAAAATTTCTCTATAAATAATTTTTAAATACTCAACCCTTTTTTGAAAAACACACAAAACACACACACACAAAAAACACACCCACACACACACACACCCCACACACAAAACCCACCAAAACCCCACACCAAACACACAAACACACACCCCCCCCACAAACACTTTTAAAATCCCCTCTCTCACACAAAACACACACCCCTCACTCACTCACTCCCCTTTCCTCACACAAAAATACTTATAAAACACCATTTACGCGCACAAAAGCTGCCATGCAAAGCATACCCAAACCCCACAAAGTGTGCACATACACCCAATGACAAAGTACCCCCCCCCCTCTCTCACCCACTCCCTTTATTCTCCCCCCTCTCTCTCCCTCTTTCTTTTCTCCCCTCCCTTTTTCCCCTCTCTCGGGCCGGACTGAAAACAGACAACAACAACATATAAGCCAGAGTCACAAAACACAATCAACACACAAATTCCCCACCCACAAAAAACGCGCACAAAACCCCACAAACACATGCGCGCCGGGGCGCACACACACAAACACACACCACACACAAAAAAAACCCGAAACAAGGACACAGAAAATAAGGGTTGTTCATTCCCATTTTGGGAAAAAACAAGGGGTTAAAGGGACCAAGCACACAGACAATTTTCGAATTCACGGGGGAGATGAAAAACCCGTTGAAAATGACCTTTCCATTTTTTTTTCAATCAAGGGCGCCCCGTTTTTTTTTTAAAAAAAATAAAAAAAGGGCACCGAAAAAAAAAAGTTTAGAAAAGTTTTCGTTGGGGTTTTTTCAAAAGGTGTTAAACAAAAAACTTTTTTCAAATTTTTGGGCAAAAAACAACCGGTTTTATCAAAAAGGACAACTTAGGCATAACTAACATTTTGGTTGTAAACGTTTTGGTTTCAAAAATGGGAAACGCTACATTAGTCCCGAGAATTTATTCAAACCTCTTTTTGGGAATTTCCAGCAAAAGTGTTCCCGTAAACACAAAAACAAAAAAACAAATACAAAAGACAAAAAAAAACACCCCAAAAGGGGCACACGGGGACACACACACTGCCCCCAAAACAAAAAAACAAAACACAAAAAACACAAAAAACAAAACACCACAAAAAACAAAAAACCCCCACCCCCGAAAAACCAACCGGGAAAGGGGCACAAAAACACACATATACACACAAAAAGCACCCAAAACAAAAGCGTGCAAACAGGGTAAAAAAGAAGGAAAAATCCCGAGAAAAGAAGGGGGTGGGAAGAGAGAGAGAGAAAAGAAGAGAGGGGCCCGACAGAAGACCGTCAAAAACAGACAAAGAGAGACCAGACATACAGGGGCCCCACATTCACATACACACATACATAGAGAGAGAGACAGACACCCCAGACACACCCCAAAACAGAAAACAGAAAAAAACAGATCACAAAACAGAGACACAAAGAGAGAAAAAAAGAAGAGAGAAAAGGGGAAGGGGAGAGAGAAGGGAGAAGAGAGAGACAAAAGAAGGGGAAGAGGGGACAGAAAATAAAGGGGAGACCCGACAGGGTTAAAAAAAAGGGTTTCCCCCAAAAAACCCCAAAACTTTTTTAAAAACAGAGAAGAGAGAGAGAGAGAGAAGAGAGGGAGAGAGAGAGAGAAGACAGACCGAGGCAAGACAAAGACAGCCCGACAAAACATACAGAGAAAAGCGGGGGGCAAAGGCCCCGGGCCCCCCCGGGCCCCCTCCCGGCCCGGCAAACCCAAAGGCGGGCCCGCGCCCCCCCGGGGCCCCCCCCCCCCCCCCTCCCCCCATCCCCCCCCCACCCCCCCCTTCCCAACCCCCCCATCCCCCAAACCCCCCAACACAAAAACATAAAAGGTAAAAAAAACCCCACAACAAACCCAACAAAAAAGGGCCCCCCGGGGCGGGGGACAGGACCGAAAACAACCCGAAGAAAGACAGAAAAAGACAGACAACAAAGGGCCCGGAGACAGAAAAACAACAGAAAAAGGGAAAAAACCCCAAAAACTTTTTCCCTGAAAAGACAAAATACCAAACAAACCGGGAAAAAAACCCAAAAATTGTATCCGAAAAGGGAACGTACCAAGAATTAACCCTTTTTGGGGAAAAAAAAAAAACCCTTTTTTTCTTTGGTTAAACTTGGGCAAAAAAAACACGGAAGAAACAAACCGCCAAAACTAAAAACGAAGTTTTCTTTTGGGGAAAAACAAAAACCGGGAAAAAACCACAACCCCTAAATTTAAATAACACACCAAAACCACACACACCACACACAACACACACACCAACACAAGCCCACACACATGATGTCTATGTGGAGATCATATTTCCCCCAAAACCTATCATATTTTAGTCCCCCATTGTAAAACCCTTTTTTTTTCCTACATTTTCGAACAAATCCCCCCGGGAAAAAAATTTGGGAAAATTTAAAAAATTGTGCCCCCTTTCCTTTTCCTTTAATTTTTTTTATTGCCAAATAAAATCCACTCGAGTATTTTATTGTAGTTTCAATTTTTGTTTTTTCCCTTTTTCAAAATTTTTTGAAAATTTTTAAATTTTGCTCCTGTTTAAGAGTATTATCATTACCTTTCTAGGTGTGTTGTTGGGTTTTGTTGTTGTTGTTGTTATTATTATTATTATTTCTTTTTTCTAAAAAACAAACAAACAAACAAACAAACACCCAACACGGATGCTATTTCTTAATCCTTTCTCCTTCCACTCCTTCTTCTCCCTTCTTTAAACTCCTTTACACTTTCTACTTCCCTCGTCTAATATCACTTAGAGTGAACAGACGTTAAATGAAGACAACAACAACAGACAACAACAACAACAACACACAACACACACACACACACACACACACAAAACACACACACACCCCACACACACACACACAACGTGCATAACAGAAAAATGAATAAATAATAATACAGAGCGAATGGGAATGCGAGTTTTATTCACTTTAGGCCTTGGTCCCTCATGAAGGGGGGGGGGGTATAATCAACATTCCAAAACATGTTGCATAAGAAACATTAATGAACCAACGAATAATACCTCAAGTACAGACAGTATTTCTAATTTTAAAAGCTTTATACAAATAAATTGCTAGTCGCTTATTAAAGAAGAGGAGAGAGAAGAGAGAGAAGAGAGAGAGAGAGAGAGAGAAGACAACAGACAGAAACAGACAGACAGTCAGACAGACAGACAGAGAAACAGAGTGAGACAGAGAGAGTGATAGGCAAACACAGACAGACAGAGACAGCGACAGATTACAGTCATCTTCGAAGTTCATCAATGTTCATAATGAACTGAAAGTAATGTTAATAAACATTATTGCCCCAAGCCTTTGTAATTATAAATGAATGCAAAAAAGATGATAAACATGTCAAGCTATGACATGCAAAGAATTTGCAGATGTAAAAAAAAAAATTCATTTGATAATCAGAGCAAACAAAGCAACATATTTCCACAACGAAATGTCAGTCATGGAGTGAGACACAGACACAGACAGAGAGACAGAGATAGAGAATAAGAGAAAGAAAAAATAATTAGGGTAGAGAGACAGAAGAGAATATTAAGAGAAGAATGAAAAGAGGAGAGAAGAGAGAGAGAAGAAGAGAGAGAGAGAGAGAGAGAGAGAAGAGAGAGAGAGAGAAAAAGAGAGAGAGAGAAGAGAGAATAGAGAGGGAGAGAGAGAGAGAGAGAGAGAGGAAAGAGACAGAGACAGAGAACAGGGGAGACAGAGAGAGAATAAGAGAAGAAACAATAGTTAGGGGTAGAGAGAGAGAGAGAAGAGAGAGAGAGGGAGAGAGAGAGGGGGAGAGAGAATAAGAGAAAGAAACAATAGTTATTCTGTTCTATTCTTTTATATCGAGGATAATGGAATAAGCACTTATGTGCTTTTTACATCCAGTTCCCGTGTGTATGCAGTTTTGTACATTCGGTCATCTGTTCCCACCGGCACACAATGGCCTACTCTTACGAAAAGCGGAACAGGATTTAACGTGTGCGCAAGATGTTCTGGACCTCGGTTTATAGTCTCATCAGAAAGGAGTTAGGGGTAGAGAGAGGGAGAGAGAGAGACAGAGACAGAGACAGAGACAGACAGACAGACAAAAACACAGATAGAAGAGAGAAGAGAGAGAGAGAGAGAGAGAGAGAGAGAGAAGAGAGAGAGAGAGAGAGAGAGAGAGAGAGAGAGAGAAGAGAGACAGAGAAACAGAGAAGCAGAGACATGCATACCAATAAGTCTGCTTCCGTATATCCACTAACTGGATTTTCTACAGTTTAAAACACACTAGATTTGCCAACTTTACCACAACAGTGTAAAAAAAATGTATCTTTTGAAAGCAGTGACAGGAGGCGAGAGACAAAAAAAAGAAGAAAACCCTAGTGAGTTGAATGCCTTGAATAAATCAATAACAACCTAATAATACTACTTGGATTAGTGGAGACTTCAAAAATAATCCATTTAGCACTACTTCACATGCTGTTAAAACAATACGAGGTACTTGAACTAGAACATTAGTGTGTACTTAAGAGTCCACACATTTTTTTTACTACACAGAAACAGGCTTTTATATGGTTGCACGTTTTTATCGCTCCCACGCACACACTCGAACATATATACACACACGCTCACACACAGCTGCTCGCGCACGCAAACGCACGCAAGTATACACGCACGTGCGCACCCACGTGTTTGCACGCATGCACATACACACACATGCACACACACGTGTGTGTTTTCATGGTGTATTAAAACGAGAATGATACAGAGAGACAGAGAGAGACAGAGACAGTGCAGAGACATAGAGACAAAGACAGATAGAAACGGACAAAAATGCAGACGGGGAGACAAAGAGAGACAGACAGACAGACAGACGAAGACAGGCAGAGAGAGACAGAGACAGAGAGAGTGTGTGCGTTTGCATTCTGGATTAAAACAAGGGAGAGACAGAGGCAGAGAGACAGATATAGGGAGACAGTGGGACAGAGGCAGACTTACAGGCATAGGAAAAACAGACTGTAGATGGCAAGTATGCATTTTTCATGCCAACGAGGGACAGATTATTGACCTTTTATAGGCAATTTAGTCCAGAGTATTGTGCGCAGAGGGGACAGGATAGCTCAGTGGTCAGAGCACGCGCTTTCCCCCAGCCAATGTTAAGCAGCATCGATCGTGCTTACCAGTTGGATGGCTAACTGTCTGCGCGCCTTTGGCTTCAGTACAGTCCCCCAGTTCACCTAGCTGTAAATGGGTACCTGCCCTCTTTAGGGTCAGGGAAGGTAAAGCAGCGAGGGAGAGGAGATGGGCGCCGCCCTCAATATCCTGGCCCATGGTGAAGCTGAGATCTCTGACACCTCACTCCCCCCTACGACTACATAGGTTATGGGACACCTTTACTTGTTGTGGTATCCAGAATGATTTATGAACGAAATGTATTAGCATTTGAAATGTATACTATTAAACGCTATAGCCGATTGGTTAAATGCAGATGGACATTTATCCCGTACGTCTACCAAATCCGGGTTCAAATCTCGGTGGCAACGTATGTTGAATCAAGAGTGGGTATTTTTTTACGATCTTCCAGGTCAACGTCAAGTTCAGACCTACCAATACCTCGATTTTTTTCGTGTTCATGCGGAAGATAACGTATTCACGTTAGAGTTCTTGTGACTCATGTCAGTGTTTGTTAGGTTACAAAAAATCCCATAACCAGTCACAGCACACATTGCGTGCAAAATTGAACTGTTCTGAAGTCGAAATGTGTCAGATGAGGCTGACAAGCAGATCCACTGCACATCTGTAGCACAGATGAAGACCAGGTAGTACGCACCCTATCCTGTAAGGAACGCAAAAAGAGAAGAAACGCTAGAAGAAGAAATATAATATGGTAACGTTTCAGTTCAATATTTTACAATGTTATTATTATTGCTCTTATTGTTGTTGTTGTTATTATTATAAGTATTATTATTATTATTATATTATTATTATCTTTGTTTATTATTATTATTATTATTATTATTATTATTATTATTATTATTATTATTATTATTATTGTTATTATTATTTATTGTCAACAAGTACAGCAGCATTGGTTGTATTTTACACTTTGCGCAACAGCATTGATGAGCATGGATGTTTGTTTTTCCTTATTCTTCTTCGTTGAACGCTCAGAGGGCAAATTATGTCTGTTATATCAGCGACAATGCGCTATGCTGCCGTTAAGCTTCTTGACAAGTCAAGCCCAGCACATCAGACTTTAGCATAAGAAATAATTGTTACCTTTTAAGTCTTCCTGGGGGGAAAACGGCAGGGAATATATGAAAGGAAGGTTTATTTATTTATTTATTTATTTATTCTTTTATATCGATGATAATGGAATAAGCACCCAGAAGGTGACAGGAACAGAAAAGGAACGAGGAAGAAATAAAGCGAGTGATAGAAAAGAGGAAACTGCTATCACAGAATTTCCAGAATGTAGCGATACTACTTAAACTGACAGCCCCTCTCCCTCCCCCCCCCCTCCCTACCACCACCACTATGACATCCCAACAGGGGAGTGTGTCCTTATGTTGCCATGATTTCGAAATCACAGAATGATAAAATAATAATAATAATAATAATAATAAATGGAATTTATATAGCGCTATATCTTGCAGAGACAAATCAAAGTGCTTGCACTCAACTCAATCGTACACAGTCATACACCCAGTAGCAAGTAATAGTTCCATCAAGTCCAAATGTGCACCCCACGCACGCACAAAAAACACACAACACACACACACACACACACACACACACACAAAAAACACACACACACACACACACACACAGAGGTTACACACCCTGGCAGGGCAAAAGAATCTTGGCTGTTGAAGGCAGGAAAAAACTATGAGATGAAGCAGGAGAGGAAAATCTTAGGTTTGAAATAAATAATGTTTGAGACTGGATTTAACAGTGTCATAAGAAGGCTTTTGGCGGAGAGAGAGAGGGAGATCATTCCATATCAATGGACCAGAAATTGAGAAAGAGCGACGGCCGATTGTGGATTGGTTGAATCTAGGTATTCGTAAGGACAAGGTATCTGCAGCAGAGCGGAGAGAACGAGAAGGAGTGTACAAGTGAAGACATTCACAGAGGTAGGAGGGTGCTGTTTTGTGGAGACATTTGTAACAGAGGGTACTGATCTTATAGTTTACTCTCTGTGCCACAGGCAGCCAGTGGAGAGATTGCAAGAGAGGGGTAATATGCTCAGACTACCATTGTGTGCCTAAAAGCAGACACAAAACAATGTTTCCAAAAATCAAACTGCAGCTACTTTAATTTTTCTTTTTAGCACAAACGATCGTGTACACAAACACCTTACTACTGGTAAAACTTGAAACTAAAGCCCGAGAAGGTAATACAATAAATCAATAATAAATCATCAAAAAAAACCACCCCAAAACACAACCTCTCCCTCCCCCCCCCTCCACGCCCCCCCCCCTCCCTTCACACCCTCTCCCTCCCCATTATACACCCAAAAATTTATGAGACGGAAAACCCACGCAGTTTTTCTAAGAGACTGCAGTAAGCATCTGTCAGTCTCGTAAGACTATGGAGTTTTGCTCCAGTATCTATTCTGGTACAGTGTCGGGTGGGCTGCAGTAGCTCTGCTCTGTGTGTGTGTGTGTGTGTGTGTGTGTAGTGTGTGTGTGTGTGTGTGTGTGTGTGTGTGTGTTGTGTGTGTGTGTGTTGTGTGTTGTTGTGTGTGTGGTGTGTGTGTGTTGTGTGTCTGTGTGTGTTGTGTGAGTGTGTTTGTTTGTGTGTGTGTGTTGTGTGTGTTTTGTTTGTGTGTGTTATTGTGTGTGTGTGTGTGTGTGTGTGTTTGTTTGTGTGTGTTTGTGTGTTGGGTGTGTGTGTTGTGTGTGTGTTGTGTGGTGTTGTTGTGTGGTGGTGTGTGCGTGTGAGTGTGTGTGTGCGCGCGTGCGTGCGTTTGTGTGTGCGCGTGCGTGTGTGTATGTGTGTGAGAGACGTAGAGAGAGTGGTGTGTGTGTGTGCGTGTGCGTGCACGTGTGCGCGCATGTGTGTGATATGTGAGTGTGTGTCTCTGTGTGTTAAGTTGATCAAGTTTTTTTGAAACATTTCCGCGCCCCCCAAAAAAAGAAAATCCATAACATTTATTTATACAAATCAAATAATCCCCCCAAAAAGTAAAAAAAAAACCAAAAAAAATATGAAACTGCTGAAACAACATTAAAAAAATGCCCAGCAATATATATTTTAATATATATATATAATATTATAAAAAATTAAAATTTTAATATATAAAATTTTATATATAATATATTTTATTAATTTATATAATATAATATATATATATACATATATAAGCAAACTCGAACGACTCGTCTATAGCATCTTTAGATTCTATAACTGATCTATCAACAGAACTTATAAGAGAAAGGCAAGAACAGGATTGCTGTTCACAATAATATCACTGGATGTTCTAAAAGCAGAATTATTCTTGAATAATGTAAAAGTTTTAAAAATTGATCGGAGAAGAAATAAATCATTTTCTCAGGAAAGCGACAACTCTCTGTATTTGGTTTAACAACCTGAAACGGATTTTAAAAAAAGATTTTATACTCAAGATAAAGAAATGAATAAAGAGACAAAGGAATGACATACACATACAAGAACCTAAGTAAAGAGGGAGGGAGAGAAAAAGAGAGTGCGTGAGAAAGACAGACAGACAGAGAGAGACAGAGGGATAGAGAGACAGACACGCAGGCAAAAAGACCAAAGAGACATAGGCAGAGACAGAGAAAAAGACAGAGGGACAGGCAGAGTCAAAGGCACAGAAAGGAGAGAGAGCGAGAGGCAGACAGACAGATAGACAGACAGACAGAGACTGAGACCAACAGGGAGACAGAGAGACAGAAAAAATCGGCAGAGAGACAAAGACCGAGACATAGAGACAATGAAACATAGGCAGAGACAGAGAAAGAAACAAACAGAGAGAGAGAGGAGAGAGAGAGAGGAAGAGAAGAGAGAGAGAGAGAGAGAGAGAGAGAGAGAGAGGGGAGAGAAGAGAGAGAGAGAGTGAGAGAGAGAGAGAGTGAGAAGAGAGAGAGAGAGAGAGAGAGAGAGAGAGAGAGAGAGAGAGAGAGAGAGAGAGAGAGAGAGAGAGAGAGAGAGAGGCACAGATGAACATAGACAAAGAGGCACAAGGAAGAACCATGTTTTTACGCGCTGAGATGTGGAAATTTACAAGGCGATAAATCGCTCTGTTTATTTTAAAAAGCAAATATGTATCAGTGATTTTCATAAAGCATTGTCAGCATGCGAAGAAATAAAAACCGAAATACAACACACACACACACACACACACACACACACACACACACAC
The DNA here is from genome assembly GCA_028751875.1 of Rapana venosa. Taxonomy (NCBI): domain Eukaryota; kingdom Metazoa; phylum Mollusca; class Gastropoda; order Neogastropoda; family Muricidae; genus Rapana; species Rapana venosa. The sequence continues at coordinate 5,970,419 of CM054135.1, forward strand.
ACACACACACACACACACACACACACACACACACACACACACACACACACAACATAAAGATGTTTTATTCAGTTGTTTGTATGGTTGAAGGTTTGTGTGTACATGTGTGTGTGAGAGGGGGCGGAGGGAAGCAGTTGGTGTGGTTTTTTTTTATTTTTTATTCTGTTTTGTCTTCTTTGTTTGTTTTGGTTTGTTTTTTATTGTTGCTTGTTTGTTTGTGTTATGACGGGTATTTTTTTTTCAAGATTTTTGAATTATTTGAATTGTATGGTCTCATATTTTTCTGGGTTTTTTGTTTTTTTTTAATTCCACATATGCATATGTTATTGGTTTTTTTTGTTTGATTTGTATAGTTTAAACCCTAGATTAGGTTTTTTTTTTTATTCTATGTCTGCATATACATTATCTTTTTTTTTCTCGCTTTTTTTTTCTTTCTTTAGATAGATGGCTTGATGAAAAAAAAGCAAATGCACTGCTTATTCAATGTACCATCTGAAAATAAAAGTTTGACTTTGACTTTGACTTTGACTTTGACACACACACTTACACACACAAACGCACACACAAACACACACACACACTTACATAAAACACACATACAAAACACATACACACACACAACGCTTACACACACAAACGCCACCACAAACACACACACACAATTACATACACACACATACTTATACACACCCATGCGCCACCACACAGTGTAGATCTATTCTATTTATCTCTCTCTCTCTCTCCCCTACTCTCTCTCTCTCTCTTCTCTCTCTCTCTCTCTCTCTCTCTCCCCTCTCTCTCTCTCTCTCTCTCTCATTCTAGTCTCCTATTTCAGCCGTTCTTCTTATCACTTACAGTGGAAAGGACCGTTAAACTTGAAAAGACTTACTTACATACACACAACACTCACACACGCATACAAAAATACACACACAGGCACACACACATAACACACACCCCACCACGCAACACGCGCCACACAACACACACGCACACGCACAAAACACAACACACACATTTTTCATTAGAACAGAAAGGACAACATTGGGCCAGAATCTCCTCAGGAGTCAATGTTCCAGAAATATGCTAACGGTGCGTAAACTAATCTGAATAAATCAGCAAAAAAATCCCAAAAGATAATGGGATTATTGGAAACATGAAAACATATGAAAGACTGCTACATTTACAGCTAATTCGATAAACGCAATATGTGGATGAATGAGGACATCATTGTCTACTCAAGATCTTACATATGTGTAATTCTCAAAATAAAACAGATCTATGTGTGCTTGCACGTATTTCCGTATCGCCCAAACCTTGTCTCACAACTGCACGAACATTATGTAGTGCGCACATACTTTAACGTGTTGGTGGACACATGAGAAAAAATAGAGTATGGAGATATAGACAGATAGACAGAGAGACAGACAGAGAGATACATATATACACACACACTCGCACACACACACACACGCGCGCGCGCGCGCGCGCGCGCACGCACACACATGTACACACACACACGGAGGTTATGTGTGCAAACGCACACATTAAAACCTCATCCGCATGTCCGAATAGTAGATCATATTTTTCTGTTGGGCAGAACGAAAGAAAAAAACCAAAAACCGCATGCACTCAGGGACAGGATGTAAAAAAAAAAGTTCAGGAAAGCATATTCCAATCATTCACGGACAAACACATTCATGGACAGATAGTTAGCTACACCCACTCTGACAACAACATCAGCAACAACAACAACAGCAACAACAACATAAACAACTTTTAACATAACAACCTACACTTCCATTTAATTTAACGTCTTTTCACATTACATGATATTAGCTGCACTCTCCTTTGCAAGGAGAGAAACAAATCCTCCGAAGTCGGAGTGTGGCTGCCTATAATATATTATGGCAATATATTTTCATAACTCACACACACAAACTCTTCATTTGGGTGTGCTTCCTACCCCACAGTGATTCCCAGGTGGGATGAGTGAGTCAGTGTGCATAATTATTCTGAGTGACCTCTAGGATGTTACGCTCGGGAAACGGCACAACAACAACAACAACAACAGTAACAACGCGGCGACGGCGACAACGACGACAACAGCAACAAGAAGAACAATAACAACAGCGACGACGAGGTCGACAACAACAACAACAACAACAACGACGACGACAACAACGGCAACAACAACGACGACGACAACAACAGCAACAACAACGACGACGACAACAACAGCAACAACAACGACAACGACAACGACAACAACAGCAACAACAACAACAACGACAATGACAACAACAGCAACAACAACGACAACGACAATGACAACAACAGCAACAACAACGACGACGACAACAACGGCAACAACAACGACGACGACAACAACAGCAACATCAACGACAACGACAACAACAGCAACAACAACGACAACGACAACGACAACAACAGCAACAACAACGACAACGACAACAACAGCAACAACAACGACGACGACGACGACAATAACAGCAACAACAACGACAACAACAAAAACAACAACCACGTCGACGACAACAGCAACAACAACGACGACAACAACAACAACAACAACGACGACGACGACGACGACAACAGCACTAACAACGACGACGACAACGACAAAAACAACAACGACGGCAACAACAAAAGCAACAACGACGACAACGACAACAAGAGCAACACCAACAACAACGTCGACGACGACAACAACAGCAACAACAACGTCGACGACGACAACAACAGCAACAACAACGTCGACGACGACGACGACAACAACAAGAGCAACAACGTCGACGACGACAACAGCAACATCGTGGACAACAACAACAACAACAACAACAACAACAACAACAACTACAACAGCACAAGGCTATGACTCTGTTGGGATTTGAACCTGCGTTCTCCGATTTTGCAACTGAACACGCTAACCACTGTACCACTGCTCCTGATGAATCATCGATACACGATATTCACCAATCTAAAACACATCGAAACCTATTTTGATCAATCCAGTTAGAAACACATCAATACCTGTTTTCATTAATCTAGATACAAACACATCGACGCTGATTGTCACCAAACTAGATCAAAAACACATCGATATCGATTTTCACCAATCCAACTACAAACACATCAAAACCTATTTTCATTTATCTAGATAGAAACACGCAATTCGTTTCTCTAATCCTCGGGTTTATGAGATATTGTTGGTAATCTGGGAGGCTATGGTTCTTTACTGACACAAGCATACTAGAACCCCGCATCTTTTAATGTTTAGTAAAGCAGTGGGATTATCGAACAATGTAAAACATGTCCTGTCTCCTTTAATCAATTGCTATGTGTGCCTCAATATATGTGTGCATGTTTTGTGTGTGTATATGTGTGTGTGTGTGCGTTGTGTGTGTGTGTGTGTGTGTGTGTGTGTGTGTGCGTGTGTGTGTGTGTGTGTGTGTGTGTGTGTGTGTGTGTGTGTGTCTGTCTGTCTGTCTGTCTGTTTGTCTTCTGTACGCCTGTTTGTCTGCCTCTGTCTGGTTTTGCTTGTTTATCTGTCCCTGTTGTTGTCTGTCTCACTTTTAGTCTCAGTCTTTGTCGGTTTGTTTGTATGTATGTATGTATGTCTGTATGTAAGTTTTTTTTCTCCTTCTGTTTGTCTATCTCTCTATTTCTCATTACTTCTCTGTCCGACTTCTGTCTGTCTGTCTCCCTATATATATCTGTCTCTGTCTCTCTCTTTCTCTCTATTTAGTTTTGATTTTGGAATATGTATATTCAAGAGTATCCAGTTTTGAGTGCACGCCAAGATATTGTGCCAAAGTTCTCCCAAAGTTTACGAGAAATTCTACTTCATTTTCTTTGCCTCTTCCATTTTTGCCCCTCAAAATGTATTGTGGCCTAAGGCCGATGTACATTAAACAATTTCAGAGTTCAGAGTTTAGAGTTCTCTCTCTTTCTCTCCCTTTCTCCCTCCTAAATCTTTCTCTTATATAATAATGCTTGTGTGTCTGTATTGTTGTTGTTGTCTTCAATTTAACGTCTGTTCACTCTTAGTGATATTAGACAAAGGATGTGGAAAATGTAGTGGATGTAGTGGAGAGGGGAATGTACAGAGAAAAGACTGATTAGGTAACATGTGTGTTGGTATTTTCATGCAATTAAAGGGGTGGGGGGAATCTTAAACATGAGTAAACATTTAAATTCAACAAATTTTTAACATGAAACATCTATAAAATAACTACAACAAATACTCCCAATGGGCTGTGCAATAGACATTTAACAATGGCAAAGGCTAATTTCGGATTTTTAAAAACAGTTTCCACAGACTGCTCCACAAAATGTGGGTTAAAAAAGGTTTTACAATTGAACACTCAAATATGATGTGAGTGTTGGAAATATGTTCCCCACAGAGGCACCTCACATTTTTACAAAATGTTGTTATAAATGCATTTAATTTTAAACTAAAATATAGTGCATTAACTCTCTTGTGGTTGCAATACTTTAAAATTTTTTGAGAAGGGGTCATAACATGAAAAAAGGCCCCTTAGTCAGGCAATTTTTTAAAGATCGTTCCTTAATTGATCTGATTCTCTCCACTTACTCCACGACGTCTGTTCTAATAAACTGTATCCCCCCTGTAGAGATAATGGGACATGCAGTTTTATTGATTCCAAATGATTCTTGCCCCCCTTTTTTGCAGCTCTGTCACCCCACTCATTTGAAAAAACTCCAACGTGCGAAGGTACCCAACAAAAGGAGACAGGAATACTTTTTAAAACTAAAAGGTGTATGACATATTTAATTTCAAAAATGATTCTGGATACTTTCCGGGAATTTGGGGATTTGATAGCATACAGAAACCGACTTAGAATCTACACAAAGTAAGATAGGAATGAGGGGAAATGCAAAATCAAGAATATAGTTAAGAGCCATAAAATTGCAATAAGTTCAGCTGTAAATATTGAATGATTTTTAAACCAAGATAGATGATTTCTCTGTTTTTTAGAGCTGGTATGACGAATGCTGAACCAGCTTCATTATTTTCTAAGACTGACCCATCTGTATATACTTTTAAGTTGTCAGTATACTTATTTTTTCAATATGTGATTGGATATCTGCAACCATGATATTTGGTTTTCGTTCTTTTTTTTCATTAGTACATTCTATATCAAAATATGCTTTATTTATTTCCCACGAAGGGCATGGCAAGCTTCTTTCTGCATTTCTAATTCATAATGATTAAGTCCTGACTTTTGAAAAAGGTCTGATACATAAGTACCAATAGGCGTTAAACACGAAATATGTCTAGCCCTTTTAGGATAATTTGTTTTTGCTTCGACTGTTATTTCACTAGAAACAAAGTTTTCATTTGTTGTGCTGCGTAAAACATATTTGGCACATGAAAGTTGTCGGTATTCGGCTAGGGAAGTTCCCCAATTTCGTTTATAAGTTCCTATGGTGGAGGTGTGGAATGGTACACCAAGTGCAAGTTTATATGCTTTACAGTCTACACTTGTGTCTGTGTGTGTATGTGTGTGTGTGTGTGTGTGTGTGTGTGTGTGTGTGTGTGTGTGTGTGTGTGTATTATATGTGTGGGTATGGTGTGGGTATGCGTGTTTGTGTGTGTGTGTGGTGTGTGTGTGTGTTGTTTGTGTGTGTGTGAGTGTATGTATGTATATATGTATGTATGTATGTGTAATGTATCTACGTATGTATGCATGCATGCATGTATGTATATATGTATGCAAGTATTATGTGTCTGTGTGAATGTGGTGTGATGGATGGTTGCATGCTTGCGTGCGTCAGCGTGTGTGCTTGTGTTTGTGTTGCCGTGTGTGTATATGCGTGTGTGATTGCAATTGTGTGTGTGGTGTATTGTGCGCTCGCGTGGTGTGTGTGGAGTGTGCGTTTTGTGTGTGTGTGTGTGTGTGTGTGTGTGTGTGTTTGTACGCGTGCGTGTTGTGCGCCCGAGCGCGTGTGTAATTGTGTGTGTGTGTGTGTGTGATGAAGTATAACTTCTGGAATTAAATAAATTGTTCGCACTAGAACAGAAATTTAATGATGTCATTAGATTCCATAAACTGCATATAAAAACATGCTTCTGTGACTTTGGGAGAAGAGGCAGGAGAGAGAGAGAGAGAGAGAGAGAAAAGAGAGAGAGAGAGAGAGAGAGAGAGAGAGAGAGAGAGAGAGAGAGGGTGGGGGGGGGGGCTTAAAATGTAATATCTGGTTGATAGAAAAGAACAATCTGCAGCAGAAGAATGAATGGTATTGAGTGCCAAAAAATATAGCATTGAAGAGAAGAATCTTCGAATTTTGTAGTGTGTGTGTGTGATTGTGTGTATCTGTGTCTGTGTGTCTGTGTGTGTTTGTATGTTTGTATGTTTGATATGTATGTGTGTGTGTGTGTTTCTCTTTCATACACTATCTCTCTCTCGCTATCTCTATGAGGGCGTGTGTCTGTGTTTTCGTGCGTGCGTGTGTGTGTTTGTGTGTGCATGTGTGTGAATGTGTGTGTGTATGCTTACGTGTGGAAGTGTGTGTGCTGCTATTATTGTTCTTGCTATCATTGTTCATACATTTGTATATATGTGTGTCCATTAGTGTGGGCGTGTATACATGCGCCTGTCTGTAGGACCATT
>CM054135.1:5982077-5994577 GCA_028751875.1 Rapana venosa
TCTGATGATTGGTAAAGATGATGAAAATGGGGGGGTCATGTGTAAATAATTATTGAATGTTAAATAAACGACTTTTTTTTTCTTTCAGGGAAAAATTTTAATGGTCTGCTTTCAAAAATCAAAGATTATGATTTCTTTTTTCGTATGGTGCAACTTGTTTTTTATTTGTTTGGTTGGGGACATTTGGGGAAATATTGGACCCAATTTTTACTGGCTTTCATTTTTTTTGTAAACCTGCAATAATTTTTTACTAAACAAGGAAGGCGTTCGGGTGGTTTGGTTTGTTTGATAAAGATGGGTCTGCCTTTTGAAAAAAATGATTGAAGTGCATATGAAATTTTTTGTGTATTCTTTTTTTAAACAACTTTTTGGTATTTTGAAAGATGTGCTTTATATGTGTGCTTACTTTCCCACCAGGGGATCTCCGTTTTACGTTCATTTTGACTTGGAATGGGGTACAGTTACTGGAAGAATGTTGATTGATTTTTACTGAAGTATGTGCTTAGTTACCTGTGTGGGATTTGAATTGTAGAAGGTAATATTGGTAAAAAATCACATGGGAAATTCTGTTCTTGACATGCAATGAGAAAGTCAGGCACTCGTGCTTTCGTGTTCAAAAGTTCTAGTTAAAAAAATTTATGGAAAAAAAAAAAACTGTTTTTAAATATGTGTACAACTTTAAGTTGAGTATTTTAAATGGTGTATGTAACGGCGACCGTGGGGGTTGCATATCCCTTTTCAGACTCGGGAAAAGTGTGTAAATGTTATTTTTTATTTTCTGATGAATTTTTTTCTACTGTGTGTGACACGTGTGAATTGCCATATCTGACGAATAGACTTGATCACATGCCTTACGCTTAATGTAAAACTTTCCCAAGCAAAACTTCTGTAATCTGTGAATTAGTCAGTACCAAAACTTAAGAAAAGGGTAGGGAATAATGGTGCTTTGTCTTTAAAGATATCTATTTTCAGATAAGTTCAGAAAAAAATTATACAGCAATTATTTATTGACTTTGACATTAATGTGCTTTAGTATGTTTAATGAATCTATAAAAGAGTGTGCCGAGTGTATGCGAAATGGGTTCTGTAAATAACCCAAAAAGATCAGGTGGTTGGTTTGACAATAAATTTTTTAAACAAAGAGACATGTGAGAAGATTATTGAAAAAATATCGACGTACTTTGGAACGTAAAGTTCGTAATGAATATAAAAGGTTGACGGGAATTAAATTCTGTTGAAAAAAAAAAGAAAAAGATTTTTAATGCCCAATTGTTGAAAAATTTTGAAAACTTTTATACATGATCAAAGATTTTTGGGTTTACTTTTCACAGGCTTCTATTAAAAAAAATTTGCTAAAAAAAATCGTCAAAAGTGGTTTCAGCATTTTAAATTTTTGCTAAAAGGAAGTAAGAATGAAATGTAATTGAGGATTCACGTATTGAAAGTAACAGTGTTTTTAATGCCCTTTTTTGGAAGGAATTTCTGTTCGCATTTAAGAAAACTGAAAGACCGCAAGGTTTGGGGGCTGATGGCATTGTTGGTAAGTGTAAAAAAAACTACAAGAACGGGGTTTTGCGGTTTTCACAAACCCTTTTTTAATGTTTTTTTTTGACAAGGGTTATTTCCGAAGCATGGACAAATCGTTGTGTTACCACTTTAAAAAAAAGGTGTTACTAATAACCCTAATAACTATAGAGGTATTTCCCTTGCAATGCGTAGAAAAATTGTTCGCACAATTATTAATGTAGAATAAAGAGTGGGTAAAAGAAAATGATATTACAGGTGATTTTCAAGGGTTTTTAAAAAAAGGTATCAACAATAGATCATATGTTTAATTTTTTGCCTAGTGCCAAAAAACAATTTTTCCCTTAACCGTAAATTATATTTGGCTTTTTTTGATTTGAGAAAGCCTTTGTTCTATAATAAAAGTTTCTGGGCCTTTTTATTTTTAAGAAAGGGTTTTATAAAATGGAAAAATTAATTTGTTTTGCCCAAAAAAAGGGGGGTGCCCTCTGCCGAGTTATTAACTGCACGGCAGGGGGGGGAAGCGGGGGGATGTAGCGCCCAGTTTTTTTTTTCTTTTTTTATAAAACGAACTGGCATAGAAATAATTGAAAAAGGAAGAACGGTGCCATATTCCTTGCATTTTGCATTTAAAACTGTTTATTCGTTGCTTGCAGATGACATTATTTTGTTATCGAGATGTATAGGTTTGCAGGTTCAGTTGAAAAATTTTACAGCTTGCTGCTGCCTCGCTCCATTTAAAGGTTAACTTAAAAAAAAAAGCAACATCTTTGTGTTTAGGAAAGGGGGTTTTTTGAGTGTGGGGAGAGGTGGGTTTATGATAATAATGAAATGCCTGTTTTTAAAAGCATAAAGTTTTTGGGAGTATCTTTTACAACTCGCCTTAGTTTTGTCTCAGGTATAAAAGGATCTGGTGAGAGAAAAAAAAGCTTTATTTTGTGTAATAAAAAAAGACTGTCCAATTAACAATGCGTTAAAAAACTGTTTCTAAAGGTATTTAAATCTCAAATACAGCCTGTTGCCACGTGGGTTTCCCGGTTGTGGGGATTAAATTTTGCTGCAATTGCCGGGAAAATCTGTAATTTATTTGCCTAAAAAAAGTTTTTGGGGGTTGAATGCGAAACCCAAACGACCTTGTTAGGGTAAAAAACCCAATAGTTTTCCAATATAATTAACTAGCTGTTCAATGTATACGCTTTGGGCTAAAAAATTTTGGGAAAAAGGGGAGAATCAAGATTCCCTTTTAAAAGGTATAAAAAATGTTATTCGAGTTGATAGTAAGGGTAAAAAAAATTTGGGGTGCTGATTACGTATTTGTTTGCATGATATGCTTTGGTGTGTGGGGATGAATAAAGGGGGGGGAAGTGTAAGGCATTTTTAAGAATTTTTGTCAACGTTTGTGACTTGCAGATGGAGAAGGGAAAAGTAAAAACATGTTCAAAAATGAAAAAGGTTTATTTTTATAGTTATTTTGTGCTCACGGGTGAAGTTGTTTTGATTTCGATATGGACAAAATTTTAAAAATTAGTGAAACAGTTTGGGTTTGGGGGTTTTTCAAGTTTGCTATCATCACTTTTGTAAGAGATTGAAAATTGACATTGTTTTGATATGTCCTCTCTAAAAAGTTTTAAAGATGATGAGGTACATTTAGTTCTGTGTGTCCATTTTTAAGGAGCTCGGGGGGGAGATAAGTTTATTTTTTCCAAAATATTTTCGACACCCTTGCACGTTAAATTAATTTGGCTGATGTTTCTAAAAAGACATCGATTTTGGGAAACCCTGTCCACTTCCTTCTAAAGCTTCAAGCTGGAGAAATTGCTATCATGTTCATTTTATGTCTCTTTGTTGTTTTTTTTGTTGTTGTTTGAGAGGGTTTTTTTGCACTTCCCCAAATTAGGGGGCTTGGCCTTGAAAAAAACCATTGATTCCGAACCGAACTCTTTTACCTCCCCCTTTCCTCTTTTCCTCCCTCTTTCTCTCTTTTCTTCTTTTTTCTTTCACCTCTTTCTTTCTCTCTCTATCTTCTCTTTCTCTTATTTTTTTCTTCTTCTCTGTGCTCTCTCTTTTTCTCTTGTTTTTTTCTCTCTCTCTCTCTTCTCTCTCGCTTTCTTTTTCTCATCTTTTTCTCTCTCTCTTTTCTCTCTCTTTCTTTCTCTCTTTTTCTCTCTCTCTCTTATTTCTCTCTCTCTGTCTCTCTCTCTCTCTTCTCTCTCTTTTTTCTCTCTATTTCTCTCTCTCTTTCTCTCTCTCTTTCTATCTTCTCTCTTTTTTTCTCTCTCCTCTCTTCTTCTCTTCTCTCTCTCTCTTTCTATTTCTCTCTTTCTTTTTCTCTCACTCTTTCTCTCACTCTTTCTCTCTTCTTTCTTTCTCTCTCTTTCTCTCTCTCTTCTTCTCTCTCTCTCTCTTTCTCTCCTCTCCTCTCTCTCTTCTCTCTCTCTTGACTCTCTCTCTCTCTCTGACGACTGCATCATTCGCTTTGTTTTCTGCTTTGGCTTTTTCCTTGTTTATTCTGCATGCCTCTTCATTATCTCTGAATCTGCCCCCCTCACTCTCTGTTTCTGTCTGTCTTGCTGTTCTTTTTTTGTTTCTGTCTCTTATGTATCGTCTTCCCTGTGTATTCGAATGTTGCTTGTCTACCTCCCTTTTCGTTTTTCTGTTGTCTATTGCTTACTTGTTGTCTGTCATTCTCTCTATGCTACCCGTTTTGTTTGTGTCTGTCTTCCTTCGTCTGTCGTCTGTCTGTCTGTCTCTCTCCCTTCTCTGTTTCTCTCCTCTTTTCCTCTCTCTCTCTCTCCACTGTTTTGTTTTGTCTCTCTGTTTTAATGTGTTGTGTGCGTGTGTCTGGTCTGTGTTTGTGGGTTCTTTTGTGTGGTGCGCGCGCGTGGGCGTGCGTGCGTGTGTGTGTGCGCGGGGCGCGATCTAAAAATTCGACTTTGAAAAAGAGAATTTCATAAAATCCTAATGATGCCCTTCTTTTTTTTTTCTCTTTCTAAACAATCTCATAGAACCCCCATCAAGACTTTAGGTGCTATGTTTCAATATGTGATTCAAATAGAATAAAAAAAAAATGCTAAACGGAAAGGCACTTGACGAGATTAATTTTTGGATAGATCGGATGGTTTTTTAGAAAAATTTTTTTTTTTTTCTTTTTTAACTAGTCAACGTGTAAAAATCATTTCCAGGAAAAAAAAAAAAAACCCAAACCTTTCGTTTTGGGTTTACACGTAAGAAAAAAAAAGCACCAATCAAAAAACAATTAAAAAAGCAGGAATAAAACCTTTTGAATAACAGAGCTACTTATGTGCTTACGGTAGAGAAAAGGAGAGAGTTGAGGGAGAGAAAAGGAGAGAGAAGAGAGAAAAGAAAGGGAAGAGGAGAAGAAAAGGAGAGAGAGAGAGAGAGAGGGGAGAGAGGAAGAGAGAGAAGAGAGAGAGAGAGAGAGAGAGAGAGAGAAGGAGAGAGGAAAGGAGGAGAGGGGAGAGAGAGGGAGAGAGGAGAAAAGGAGAGAGGGGAGAGAGAGAGAGGAGAGGGGGAGAGAGGGAAAGAGAGAGAGAGGAGAGAGAGAGAGAGAGATGGGAAAGAGAGGGAGAGAGAGAAAAGGGGGAGAGAGAAGATGAGAGAGAGGAGGAGAGAAGGGGGGGGGGGGGGGGGTGGGAAAAGGAGAGAAAGGAAAGAGGGGACAGAGGGGGAAGGACAATGACAATAAAAAATGTCAATGAAAAATAATTTTAAAATTTTTTTATTCGAAGACAATAATAAGCTTCATGTTGTGTGTTTCTTTTACATCCAGTCCCAGAGAGAGAGGGGGGGAGAGAGAGTTAGAGGGAGACAGTGAGAGAGAAAGAAAAAGAAGAAAAGAAGAAGAAAAAGAAGAAGAAGAAGAAGAACAAGAAAAAGAACAAAAACAAGAAAACAAGAAGAAGAAAAAAGAAAAAGAGAACAAGAAGAAAAAGAAGAGAAGAAAAAGAAAACAAGAAAAAGAACAAGAGAAAAAGAAAAAGAACAAGGAGGGGAGGGGAAAGATGGGGATGAAAAGGGGGGGGAGAGGATAAGAAGGACGAGGAGGGGGAAAAGTGGAGGAGGAGGAGAAGGAGGAGGGGAGGGGAGGGGGAGGAGGAGGAGGAGGGGGGGAGAAGTGAAAAAAGAAAAAAGGGGGCGGAAGAAGAAAAAGAAAAGGCCGACAAAGATAATGAAAGCAAACAGAATAAAGATTGGCCCAGCACTAATCTGTTTGCTGGAGTTGATGCGTTGGTTTGTCTTTGTCCTTTACACTTTTTAAAAAGGAAAAAAAAAAACCCCCAAACATAGAACAAGAAAATAACGTGGAAATAAGACAAAAAAAAAGGAATTACCGTGTTTTTAATGCTTTGGAAAAAAATCATTTTTAAAAAATGAAAGAAAGGATTAAATAAAAACAAAACAATAAAAAATGAAATAATAAAAAAAAAACCCAGAAAAAACCAAAATGAATTATTAAGATAAATAAAACGACAATCGATAAACTTTTTTACACAGAATCACAGGGATTAAAATTCCATAAAAAAAGAATCTGCTGACTTTTGTGGTTAATATGTCGAGGAATAATTATATGTTTACGAGAAAAGTCATTGTCCCCTTAAAAACCTGCGGGTTTTATGTTATGTTTGAAAATTAGAGCAACAAGAAAAGAACAACAAGAACAAGAAAGCAACAAAAAAATAAAAAACAACCGCCTTTGATTGCAAACGTTAGGAAAAAAAGGAACACAGTACACAACTACACCCCAAAACGCGCGCGCGCGCACGCAAGCCGCACGAACCCCAAAAACCCCATTCACACACATACAAAATAAAAAATTTAGACAGGAAAAGGTTTATACATATTTTAAAATGAAAAGGAAAAACAGAGGGAAAATCCCATTTCACCGGTAAGCGCCTTTTTTCTCGAAAACTAATTAATATTTTCCCTTTTTAAAAAATTTCACCCTACAAAATTTTCCCTTCTTTTTTTCAAAAATACATTTAACATTTTTTGCTCATTTTTTTTTTGTCCTGTCCTATTTTCCCAAAACCCTTTGTTTCTTTCGTTTTTCCTTCCTTAAAGTGTTTTTCTTCTCGTTATTTTTTTATATTTCTCACTAGCGTAACGCATTATGAGGCGTTTTTCCTTTATTCTGTTTTCTCCTGTTTTTTTTTTTTGGTGTTGTTGTATTGATGCAAGTCTTGCTGCTGGTACAATGCTGGCAGTGTTGTTGTTGTTGTTGCTGCTTTTGTTGTTGTGTTGTTTGTATTTTTGCTTTGTTTCATTGTTATCAAAAATTCCCGGTCTTTTCTTCTCGGGTTTAAAACTTTTTTCTCTGGTATTTGAACGACCTTTTTTTTTAACATTTTCTATAAACTTTTTTGTTTTTCGGGGATTATGGAAACACATTCACCGGGAGTCGGCACTTATGTTAGGTTCAGGGTGAAAATTGTCTTGAACGGTCATCACGGTGTAGCTTTAAGCTTGGGTTCGAACCTGGACCGGACTCCGATTGCAGCACGCAACGCTCAAACAACGCAACAAAATCAAGCACACCACCACCACACACACAAACACAACACACACACACACAAACACCAACACACACACCACACACACACACACCACGCAACACCAAAAGGGCACGCGCGTTCATGCGTGCGTGCATGGTGTGTTTGTGTGTTTTGTGTGATGTTTTTCCACATCCATCCATCCATCCCTTCCCCGCCCCCCCTCCCTCCCCCTCCTTATAATAAACTTACTAATAAGCATAATACATCAACTTAAGAACATAGATACTGGATGCAAAATAATAGATACATACATAATATATGATCAAAGTTTTCTATTTACATCTAATAAATCTTTTTTACTGCATGCATGCTACAAAAATACATACAACTCCATACATTCATGCATACTACTACACCATGCATATAATACATACTACATCATCATACATACATACTAAAAATGCAACTACATACTTTCATACTTTCATACATTTCTAATAATACATAATAAAATACATACTTCATAATTTCATACATAAACATACATACTACATAATACTATTTACATTACCAATTCTACATCTTTTCCCAAAAATAATAATACATAAATAATAAATATTAATATGCGAGTTATATACCACACTGCATACTGCATACATCCATCCATCCATCCATCAAACCCTTCAACATACATACACACTACATAATACATAAAACATACATATAACATATGCCGATGCTTTATAATAACCCCATGCATCATGCATCATCCCCTCCATCCATCCATCAATCCCTTATACATACATACAACATACATACTAATTTTCTAATACATACATCATTTCTACATACAACATCATACTTAGTCATAATCATAAACATACATACATTTAAAACAACTGACACATCCTCCTCCATCCCTCCCCCATCCATCCATCCCTTCCACCATCCATCCATCCATCATGATCCATCCCTTCCCTCCCTCATGCTGCATCCATCCCTCCATCCATACTTCCATCCATCCCTCATCCCTCCATCCTCCTCCATCCATCATCCACCCCCATCATCAAAAAAACCCGTAAGACACTCGCACCGTCAGCCCTGTCTTTGTCACTGGGTTGACCTCAAGTCAAATTCCGAAACTCAAGCAAGGGCCCGGTTATACCCAAAAGGGAGTACTTAGGACTGGTCGAAGGAACTTCGAGCCAGAGTGCTTTAGGGGAAAGGGAAAAGGGTGCAGTCTTTGATGAAGATGCTTAGAAGTCGATTGCTAAGAAACCCGAAGCCAGATTTGCTTTGTCTGTGCAAAAATACGCGCTATAAAATTCCATTTATTTATTTTTTTTTTTTATTATTTTTAATTATTATTTTTATTTTATTTTATTTTATTATTTTTTTTTTACCCTACAGTGAAGGGCTGGTACTAGAAGTCTGTTGTTACGTTTTTCATTTGTTTTGTTTGTTTTTTAAGTTCATCATCGTTTTTTTTTATTTATTTATTCTTTTTATCGAGGAAATGGAAAAAAGACTCATGGCTTTTTTCACCCCGTCCCCCTGTGTATGCGGTTTTTTACATTTGTATCCGTTTCCACCCGCACACACTGGGCCCCCTTTCCCAAAAACGGGAAAAGGATTTAACGTTTTGGCAGATGTTCTGCTGTGCGTTCGAACACGGGGGGGTCGGTTTTTTAGTCTCATCCGATGGATGTTTCCCTTTCTGTAACTGCCTCGTTTTTCTAATCACTTTTGTGTGTGGGGTTGAGGGGGGGGGGGGGGTTCTTCAGTTTTTTTTAAAATCTTTTTGTTTTGCTTTGAAAAAAATGAAGTATTTCATTTATAATTTAAGTCAACCCTTGGCAGCGTTTGTTTATAAAAAAAAAAAAAAAAATTCAGGTCTGGTTTGTGCGGGTCTAGCACTGTATTGCAAAATATGGAGATGTTTTTTAGGGTTAGTTTTTGGGGATGGTGAGTGGAGGGACAAATTTGAGAGGGGGTGAGGGTTAGGGTTGGGGGTGGGGTGGGGGGTTTTTTTCCTGTCTCTGCTTCGTAATAAAGGTCGTTTCACGGTGGTCTGTCTGTCTGTCTCTTCTCTTCCTGTCTGTCTGTTTCTTTTCTCTCTATTGTAAATGGTTTCATTCTAACACGTTTTTTTTTTTTTCCCCTTTTCGTTTTTCATTTCCGGTCTTTTTTTTCCTCTTTTTCTCTCACTCTCCTCTCTTCTCTCTCTCTCTCTCTCCTTCTCTCTCTCTCTTCTCCTTTTCCTCTCTCCTCTCTTTTCTCTCTCTCTCTCTCTCTCTCTCCCTTCTCCCCCCCTTTTCTCTTGCCCCCTCTCTCCCCCCCTCTCTCTCCCCTTTCCCCCTCTTTGAGTTTGATTCGAGTTCTCTCCCCTCTCTTCTTCCTTCTCTCTCTCCCCCTGATCCCCTTTCCCCCCCCCTATCTCTCTCTCCTTTTTCTCTTCCTCTTTTCCTTTTCTCTCTCTCCTCTCAGCACTACAAGTAGATCTTCATGATGCCACAGCCTACACCCCTACTGGAACCCCAGTGACCTTTCGAACAGCCATCTCCAAAGAACATGAACATCAAGAGAAATAGAACCCCCCAATGGGGGATTCTTTTTCCCCCTTTCCTATCAAAAAAATTTGGTAGGGCAAAGGTTTACCCAAAAAAAAAGGGTGTGGGACGGGGATTCCCCTCTTTTCCTCAACCAGACATCCCAAAGGCCCCAGAGGCACGATTTTCACGTGAAAAAACGAGAATGCGGAACAGGTGAAAATGCACACCTCCAGCCGTCAAGGCCACAGTGGGGACGAACTGATGGAACAAAATAGAGACACGTGTAGACAGGGAAAAATGACAACCTTGTCCTCGCCCAAACCGACGGTCAAATTTCCCGAGACGAATTTTCACGTGGGACAATGGAGGGATGCGGGTAATGTTTAAATGACAACAACCCCTTTTTTTCAAGCCCCGACAGTCAAGGTCAAGGCGCGGATTTACGTGGATCGAGGATGCAGGATGGGATTGTTAAACCCCTGGGTCAAGGTCGGAAGAGAAGGAGAGACAGACAGACAGACAGACAGAGACAGAGAGACAGGAGAGATACAGACAAAAAGAAAAGACAGACAGGAAGACAGAAACAGACAGATAGACGGTACAGACAGACAGGGGCAGACAGATAGATATTTTTTTAATGTTTTTTTTAAATTTTATTCTTTTATTCGAAAATAAAGGTTTTAAACAGTATGTGCTTTTTTTTCACCCAGTCCCCCGGGGGTGTTTGCGTTTTTTTTAAATTGTCATCATTCTGTTCCACCGGGACACAAGGCCTACTTTTTAAAAAAAAGCGGATAGGTTAGCAGAAATACAAAAGGACGACAGACAGTAGAGACACAGAAACCCCAAAAAGAAACAGCAGAGAGAAAGAGAGGAGAGGAGGAGAGAGAGAGAGAGAGAGAGGAGAGAGAGGAGAAGAGAGAGGGGAGAGGAGAGAGAGAGAGAGAGAGAAGAGGGAAGAAAAAGAGAGAAAGAGAGAGAAGAGAGAGAGGGAGAGAGAGAGAGAGGAGAAAGAGAGAGAGAGGGAGAGGAGAGGGAAAAAAAGAGAGAAAAAAAGAGAGAGAAAGAAGAGAGAGGGGAAGAGAGAGGAGGGAGGAAAAGAGGGAGAGAGAGAGAGAGAGAGAGAGGGACAGAGACAGAGACAGAGAGAGAGAGGGGGGGGTAGGGGAAGAGAGACAAAAAGACTGATGACTGATTTTGCAGCATTTTACACACACACACCACAAAACCACCCACCACACACACCAACACAAAACCACACCACACACCCAAAACCAGAGACCAAAAAAAAACCCAAAAAACGAAGGAGGGAAGGGACAAGTGCTTGTTCCAAAGGGATTGGGGAAAAGGATCGAGGGAGAGAAAAGGGAAAACCATCAAAAAGAAAAGAGAACAGGCAGGAAAGAAAGGAGAAAAAAACCACGCGCACTAAAAGCACGCACGCACGCACTTTCACACACAGGTGCGCCACACACACACCACAACACACGAGCGACACACACACGCCATACACACGAGCACGCACGCACACACACCGGCCGCACCCCACGGCACACCAACACACTACGCACGACCACGCCGCACCACACCACACACACACAACGGCACGCAGGCACGCACACGGCCCACACCACGCGCGCGCATCACACACGCACCACACACGCGCGCACACACGAGACCACGCAGCACGCACGCGCGCGCGCACACACGAATGATAAAAATTGATCATAAATAATAGATACACACATACATACATAATGCATAAAACTTAAAAAAAATAAGTAAAAAGATAAGTAAAAAAAATGTAAAACACACACGCACGCACACACAACAACACTCAAAACCCTACTACAACATAAACACCCACACACACAATAAAAGTGCGGGGTTGCACCACTCCCTTGAGATGTTATGTTCCAGCTGACTTTGATTAAATAAAAAAAATTAAAAAAGAGGCTGAACACTATCAGATCGAAAGGGAAACAGCACACAAAAAAAGAAAGGACCGCCCCCCCTTTCTCTCCTTCACCGCCCCCAAAACACAACACCCCACACACAACACACAACCCCACACACCCACACACCACACACACACACACACACACACACCACAACACACACACACACCCACACACACACAACCACCCCCAAAAAAAAGCTGGTATCACAATCTGACGTATCAGTTTATGAACGTTTTTAATTATCCCATTTTTTTAAAAAATAGATTTTGCTGTGGTTAGATATTTTATTTTAAACTGCTGTTTTTCGCGCTGTTGTTGTTGATATTTTTTGTTGTTGTTGTTTTTCTTTTCTTCTTTTTTTCTTGTGTTTTTTTTGTTGTTGTTTTCTTCTTCTTCTTCTTCTTCTGTTCTTCTTGCTGTTGTTGTTGTTGTTGTTGTTTTTTTGTTGTTGTTGTTTTTGTTTTTGTTGTTTTTGTTCTTCTTCTTTTTTTTCTTTTTTTCTTTTTCTTTTCTTTTCTTTTTTTCTTTTTTTTTCTTCTTTTCTTCTTCTTCTTTGTCGCACGCTAAGGGAATAGTATATGAGTGAAAAAGTGTTGCTGCGTTAAGCGCCCGAGAAGTCAGGGCCCGCCCATCTGTCTTTGGCGTGGGGAAACACGCATGCTTTCTTGGGTTTTCTGGAAAAAAGGCAGGGGAGAATTAAACAAAGGGTAGAAAATGGGTAAAATGGCGACGACGGAAGTCAGCAACAAGGGGAAAAAAAAAAAGGGAAGAAAAAAGAGGGAAAATTTCCAGCACGGAATTTCCAGGAGAGTGGATATTATTTATACTGAAAGGCCCGGGACCCCCCCTTGAAGGGTTAAAAAAGCTCGGGATCCCTTTTTTTTAGCGAAAAAAAAAAACAACAAAAAATTGGCTTCTAGAAGGATGGGCCCAAAATTCAAAATGAAAAT
>CM054135.1:5999577-6012077 GCA_028751875.1 Rapana venosa
TATGGCATTTTGTTTCAAATGCCTGGATTCGCTTTGCTGTTTCAGCAGTCAATGTCCAGGTTTCACTTCCGTACAGCAGGGTAGTCTGAATTAGGGCTTTGTAGAGCTTTAGTTTGATTGGGAAACTGATCTCTTTACTTTTCCATATGGTGGTGAGTTTTGTCATGGAAGATGTTGCCATGGCTATTCTGACTTTGATTTCTGTCGTCGATCGCCCGTCTTTTGAGAGTGCAGCGCCAAGGTATTTAAAAGCGTCTACCTCCTCCAGTTGTTGGCCGTTCATGTAAATTTTAGCAGTGGCGTTGCTCGTGCTGTTCACAAGTACTTTACTTTTCCCGAGCTCACCTCCATTCCATATGCTCCAGCTCTGTTCTCAAGTCTGGTCGTAAGATCTTGCAGCTCTGTGTTACTTCCGCCCATGAGGTCAATGTCATCGGCAAACCGTAAGTTGTTGAGGGGTCTGCCGCCAATGGAGATGGTAGAGTGGAAGTCATGGAGGGTCTCTCTCATAATGTTTTTCAAGAACAGATTAAACAGGACTGGAGATAACAGGCATCCTTGTCGGACCCCAACTGTGGTTTTGAAGTAGTGTCCGACCTGATTGTTCAGAAGGACTGCACTGCTTACGGTGTTGTATAGTGCTTGAATGGTTTGCACTGGTCCTTCTTCAATGCCAAACATTCTGAGGACCTGCCACAGGCCTTCGTGCCATACTCTGTCGAAAGCCTTCGATATATATATATATATATATATATATATATATATATATATATATATATATATATAACAGCTTATAACAGCTGATATAGATATATATAACAGCTTAAAAAGAAAGGGGGAAAAGTTATGAAAAAATACTAGGAAAGGAGAGATAGAGAGAGAGGTACAGACAGACAGACAGACATACTTACATGCGCACCGACAGACAGACAGAGGCAGAGAGAGCCTGAGTATTAAATAAACACATAGAGAATGAAAAACACAATTTTGTCCCCTGCAACAAAAAGTAATGATAACAAAACAACAAGAAATATGTGTCATATAAAAAGTTTGAAAAGAAAGTTTTAGCAAACAAAGGCCTAAGATGGAGAGATGGACAGACATACAGACAGACATATGATCATGTTGTAGAGATTTTGTTAAGAAGATAGGGGCGTATATATATATATTATATATATATATATATATATATATATATTATATTATATATATTATATATATTAAATCAAGAGAGCCAGAGAAAGAGAGAGACAGAGAGAGAGAGATTAAATCAAATCAAATCGAATCAAATCAAATCAAGTTTCTTTACTTCGAAGATAATGAATAAGCAGTACTGTGTTTGTTGTTGTTGTTTTTACATGTTGTCCCCGCCCCTATAAGAGATGTATTACGAAAAGAAACTATGAAAACAAAAAAAATACCCCCCCCCCCCCCCCCACACAAAACCAACAACAAACCAAACATGTAAAAGCAACACATAAACACATAGTAAAACAAATATTTTTTTAACCACATAAGAAGCAAATAGCCAATAACCAATTAAATAAGACAAATGCCCAGAGAGAGAGAGAGAGAGAGAGAGGAGAGAGAGAGAGAGAGAGAGGAGAGAGAGAGAGAGAGAGAGAGAGAGAGACAGAGAGAGAGAGAGAGAGAGACAGAGAGAGAGAGAGAGAGAGGGGGGGTATGTTCTACAGAATTACTGTGGTTCTAGTATTAAGGCATAAAAGCCATAATTATAATTATAAAGAAAAAACCCACATACAAATCTTGATAGAAAGAGAAAAAACACAGGAAGAAAAATAAATAAATAACGGAAACGAACACATAAATAGAGAAAAAATTCGAAGAAAAAAATAAAAAAGTTGCAAAATAGAAAAACTCAAAATAATAGAAATAGGAGAAGAAGAGAGAGACTTTCAATAGAATAAAGTAACAGAGGAAAATGTAAGCAAGGACAGAAATGTAGGTCGAGTTAAAACACACACACACACACACACACACACACACACACACACACACACACACACACACAGCACACACAAACACACACACACACACACACAACACACACACACACACACACACATACAAGCACACACAAACACACGCACACACACACACACACATACACACAGAAAGAAAGAAAGAAGGATTGAGAAAACACAGAGAAAGAAACAAAGACAGACAGACAGACAGACAGAGAGAATGAAAGAAAGAAAGAAAGAAAGAAAGAAAGACAGAGACAGACAGACAGACGACAGACAGACAGACAGAGAGAAAGAAAGAAAGAAAGACAGAAAGAAAGAAAGAGGAGAAAGAAAGAAAGAAAGAAAGAAAGAAGAAAGAAAGAAGAAAGAAAGAAAAAGAGAGAAGAAAGAAAGAAAGAAAGAAAGAAAGAAAGAAAGAAAAGAATGAAGGATCGAGAAAAAAAGAGAGGGAAAGAAAGAAAGACAGAAAGAAAGAAAGAAAGACAGAACGAAAGAAAAGAAAAAAAGAAAAAAAAGAAAGAAAGACAGAAAGAAAAGTAAGAATGAGAAAGAAAAGAAAAGAAAGACAGACAGAAAGAAAAAACAGAAAGAAAGAAAGAGTTGACTGAAAGTAAAAGTTTAAGAGCAGGGTCAGTGTCAACATCATATTGCATTTTTTTTTTTACGCTAGGAGAAAATCTTTCGCTTCAGCAAAATGTGATCGTAACTCAAGTGAACACACAAAGAGAGCGCATTTGTAAAATGTGTAATAGACAGATCTGCTAGAAGAGGAAGACAATAATTATAGACAAACAAAATAGCGGTAAGAAAGGCAGATTGAGATGAGACTTGACTTACTTGACTTATGTCTCTTGGTTCCTTGGAGATGAGAACTGCTATTTAAAAAGAGAGAAAGTAAACAGAGTGGTGAACAAATCAAGAAAGGACACAGAATAGCGGTAAGAGAGGCAGATTGAGATGAGACTTGACTACTGACGTATGTGTAGAGAGATGAGATGCAGAAGAGAGAAAGTAAAAGAGGGACAAACAAGGACAGAAGACAGAGAGACGAAGAAGACGAGACGAGACGAGAGAGAGAGAGATAGAAGAGAAAGACAGGAGAGAAGAGAAGGAAAAGAAGAGACAGAGAGAGAGAAGAGACAGAGAGAGAGAGGAAGAGAGAGAAGAGAGAGAGGAGAGAGAGAACAGAGACAGAGAGAGAAGAGAGGAGTGAGAAGAGAGAGAGAGAGAAGAGAGAGAGACAGAGAGAGAGAGAGAGAGAGAGAGAGAGAGAGAAGAGAGAGAGACAGAGAGAGAGAGGAGAGAGAGAGAGGAAGAGAGAGAAGAGAGAGAGAGAGAGAGAGAGAGAGAGAGAGGAGAGAGAGAGAGAGAGAGAGAGGAGAGAGAGAGAGAGAGAGAGAGAGGAGAGAGAGAGAATGCGAATACGAATGTGAAGTGAGAGAGAGAGAGACAGGCAGAGAGACAGGGGAGAGGGAGAGAAGAAGAGTGAGAGAGACACAGACAGAGAGACAGAGAAAGAGACAGAGACAGCGAGAGACAGACGCAGAAACAGGCAGAGGGACAGAGAGACAGGGAGAGAGGCAGAGGGAGAGTGAGAGAAGGCGAGTGAGAGAAAGACAGACAGAGACAGACAGAGACATAGAGACAGAAAGAGATATAGAAAAGAGAGAGAGACAGAGAGACATGGAGAGAGACAGGAGAGACAGGGAGAGACAGAGAGAGAGACAGACAGAGAAACAAAGAGAAACAGAGAAAAAACAGAGAGAGAGAGAGAGACAGAGAGACAGAGCAGAAAGAGAGAGAGAGAGAGAGAGACCAAACGGATAGACAGACGGACAGAAACAAACGGATAGACAGGCAGACATACTTACAGCGTGATAAGCAAACAGTCAGACATTCATTTTATCATTTTTCATACCACTCTAAGTCAGCGACTAAGTTCAACAAAGCTAGATTTTTTTAGAACTGAAGATGGAAGGAAGGATAAAAGTGTTATTGCGAAAAAAAGACATCCAGAATGACAAGAGGGATTCAGCGAGAAGGAAAAAAACAAGCACATTTTTTAAAAGAAAAAAAATAAAGAAAAAAAAAGCCAAAGAAACAAAGCAATACAACAGTCCAGAAATGAAGAAAAGAAAAAAATTTTTAAAAAGAAGCAAAAAAAAGACAAAAATTCCACCAAAAAAAAGAAGAATTTAAAAAAAGATGGAAGAGCGGGATAAAGAGATGCTTTCTTAAAAACACACACACACACAAAAACGGTAGCAGTTTAAAAGATAAAGAAGGACACGGAACACAATTCGAAGGTTAAAAAAAATGCTTAAAGGCACAAAGGCTCAAATTAGGGCCAGCTTCAAGATTATAATTAGGATTTTTCAAGCTCTAAGAAATCTTCCGTTTCGGTAAATAGTTATCAGAGATCAAGTGTATTAGAAAAAAGGGGAGCGTTGCAAAATGTGTAGTAGATAGGCAGAGAAGATAGATAGCTAGATAGCTAGATAGCTAGCTAGCTAGATAGATAGATAGATAGATAGATAGATAGATAGATAGATAGACAGACAGATAGATAGATAGATAGGTAGATAGGTAGATAGGTAAATAGATAGATAGATAGATAGATAGATAGATAGATAGATAGATAGATAGATAGATAGATAGATGGATGGATGGATGGATGGATGGATAGATAGATAGACGGATAGATAGATAGATAGATAGATAGATAGATAGATAGATAGATAGATAGATAGATAGATAGATAGATAGATAGATAGATAGATAGATAGATACAACTGAGAAAAATAGAGGAAAGGAAAGATTCCTAAGAATTCTACCCCCAAAAATAGAATGTTAAAAAACACACAGAGAGAAAGAAGGCAGAGACCGAGACCGAGACAGAGAGACAAAGAGACAGACAGAGACAGAGAGACAGAGAGACAGAAAGACAGAGACAGTGAGACAGACAGACAGAGACAGACAGAGATAAAGATAAAGGTAGAGATAGAGATAGAGAGAGAGAGAGAAAGAAGAGAGAGAGAGAGAGAGAGAGAGAGAGAGAGAGAGAAAAGAGAGAGAGAAGAGAGGAGAGGAAGAGAGAGAGAGAGAGAGAGAGAGAAGAGAGAGGGGAGAGAGAGAGAGAGAGAGAGAGAGAGAGAGAGAGAGAGAGAGAGAGAGAGAGAGAGAGAGAGCGAGAGAGAAATGGAAAACATAAAGAAAGAAAGAACATACACGAAAAGAAACAGAATAAAGGAAAAAAGGAAACCAAAAAAAAACCCCAACCAAAAACGAAATTGTAATTCACGTGTTTATAAAAAAAAACAAAAAAGCACAATGGAGAAAAATAGCGGTATAAAAGCAAGCTTTTATTATATAGAAATATCCAATAACGAAAATAAAAGTCTCAGAAGAAGGCAAGATATCAGAAAAAGATAGGAGAGAGAGAAAGAGAGAGACAGAGAGAGAGAGGAGATAGAGAGACAGAGAGAGAGACAGAGAGAGAGGGGAGATAGAGAGACAGAGAGAGAGAGAGAGGCAGGGGGCCAGCCAGCCAAACTGATAGACGGACACACATACACACAGACAGATACACAAGTATGTTGTTTTTTGTGTATTGCGGAAGGCCAAACATAGTACTATAAAATCAAGAAACATAGAATAGAGCATTATAGAAACAGGAAATTAAAGAAAACCCACAAAGCACATGCATTTTGGAAACAAGAGAAATATAGGAAATAAAACACAAGAGAAAAAGAAACAAAGAAGTATGTAAAAAAACGGAAGAAAGAACATTTCAAAAATAAATCAAAAGAGTCAAAATTTACTGGAAATATTAGAAGAGAAACTTTCAACAACAGCAACAAAATTAACGGATTAAAAGATAAAAAAGCGTATTGGATAAAAGTGTAGTTTGAGTGAAAAAAGCATAGCCTAATGGATGTAAAAACTAAACCCCAAGGTCAGGGTAGCATTTAAAAAAAAATATATAATAGATATATATATATATATATATATATATATATATATATATTATATATATATATATATAGAGATGAGAGATGAGAGAGATGGAGAGAGAGGGAGAGAGAGAGATAGATATATATATTATATATATATATATATATATTCTTTTCAGCTAAAAGAAATCTTTTGCTTCAGCAAATAGCGATTAGAACTCAAATAAATAAGAATGTGCGTATGTGTGTGTGTTTGTGTGCGTGCGTGCGTGCGTGCATGCGTGCGCGCGCGCGCGTGTGTGTGTGTGTGTATATGTGTGTGATAGACGGGCTGAAAAAACATCAAAGATACATAAAAATAAAATAAAATAAGTAGAAGTAAGAAAGAAAAATGTAAATGGAGAATGATAAAAAAAGACAAAAAAGTGCTGAAAAATTCCGTTAAGTGCAGAGAGAAAGAGAGAGAGAGAGAGAGAAAGAGAGAGGGAGAGAGAGAGAGAGAGAGAGAGAGAGAGAGAGAGAGAGAGAGAGAGAGAGAGAGAGAGAGAGAGAGAGAGAGAGAGAGAGAGAGAGAGAGAGAGTGGGACAGACAGACGGACAGACAGTCTAATATCACTCTATGTGAATAGACGTCAAATTGAAGAACAACAACACACACACGCACGCACACACACACACACACACACACACACACACACACACACACACACACACACACACACACACACCACACACACGTGCGCGCACAAGGACGCACAACAACTCACACACACACACACACACACACACACACACACACAACACACACACATACACACATGTATACACTCTCCCCTGTCTCTCACTCACTTTTGAATGCAATATACAGTTTAGTACATATAAAAAAGGACATCATATTTTGTTAACTCCATCCCTTTCGAAAAAGAAAGGACATGGATAGAAACATTAAACAGAAACACCGACACACACAGAAGAGAAAAGTCAAGAAAACAAAACAAAATGAAATAAAGAACGATCGAACGAAAAAAAAGAAAGACGTACAGACAGACAGAAAGAACAAAAGAAAGAAAGAAAAAAAAATGAATGAAAGAAAGAAACACAGAGAGAAAAAAAGACAGACAGAAAGAAAGAAATAATGAAAGAAAGAAGACCGAAAGAAAGAATTAAAAGAAAGAAAGAAAAAAAGAAAGGAAGAAAGGAAGAAAGAAAGAACGAAAGAAAGAAAGACAGACAGACAGACAGACAGAAAGACATAAAACACAGAAAGAAAGAGAAAAATGAAAGAAAGAAAGCAAGAAAGAGAGAAAACAGACAGACAGACAGAAAGAAAGAAATGAAAGACAGACCGAAAGAAAGAACAATCGAAAGAAAGGAAGATAGAAAGAAAAACAGAAAGAAAAAACGTAAAAAAAAGACAGAACGAAAGAAAGAAAGAAAGAAAGAAAGAAAGAAAGAAAGAAAAGAAGAAGAACGAACGAAAGAAAAAAGAGAAGAAAGAAAGAAACAAAGAACGCAAGAAAGAACGAAAGCAAAAAATACATACAGAAAGAACGAAAACAAGAAAGACAGACATAACGAATCAAAGACAGAAGAAAGAAAGAAAGAAAGAACAGAAAGGACACACAGAAAGAAAGAGAGAAAGAAAGAAAGTTAAAAAAAGGAAAGGGAGGAATAAAGGGATAGAAAACTAGAAAAAACGAACTCTCATCCCCATGAGGAAAAACTGTGCATGAAGAAACAAGTGAGAAATAAAGAAGACGGAACGGAGGAAACTGGTTTTTGTGTCCAAGCTTTTGAAAAAAAAGTAAGTGAAATGAAATCAAAGCTACATTAAATCGCAAGCAAAATACATCAGAGTAAAATGAAATGAAATTTTGAGAAAAAAAAGGACACTGCCAAAAATAGAGAGAAAAACAACTAGATTTAGCTGAGCTAGAATGAAGTAAAGGAAAATATATTGAAATAATAATATGTTGTGTGTGTAAAGAAAATTATGTTATTGGTGTTGATGTTGTTGTGTTGTTGTTTTCATCGTTGTTGTTGTTGTTGTTGTGTTATTGTCGTTGTTGTCGTCGTCGTCGTTTGTTGTTGTTGTTATTGTTGTGCGTTCCCCAGCTTAACACTCTGGAGGTCACTCAGGATGTACACTCTGGCTGACTCATACCACCTAGGTAATAACTGTGAGATTGACATTGCACACTGCATGAAAAGTATGCATGTCATCATCTCATGCATGTGTGGCTGTTTTAAGTGCCTCGCCATGTAAGACGCCATACTCCGACTTCATAGTATGTTTTCTCCTTTAAAGGGGACGGATAGCTCAGTGGTCGGAGCACTCGCTTTCCCCCAGCCAAGTTAAGCAGCGTCGAGCGTGGTAACCAGTTGGATGGGTGACCGTTTGCGCGCCTTGGCTTCAGTACAGTTCCCCCAGTTCACCCAGCTGTAAATGGGTACCTGCCCTCTTTAGGGTCAGGGAAGGTAAAGCAGCGAGGGAGAGGAGATGGGCGCCGCCCTCAATATGCTGGCCCTAGAGAAGTGAGGTCTCTGACGCCTCGCTCCCCTACGACCTTATAGGTTATGGGACTCCTTTACCTTTACCTTTAAAGGGGAGCGCATGTTGTTATGTTCAGAGACTGTCATGTCTGATCGCAATTTCAACACACTTTATAACATAATCACATTTTAGTGTAGGCCTTGGCAATGAGCTGACATCGATAACTGACACAGCTTTTGACCTCGGCCAGTGTTATTTTTTTTTTAAATAGACAAAAGAACACGGGGATAACTCGAACTTCAACCCGAATGTTCTATTGAAGATGATCGGAAAAGTCAAAGATATCTTGACACAAGGTACCTCATGTAAAAAAAAAAAAGAGAAAACAAAACATGAGGAATTTGTTAAATTAGACATATTAAAATGAAAACTTATGATAACTTAATTATTTAGTGAAAGAGTGAGAGAGAGAAAGAAAAGAGAGAGAGAGAGAGAGAGAGAGAGAGAGAGAGAGAGAGAGAGAGAGAATGAGACAGACAGACAGACAGGCAGGCAGGCAGACAGATAGACAGCAGATAGACAGAAAAAAGAGAGAGAGACAGAGAGAGACACATACAGAAAGACATATACAGAGGCAAAGACAGACAGACAGATAGACAGACAGATACACAAAAAGACGGAGACGGGGACATAGGTTCTCTATTTTTAAAAAAACAACAACCCCCCCCCCCCCTCCACCGACCCGTCCCTCCAAAAAACAATATGCTGCTTGGAGGCAGAGATATACATTGAGGTTCAGTCCAAAACAACAACAAAAAGATAAAAAAGCAACAAAACCAACAACAAAAAATATTTCCACAATAAACAGAAGCCAAGGCCAATATCTTTTTAATACCCTGCTGTTCAATTTCAAGCAAATCCTTTTTGCATCAGTGACTCGCGATCATAGAATCAGTAAGCCGAGCATACGTCGAGGTCTATGACGGTACAAGGTCGTAGGGAAATGGAGAAGGAACAGAAAAAAGCAGACCTAACACAGACAGGGCGAGGGAAAGTCTGACCAACAATATGAAGATGGAGGCGGAGGGTAAAGCGATACAGACAGATGGTATACATACACACACATACTTACACACACACGCACACGCGCACCCACGCATACACACACACACACATGTAGTGAGAGAGACACATATATAATTATATAGTCTTAAGCTAGCACACATGCGTGTGTTCGCGCGCGCGCAAAGAGAGAGAGAGAGAGAGAGGAGAGAGAGGAGAGAGAGAGAGAGAGAGAGAGGAGAGAGAGAGAGAGAGGAGAGAGAGAGAGAGAGAGAGAGAGGGGGGGGGGGGCGGGGGGAGCGAGAGACAGACAGACAGCAGGCAGGCAGGCAGACAGACAGGCAGGCAGATAAAGAGACAGGCAGATACATAAACAGACACAGTCAGAAAGACAAACAGACAACGAAAACAAACAGAAACAGTGACATAGACATGAACAGACAACGATGTACAGACAGACAGACAGAGACAGAGACAAATACAGAGAGACTGAAAGAGACAAAGACAAACGCACGAAGTGAGAGGTCTGGCGGAGAGAATGTATGTATGTGTGTGTGTGTGTGTGTGTGTGTGTGTTGTGTGAGGCGGGGGGGGGGGGTATGCGTGTGTGCAAGTGTAGTGTTTGTGTGTTTGTGAGTGTGTGTGTGTGTGTGTGTGTGTGTGTGTGTTGTGTGTGTGTGTGTGTGGTGTGTTTGTGCGTGTGTGTGTGGTGTGTGTGTGGTGTGTTTGTAGTGTGTGTGTGCGTGTCTGTATGTGTGTGTTGTGTGTGTGTGTGTGTGTGTCTTGTGTGTGTGTGTGTGCCTATGTATGTGTGCGTGTGTCTGTTTCTGTGTGTGCGTGAGTGTGTGTGTGTGAGTGTGTGTGTGTGTGCCTCTGTGTGTGTGTGTGTCTGTCTTTCTGCGTCTGTGTGTGCGTGAGTGTGTTTGTTGTGTTGTGAGTGTGCTTGTGTGTGTGTGTGTGTGTGTGTGTGTGTCCCTGTGCGTGCGTGTTTGCCTGTCTGTCACTCTGTCTGCCTGTGTGATCTGTGCGCGTGTGGGCGCGCCTGCATGGAAAATAACGATGTTCACACTCTTACAACTATTGACAAACTGCTCTACGGCAAGAAACAGACGTCGTAGGAGTAGCACCATAAGACGCTAATGTACTCGCCAGTGAAGACACTTCTGGGTTTATCCTTCTTAGCCCAGTTCGCTGTGAGACACTAATCCAGCGTGCTTAGTATAGATTTGGGTTGACATTTTTAGCCTGTTTTTCGATTGCAACTGCATTGTCGTCTATGCTTGTCAAACGTGGATCATAACAGCAGACTTGGGAGAAAAAAAAGATACTGGCAATGGAGTTGACTTGCACGCGCGTGCGCGCGCGCGCGCACACACACACACACACATACACACACTCACATACATACACATACACACACGCACACACACACACACACACACACACACACACACACACACACACACACACACACACACACACACACACACACACGTGCGTGCATACATGAATGCAAGTTCTCATACACAAAATCAGTGCACTCACACATGGATGTGCGTATATATGCACGAATATGTGTGATCATCATAACAAAATAAATAGAAAATGACCCATTGACATATCTATTCAAACACAAAAACAAACAAAAAGGAACCGTCAATCTTTACTGCACTTATTTCAGAAGCTTGGGGATTTCCTGTTAACTAGACTACTCAGCTTGTGAGTAGTAACATGATACCAGCAAGCTCATGTCCTTTCATTTCAGGGGGACGGATAGCCTAGGGATTAGAGCATTACGCACGCAATCTGACGACCCGGGTTCGAACCCCGTTCAAGTGGATTTTCCCCTGGAGTTAACATCAGTGCAGACTCCAATCTTCCCAACAGTCTTTCGGATGAGACTATAAACCGAGGCCCCGTGTACGAACGCACGCAAAACATTTTGCGCCTACGTTAAATCCTGTACCGCTTTTCGACAGTCTAGGCCATTGTGCGCCGGTGGAAACAGATGCCAACATATACAGAAGCGCATACGGACGAGGACTGGATGTAAAAGTGCCTATGAGTGCTTATTCCATGATCCTTGGTATAAATAAAACATGAATAGATAAATAATAAATAAATAAATAATAGATAAATAAATAAATAATAAATAAATATACTAATAAATGTCATCGTGTGTGTAGCATGCTACCAGCAAACTCATTTCCTTTTGTTTAAACAACATGTTTTTTTTAGTTCAGAGGAACCGGGAACCAAAATTAATACAGACAAAATGAGTACAGTGAGCAATGCTTATATGAGTACTCTTACTCAGTTTTGTGAGTAACGTGCTACCAGCAACTTCATGTCCTTGACCTCACTCAACCCTGACGACATGGTAGGGCTGTAGAAGCCACAGGACTGCAGAGGGAATGACTTCCTGCTTCAGATGTCATGTTTTCCATCCACACAGAACCAGGTCATGGGAAGATGGCGAAGAGTAGTGAAGGAAAATGGGCAGAGAGAAGATGGTGATGAGAAAACAGAGTACAGAAGCAGCTCTGATGCTTATTTATCTATTTATTTATTCTTTTATATCGAGGATAATGGAATAAGCACTCGTGTGCTTTTTTACATCCAGTCCCCGTGTGTATGCGGTTTTGTAAATTTTGTCATCTGTTCCCACCAGCACACAATGGCCTACTCTTACGAAAAGCGAAACAGGATTTAACGCGTGCGCAAGATGTTCTGCATGCGTTCGCACACGGGGCTCCGGTTTATAGTCTCATCCGAAGGACTTTGACATCCAGCTCGATTTTTTTGTCAAACTGGGAAGATAGGGCGAGGCTGGGAATCGAATCCACAACCTCACGGTTGACTTGTTCGCAGGCAAACATCTTAACCATCCTGCCACCTTCTTTCTTACGATACTAATACTATTTTTTTTTCTGCTTATGATGCTAATCGCAGTCTTCATGATGATTGCAGTTTCTTTTAGATCGGGTATACACGATAATTATG
>CM054135.1:6019577-6022077 GCA_028751875.1 Rapana venosa
TGTCCATCCATGACTTGTTCTGTCTTCCCCTCTTTCTGCCACCTTCGAGTGTTCCCCGCAGTACTGTTTTTGGCAGAGTGTTGTGGCGGGTGACGTGGCCGAACCATGTCAGCTTTTTCTTCTTGACGATGGTGACAAGGGGTTCCTGTAGACCTGCCAGCCGTGTTATTTGGCTCTTGACAAATTCATTGGTCTTTCGTTCTCTCCAGGATATGCCCAGTAGTTTTCTATGCATTTTGTTTCAAATGCCTGGATTCGCTTTGCTGTTTCAGCAGCCAATGTCCAGGTTTCACTTCTGTACAGCATTCTGCATACTGCATTCTAAATTGTTCAAACATTCTAAATAAACCGAATGTATACTGCATTCTAAAGGAATCAAACATTCGTAATAAATCAAATATATACTACATTCTAAATGAGTCTATTTTTCTATCTCTCACTTAAAAAAAAAGTTTAAATCATTTGTCTCTATAATATAGAGCACATTTGCATAAATCGTAAACGAATACACACAACAATTTACCGATACATTCGGACTATGGATATGATACCCCAATCAAGATAAATACAATCAAAAACAAACTGAACAAAGAAAAAAAAGGAACATGTAAATAAGAGAGTACGCAGATTCACAAACAAAAGTTGTTATTTTGTCACAGGCTGGAAAGTTTCCTGTTAAAACGTATCACTTACCAGTGTGAGTAACCTGCTACCAGCAAGGTCATTACCTTGACTTCAACCAATGACATCTTAGGGACTGGGGACACCAGACGACTGCTGAGGAAATGACTTCCTGCTTCAACTTGTATTTCCTCTATTCCACACAGAACCAGGTCGTGTGAAGATGGTGGAAGGGGGGGGGGGGGGGGGGGGGG
The DNA here is from genome assembly GCA_028751875.1 of Rapana venosa. Taxonomy (NCBI): domain Eukaryota; kingdom Metazoa; phylum Mollusca; class Gastropoda; order Neogastropoda; family Muricidae; genus Rapana; species Rapana venosa. Next base: position 6,020,453 of record CM054135.1, read on the forward strand.
GGAGGGTAGTGAGGAAGTTGGGGTAGTCAGAAGATAATGCGAGGAAGAAACCTGCAGGAAATATGGAAGTAGCTATCCATATTATATATTATAGATTATGCTATATCCATATTATGCTATCAATAGATATATAGATATATATGCTTCAGGATGGTTCCAGTTTTCTTTCAATCAGGTACACTATCTGGATGGTGGATCGGTGGTCTAGAGGTAACGCGCCTGTCTAGAAAGCGAAAAGTCCGGGTCTGAAGTGTGCGGCGGTTCGTACCCCGTTTGGACCGGAAATTTTTCCCCCATCCATTAGACCATGAGTGGTGGTCTGGGCGCTAGTCTTTCGGATGAGACGATAAACCGAGGTCCCGTGTGTTACACGTAATTATTTAGCGCACGTAAAAAAACCCACGGCAACAAGAGAGTTGTCCCTGGCAAAATTCTTAGAAAAAAGCCACTCTGATAGGGAAACAAATACAGCTGCAGCAAAAAAAAAAAAAAAAAAAAAAAAAAAAAAAAGGGTGAAAGGGTGGCGCAGCGCTAAGTGGCGACGCGTTCTCCCGCTCTCCCCGGGGAGAGCAGCCCGAATTTCACGGAGAGAAATCTGCCGTGACTTAAAGTGGTATGAAATAAAATCTGAGCGCTTTGATTTGTTGCTTTACAAGATTCAGCGCTATATAAATTCCATACATTATTATTATTATTATCTGCTTAGTGTGCATTCCTTCTATTGATTATCAGAAATCTTGTGCAATAATTATCGGAGTCGTCACATTTCTGAGTGGATCGTTTTGTTCAAGTTTGTGTTTTAAATTTTTTTTTCCTCGTCCAGTTTTTGTTCTGATTTCCAGTATAGTAAGATTGATAATGTACATTTTTTCCATATGGTATTGATCATTGTCATGATTGGTATCTGAAGATGAGATTAAACGGGCTTGATTGTGTTACTTGCTTAAGGGCATGTGCACTGTTTGTTACTTGAAGTCGCGGGAGAATTTTGTGGGTTCTTTCTGCGTGAAGCAGAGAAACCTGAAATTCCTAGGTCAGAACACAAATTATTGTAGCGTAGAAAAAGAAGAATAAAAAGAAATGGAACGGTATTTAGGGTTTCTGTTTTTTTGTTTTTACAAGATTAGGGAATATTATATATTAATTTTTATTGTTATGTATGTGTTACTGTCTTGGGAGCTGTTGATTTTCTTTGTTTACTGAGAGAACATTGTACTCTTGGTATATTCTTTTACCTGCCGATGTTTCGTCTGCAAAAACAGAAAAAAAACGCAACTTTATTTGTTTCATTGCGTGTTTCGCAATGGGTCAGTTCAATAAAGAAGAAAAGTAGAGAAAAATGGGGAAATTTTACTGTCTTGCTTTTGAGCAAAAGAGGCCCACACAAAACACAAGTTCAAAATGGAAAAAAAAGTAAAACACAGCAAAAAACGAAACAAAACCACCCAACAAACAAAACCAGACAAAAACAAATAAACAAGAGAAGCAAAACACAAAACATCCTTACCGCGATTCCTTTAGCACTTGTTGGCATTTTATGATAGAGATATGCATCCGAATGCACAAACATATCTACATAAATAAGTAAATGAATAAGTAAATAGATAAATATATGATAATAATAA
>CM054135.1:6024577-6029577 GCA_028751875.1 Rapana venosa
CGCAGAACATCTTGCGCACACGTTAAATCCTGTTCCGCTTTTCGGAAGAGTAGGCCATTGTGTGCCGGTGGGAACATATGACAGAATTTACAAAACCGCGTACACACGGACACTGGATGTAAAAAAGCACATAAGTGCTTATTCCATTATCCCCGATATGAAATAATATAATATAAAATAATATAACATTATTATAGAAATGTCCCTCCGGCTTGGGCAAAATCAAAGCAGTAGAAAACAAAAAAACAAAAACATTACCCCTCCCCCCTAAAAAAAAAAAGCCAAAACAAAACAACGATAAAAAGGACAGTAAAAGGAGAGAAAGAGAAACAGAGATAGAGAGAGATAGAAGGGAGAGATAGAGACAGAGACAGAGAGAGAGAGAAAGAGAGAGAGAGAGAGAGGAGAGAGGGAGAGAGGGAAAGAGAAAGAGAGAGACATAGCAAGAGGGGGGAGATAGGGGGGAGAGGTAGAGAAAGAGAGAGAGATAGAAAGAGGGAGACAGAGAGAGAGAGAGAGGGGGGGGGGGGGAAGAAAGAGAGAGAGAGTCTGTGTTTGTGTGTGTGAGTGTGTGTGTGTGTGTGTGTGTGTGTGTGTGTGTGTGTGTGTGTGTGTGTGTTCTTACCTTGTTCAGAGATTTTTTTCAGCTGGACTAAATGCAGTGCCAACATCCCCTTGACTCAATAAACAACTGCATGAAGAGAGAAAAAAAAAGCAAACACAAAAAAACCTTAACAACAAAAACAAAAAAAACAACAACAAAAAATCCAAAAAAAAAATCAAATGCATAGATAACGCGGGTCTTGTGTCCCAGCCACTCAAAACTGTTACCCTGGCTTGCAATGTCTTAATCATCGATTCTGTGATTAGTTTCCTTTTAAAAGATATTTCCTCTTAAGCTCCGTTTCGTCCTCTTCCTTTTACTATCAGTTTTGTTGTTGTTTTGTTTTTTGTTTTTGTTTTTTTGTTGGTAATGTTTTTGTTGTTGTTTTTCTATTGCTTTGATTTTGCCCAAGCCGGAGGGACATTTCTATAATAATGTTATATTCCTTTATATTATCTTCTTTCATGGATAATGGAGTAAGCACGTATGTGCTTGCTTTTTTACATCTAGTCCCCGTGTGTACGTAAGAGTTTAAGAAGTGTATATTAGCAATTGTTTTCATTCATTTGTTCTGCCTTTGACAAAAAAAACTCCGGTATATACCCAATCTTTTTTCTGTACAAAACGAATCAGACTTTGTTAAAGCTGTGTCACAATATTTCCTCTTCTCCGTCGTCGAACGCTCAGACAGCAAGTACTTTTGTCTGTGATAAGAGCAAAAATGTGTCACGCTACCGTTAAGCGCCTGACAAATCAGGCCCAGCGCATCCAACATCGGCATAAAATAGAATTGTTATTTTTAAGTCTTTCTGGGGGGAAAAAAGCAAGATAATAGACCAAACAAGCAGGAAAAGGACAAACAAGAAGGAGATAACAGGTATAACAGGAACAAGGCAGAAACAACGAAACTGATAGAAAAGAGGATATTTCTAGCACAGAATTTCCAGAAGGTGGGGATGCTATTTATACTGACAGGACCGTGATATCCTTGCGAGGGAGTTGCAATAGAATCGACGCCGTTATATAGCATAATGTCTCAATCAAAGCCTCTATGTGCAAAAAACCCCAGTGAAAACTAAAGATAAAAAGAACATTTCAACACTTAGCAGTGATCTTTTGATCCTTTGGTGAATATTAAAAACAATGATAGCCAAAGTCTGATCAGGAAGGAAGAAAAACGGGTTTTTTTTTTTGTCTGTTCATTTTAAAGACAAGGCACTGACAGCAAACACAGCGTTTCGCATTAATTTCCTGATTGATGGCATGATTGGCTCCCGTTTATAATCAGCCATTGTTTATATTTGTTGTTATTTTATTTTTAACCAAAGAATTCAAATCTGCTTTGTTTGCTTTTTAAAATCGTGTCCATCATTCTCTTCAAAATTCGCATTCACTTGTTAAAACACTAGTTTGCTTGATTAATTTAGACCGTTTGGACAACTCTCTCTCCCCCCCTCTCTCTCTCTCTCTCTCTCTCTCTCTCTCTCTCTCTCTCTCTCTCTCTCTCTCTCTCTCTCTCTCTGAGTCTGTATCTCTGTTTCTCTCACCCTCTCTCTCTCTCCCTCTCTCTCTCTCTCTCTCTCTCTCTCTCTCTCTCTCTCTCTCTCCTCTCTCTCTCTGCCTGTCTCTCTCTGTCTCTGTCTCACTATATCTCCACTTTCTGCTCCACCCCTCTCCTCTCTCTCTCTCTCGCTCCCTCTCTTACTCTATCTTTCTCTCTCCATCGTTGTATAACAACATCAATAATGACAACATAAACATCAATGACATTGACAGAAATACAAACAGGAGCGTTGATATTCATTACACAAACTCAATGCACACTCAAGAACAAGTCTAATATGTTTTACATATGTGACAGTCAATTTCATTTCGCACATTTCGATGTAAAATGCAATAACACTGAGACAATGTTCACATCCCTTTGTCTTGGTCACATAAATACTAGCTGGATCATAATAATTATGAATTATATCTATACATGTGTTTGGTTACGTCTTAGAAAAGACAAAGATCAGACAGATAGAGACAGAAGAGAAAACAAGAGAGAGTGACAGGCAGACAGACAAATCAGACTAACGCCAAGCGGCTAAACAGACAGGGTGACTATAGAATACAGAGACACGGAGTATTACAGGCAAAGGTAAAGGTGTTCCAGAACCTAAGTGGTCGTAGGGAAGCAAGGCGTCAGAGACCTCAGCTTCTCTAGGAGCCAGCATATTGAGGGCGGCACCCATCACCTCTCCCTCGCTGCTTTACCTTCCCTGACCCTAAAAGAGGGCAGGCACTCATTTACCGCTGTGTGAACTGGGAAACTATACTGAAGCCAAGGCGCGCAAACAGTCACCCATCCAGCTGGTAACCACGCTCGATGCTGCTTAACTTTGGCTAGGAGGAAAGCGAGTGCTCCGACCACTGAGCTATATCCCGTTTCCGTCACACAGAGTATAACAGACAAACAATTCCACAGAACGTAAATTCTCAAACATACTAAATCTGAAGCAAAAATGCAGAGAACGCAACGCCGTGGCAAAAGCAGGAAGGAAGAGACCATTGTGTGCAATGTGTGTGTTGTTGTACGCATGGATCCTAACACATACACACACACACACACTCACACACACACACAAACAGATACACACACACACACACACACACACACACAACACATACACAGGCAGGAGAGTTTCCACAGTGACTCCTACGCCTAATCACTGCCTTGCCACAGTCCGCTTCGGCCTTTCCTGACCTTATGGACAACAGCAGTTATCAGTGTTTCTATCTACAGACTGAGAGAGAGAGAGAGAATGAGAGAGGGAGAGAGAGAGAGAGAGAGAGGGAGAGAATGAGAGTGAGACAGAGAGTGAGAGACAATAACAATAACAGAGAGTGAGAGAGTGAGAGTGAGAGAGAGGGGGATGAGGAGAGAGAGGGTGAGGAGAGAGAGTGGGTGAGAGAGAGAGAGATGAGAGAGGGAGAGGGAGACAGAGAGTGATAGAGGGAGAGTGAGAGAGTGAGAGTGTGGAGAGAGGAGAGTGAGAGAGAGAGAGAGGGAGGAGAGAGAGAGAGAGAGAGAGAGAGAGAGAGAGAGAGAGAGGGAGACAGAGAGTGAGAGAGTGAGAGTGAGAGTGTGAATGTGGAGAGAGAGAGAGTGTGAGAGAGAGAGACGGAGAGAAAGAGAGTGAGACAGAGAGTGGAGAGAGAGAGAGTGAGAGGTGGGGAGAGAGAGAGAGCATGAGAGAGAGAGAGGAGAGGGATGAAGGAGAGAGAGGAGGGTGAGGAGGAGGGAGAGAGACAGAGAGTGAGGAGAGGTGAAGAGAGAGAGGAAAGGGAGAAGAGGAGTAGAGAGTGAGAGAGTGAGAGAGTGAGACTGGAGGAGAGAGAGTGTGAGAGAGAGAGAGGGTGAGGGGAGGAGAGAGAGGAGAGAGAGAGGGAGGAGAGAGGAGAGAAGAAGGAGAGAGAGGAGAGAGGAGAGAGAGAGCGAGAGAGGAGGAGAGAACAGAGAGACGGGACAGAGTGAGACAGACATAATGGCAGAGAGAGAAATAGAGAGAGGGTGAGACAGAGTGATAGAGAGAGAGAGAGAGAGGAGAGAGAGAGGAGGAGAGAGAGAGAGAGAGAGAGAAACAGAGCAGACAGAAGACAGATAGAGACGCAAGAGAGAGAGACAGAGGACAGATGGGCAGACATGGAGAGAGAGAGAGAGAGAGAGAGAGAGAAGAGAGAGAGAGAGAGAGAGAGAGAGAGAGAGAGAGAGAGAGAGAGAGAGAGAGAGAGAGAGAGAGACGGACAGGCAGACAGACAGACAGCAACATAGAGAGAGACAGAGAGACGCACAAGCAAACAGACAGATGGGCATGGGGTGAGGGAGAGAATGAGAGAGAGAGAGACAGACAGACAGACATACAGACAGACAGACAGACAGAAAGACACAAAGACACAAAGAGGCAAAGACAGAAACAAAGAATTTCGCTAAGGTTAGCTTCAGCCTAGACTTGTGTGCTCAATGCACTGCATGGAAATACAGCTTTCTCAGAATGGTTACACACCATCAAGATTATCAATGTGGCAAAGCCAAAATCGTATCTTTCATGGAGGCAAAGTAACATCAAATTCAACACTGCGGCTTTAAAATTATACTTGCATCATCTCCCTGACACTTTAGATGCCTGGATCTAAAAAATTAACAGAGCCATCTCAGGAAAATACTCATATGGAAAAAAATGTGTAACCTTGTTCGGTCACAATATACACCTAAAGCAAGTACAAGCGTCACTGTTATTTATTGTATTTATCTTTCGTGACGTCAAATGCAATACACCAAACAATATTTTGCACCTGTGTGCATTAATTTCTAACCACCTCACACTATTCATACTAAAAAACCCAAACCTTT
>CM054135.1:6034577-6062077 GCA_028751875.1 Rapana venosa
ATACATGTCTGGTTACGTAGCCCCGCGTTTCTCTGGTCTCATGATGACCTCGGTGGTGGTTTCCTCACACACTTTGGTGCTGTGGTGAATTTGTGTCAGAGCCTTCTGATTTGGAGGTTCACAGAAGAAGGTCGTTGGCTGGAAGTTTTGTGGTGTTGGCCATCCTGGGTAGGCTTTGCACTTAGCCTGGCTCCATGTCTAAGGCATCGCTGTCATCCTTCGGATGAGACTATAAACCGAGGCCCCGTGTGCGAACGCATGCAGAACATCTTGCGCACACGTTAAATCCTGTTCCGCTGTTCAAAAAAGTAGGCCATTGTGTGCCGGTGGGAACAGATGACAAGGTTTTTAGAGACCGCATACACACGCGTAAATTTAAAAAAATAAAATAAAATGTCATCTGAGCGCTTTGATTTGTTGCTTTACAAGATTCGGCGCTATATAATATCCATACATCATTATTGTTATTATTATTATTATTATTATTATTGTTGTAATTATTATTATTTGTCAGTAGGGGGACTAGTACGTGGTGTGCTGCGTATGTATGTTAGTTAGTTAGCTCAGAGCAGCCATAGCTGGGCATCACCAACGTGATTAATCAGAAGTATTTGACATCCTACGGTCTGCTGACCCTGAGGAATCAGGGTACGGATGAAGCAGAAATATAGAAATGAGTGGCGTAGGGACAGCATAGCAGGGTAGAAACATCACAGAAGATGAGGCAGCTAAAACAAAAAATGCTAGCCAACACGCAACAATACCAAGTAGCCAAGAGAAAAGTTTTTGAAGAAAAAACAATCAACTCCAAACAAACACAAGGAAAGAAGTACAGGAATAACCACAGACACAAACTCAACCTGGCTACTTACACTTTTGTTCCCTCTTTTAGTGGGTTTTTTTTCTGAATAAGAGAGCAATGTCATGAGAAATCAGACACGCAAAGGAAGCGAGCAACAACACAAAAAAAGAAATATGTGTTTAAAAATACTGATAAAAACAAAAGCAGGAAATAGAACACACTTTCTTAACCCTCACTGGACCTACTTGCAAAACTAAAAAAGAAGACGAGTTAGACCCCCCCCCCAACACCTCCCCAACTTTCATGAAAAATAGGTCACACTAGCTAAAAAAATCAAAATGATACAGCAGCAATATTATGAGGTCTAAAACAATATCAAGGTCAAGGACGAACCATGAAGATCAAGGCTGACTTTCAGAAATGCTGTTCTCTTTCAGTAAAAGTGGATCTTCTTCCTCTGCAAGTCCTCATCGGAGTTCAACTGAGTAAACACACTGAACATCGTCCAATTGGTAAGATAAGAGTTGACAGAGGGGAACATTGGTTAATAGAAAGAAAGATGCAACGGTAAGGAGGAAGAGCGGAGTAAGAGAAGAGGAAAATCTAAAATAAGGAGATAGATTGAGAAACAGGGACAGAGAGAGAGAGGGAGAGAGAGAGAGAGAGAGAGAGAGAGGAGAGAGAGAGAGAGAGAGAGGAGAGAGAGAGACAGAGAGAGACAGAGAGAGACGAGAGAGACAGAGAGAGACAGAGACAGACAATGAGACAGGGAGAGACAGAGACAGAGAGGACAGAGAGACAGAGACAAAGTGAGGCAGAGAGAGAAAGACAGACAGACAGAGACAGAGAGAGGGGGATTCAGAGTCAGTGAGACAAAGAGAAGACAGTGTGTGTATGTGTGTGTGTGTGTGTGTGTGTGTGTGTGTGTGTGTGTGTGTGTGTGTGTGTGTGTGTGTGTGTGTTGTGTGTGTGTGGACGCGCAGCTAGCCAAGCAGACAAACAAACAGACGGACATGCAGTCAGACAGAAAAGACAACAGGCAGACAAAGGCAGCTAAGGGGATGGAAAGAAAGAGGCAAACACAAAAAAGAGACAAAATAGAGACAAAAATCAGAGTAACACTGATATAACTCTGACTCTGAGAAATCTGGCAATGGGTGGGACAAAACGATTAAAATGAGAAGTGTAGGTACAGCATATATAGCAAAGAAAATACTCCAAAATGATGAGGCATCAGGAACATATGTTAATGCTGCACAAAAGCAATACATTACACTACAGCACAATACGACACAGTATAATACAATACAGAAAAATACAAAACAGTCCAATACAAAGCAAATCAAGCCAGCACAATACACTAAAACAAAATGCAATACAGTGCAATGCAATACAATACAATACAGTTCAATAGAGTACACTACAACTTAAAAAGATCTTGGCAAGATAAATTGATCAATTAACTTTGCAAAAATTTGTATATTAAGCCAACATTTAAAATAACAACTTGACAGACAAAAACAATACAAAAGAAAATAAGCAAGAAAGAAACACGTGTACAAAATATCAATAAAAAAACACGAGACATTGTTTCTACCTTCTCTACATGTATGTACACACCAAAGAAATAACAAGTACAAAAAGAACAACTTTTTTCATGAAAAAACAGGTCACACAAGCAAAATAAAAGCAAACCTATACATATTTTTTGTTTACTTTGTGGGGGTGTCAGACGATATTGAGGTCAAGGACGAGCCAAGAAGACCAGGGCTGATGTCAGAAGTGCTGTCATCTTCCAGCAAAAGTGGGATCTTCTGCCTCTGCAAGTCCTAGTCCCTGTTCCAACGAATAAACAAACTGAGCATCGTCTGATCTGTAACATAAGAGTTGACAGGGGGGGGGGGGGATGGTGAATGGAAAGAAGAAGATGCATGGGTAAGAAGGAGGAGTGAAGGAAGAAAAAGAGATGTGACTCTGTGTGTGTGTGGTGTGTGTGTGTGTGTGTGTGTGTGTGTGTGTGTGTGGTGTGCATGCGTGCGTGTGGGGGGGAGGGGGTGCGTGTGTGCGTCTGTGCACGCGTGAGTGTGTGCATGTCTGTGTGTTTCTAGCAGACACAGAAACAGATCGACCGACAAATGCGCACACAGGTAGACAAAGAAGACAAAAATAAGAAGTAGAGAGTAACAGGGTTAGACAGAGACAGGCAAATAATTATTATACGACACACAAGACAGAAAGAGTGGAGACAAACAATCAGAGGGACAAAGACATAACTCTGACTCCGAGGAATCTGGTTTTGGATAGGATGGATGGATCAAAATGAACAGTACAGGTACAGCAAAGCAGGAAACGAATCTCAAAGAAGATAGGTTAAAAAGGTAAAGGTGTCCCATAACCTATAAGGTCGCAGGGAAGTGAAGCGTCAGAGACCTCAACCTCTCTAGGGGCCAGCATGTTGAGGGCGGTACCTATCTCCTCTCCTTCGCTGCTTTACCTCTCCTGCAGCCTAAAGAGGGCAGGTACTCATTTACAGCTGGGTGAACTAGGGGAACTGTACTGGAACCAAGGCGCGCAAACGGTCACCCATCCAACTGGTAACCACGCTCGAGATGTTGCTCAACATTGGCTAGGGGAAAGCGAGTGCTCCGACCACTGATAAGGCGGCCAAAAATCTGCACAGTACAGTACAACACAAAGTAGTAAAGAGAGAACGATGAAAAGACACAAGAAAATAAAATAAGCAAAGAAAATAAACGTCAGGGACATTGAAACAAGCTAGAAAGTAGCCAAGAAAGAGGGGAGCATGCATTTCATTTCGTTTATTTCAATTTTCATTTAAATTACTTTAAGTCACGGCAGATTTCCCTGCGTGAAATTCGGGCTGCTCTATCCGGGGAGAGCGCGTCGCCTCAATAACAGCGCCACCCATTATTTAAAAAAAAAAAATTTCCCGTCTGCAACTGTATCTGTTTCCCTATCGGAGTTGCTTTTTCTATATAATTTTGCCAGGGACAACTTTTGTTGCCGTGGGTTCTTTTACGTGCACTAAATAAGTATGTGTAACACACGGGACCTCGGTTTATCGTCTCATCCGAAAGACTAGCGCCCAGACCACTACTCATGGTCTAATGGATGGGGGAAAAGTTTCGGGTCCAAACGAGATTCGAACCATCGCATAATTCCGACCCGGATTTTTCGCTTTCTAGACAGACGCGTTACCTCTAGACCACCGATTCACCAAACATGCACTCAAAATACCAATAACTGAAGCGAACAAAACATTTCTAACCCTTTCACCTACTTACAACAGCAGAATATAAAAAACACCTTTCAAAGTAAAAAAGTAGGACATACAAACAGAATAAACAATATGATAAAGAACTGTTTAATTTATTTTTTTAATTTATTCTTTTATATCGAGGATAATGGAATAAGCACGTATATGCTTTTTTCACATCCAGTACCCGTCTGTATGCGGTTTTGTAAATTTTGTCATCTGTTCCAACCGGCACACAATCGCCTACTCTTACGAAAAGCGGAACAAGATTTTAACGTGTGCGAAAGATGTTCTGCGTGCGTTCGCACACGGGGCCTCGGTTTATAGTCTCATCCGAAAGACTTTTGGGGAGAGTGAAGTCTGCACTGATGTTAACTTCAGGGCAAAATATCCCCTTGAACGGGAATAAAACCCGGGTTGTCAGATTGCGAGCGCGATGTTCTAACCACTAGGCTATCCCGTCCCCCCACTATAATTATCAAGGGGCCTGAAACAATATCAGAGTCAAGAACGAACCAGAAAAATAAACAACAGGGCTAATGGCAGAAATACGGTCATATTCCAGTAAAAGTGGATCTTCTGTCTCTGCAATTCCTGACCCCAGTTCCAGCAAATAAGCAACGTGAGCGTCGTGTAATCCGTAACATAAGAGTTGACGGGGGGTGGGGGGGGGGGGGCGGGGGGTGGGGGAGGTGGGGAGGGCGTTGAATAGAAAGACATATGCGTAGGTTGGAAGGAGGAGTGAAGTAAAAACAAATACAACGAACAAACAGATTGGAAAATTTGATATAAGATAGAAGAGTGTTGCGCATGTGTGTGTGTGTGTGTGTGTGTGTGTGTGTGTGTGTGTGTGTGTGTGTGTGTGAGTGTGTGTGCGTGTGCGTGTGTGTGTGTGTGTGTGTGTGTGTGTGTGTGTGTGTGTGTGTGTGTGTGAGGGTGCGGTGTGTGTGTGTGTGTGTGTGAGCGAGAGAGGAGGATGAGGTGTGTGTGTGTGTATGTGTGTGTGAACGAGGTGTGTTGAGACATTTAAGTATTCTTGGGTCTTGAGTCTTAAGTGTGTGTGTTTGTGAGGGAAGATGAAGTGGTGTGTAAGTGTATGTATGTGTGTTGATGTGTGTGTGTTGTGGTGTGTAGTGTGTGATGTGTGACAAAGAGAGAAGAGAGATGAAGAGAGAAGAGAAGAGAAGAGAGAGAGAAGAGAAGAGAGAGAAGGAATGAAGGAAGAGGAGAGAGACGAGAATGAAGGAATGAATACACATTATACATTAATCAATAGCAGCTTAGCAGAAATTATCAAAACGACTGTGAAACAAAGAAGAAGAAGATGAAAGAAAAAAGGGAAGAAAAAATAAAAAAGAAAGAAGGAAGGAATGAAGAAGGGGTAAGAAGAAAAAAAAAGAAAAAGGAAAAAAGAAAGAAAGAAAGAAAGAAAGAGAAAAAGAAGAAAAGAAGAGAAAACCATAGAAAAAACTAAACAAATATTAAGGGAAGAAAAAAAAAGAGATATAACCCAAAAAACCAAGAAAAGAACTGAAAAGACAGAAAAAAGATGAAAAAGAAGAAAAAAAGTAATAAACAAGAAAAAAAACAGGTTCAGAAAGACGGAAGAGCAAGAAAAGCCCTGCCATACCACCCCCCCTCCCCATCCTCGAGGCTTGCTAAAAGCGAAACAAATGAGACGAGAAAAAAATGTACAGCTAGCAGCAGAACAGAAAGCTTTCAAAGAAGAAGATGCAAAAGACACACAAGACATACCAGAAGATGTAAAAAAAAATAAAAGAGCTTTAAAATATATCCAGTATCAAAGAAGAACATAAAACAAAGATTATCAGAGCAGAACTGGAAACACTATGACTTCTGAAGAGGTAAAAAAAAAAGAACCAACCCATTTCGCTCAGAAAGAAGGAAGATAAGTATAGAAAGAAAGAACAGAACACAAAAGAAAGAAAGACATCAGAAAGAAAGAAGAACAGAACACGAAGAAAAGAAGAAAACAAAGAAAGAAAGAACGAAAGGAAGAACGAACGAAAGAAAGAAAGAAATGGCAACGGGAAAAAAGATCCAAAATGGAAAAAAATATGGAAGTGCAAAACCCAAAGACCCTCACCTAGCTCATACAAAGAAAAATTGCTAGAGGGAATGAAATTAAACGAAAAAAACAAAAACAAATAAGGTTAAATAAAAGGAAAGACCTTACAAAAACAGACGTAAAAGATACAAAAGAATTATTTGAACGAGGTAGAAGAGATATGGGTCACGAAAAAAACCAACCAAAGAAGTGAATGGTAGAACTATGATCAGAGTCAAAATTGGAAATTCTTCAATCTTTGAGTCGGAAAACAAAATATTTCGCCTGAGGTAATAGTGATCAGAATTCAAGCAAATACGCAAAGCTGGCACAACCGAATCTGCAGTAGACAGATTGCAAGGAAAACGGGAATTTTAAATAGAAAGACAAGAGCTGGACAAATATTGTTTGAATGTAGACAAGGGACAAACGTAGAAGTAAAGAATGAGGTGGACAGTAGGAAAGGATTGAACACATCGTTAACATGAAGAGAGAGAGAGAGAGCGAGAGAGAGAGAGAGAGAGAGAGAGAGAGAGAGAGAGAGAGAGAGAGATAGACAGAGACAGAGACAGAGACAGATAGAGATATAGGGAGAGAGAGGGGGGAAGATACAGAGACAGAGACACAAAGAGAGAGACAGAGACAGACACACAGGCAGACAGACAAACAGACTGAAAGACAGACAGAGAGAAAGAGAAAGACATAGACAGAGACACAGAGAGAGAAAGTCAGAGACAGACATAGAGAAAGATAGAGATACAGAGAAGCAAAATAGACAGAGAGGCAAGGAGGCAGGAATGCAGACAGCCAGACACACACAGAGACAGACACACAGACAAACAGACAGACAAACAGACCGAGAGAAACTTTCCAAACTTATCTATAAGATGCAAAACAAAAGAAAAAAAAAACATCAACCAAAAAGACTGTTGTGATTGAACAACAAACTTATAATATGTGAACATAAAAGAACCTGCCTATAGTGGCTAAAACCACACACATTGTCATCTTCAAGCCGTGACAGATCTTTTAGCTTCAGCGAACATCGATCACAGAATAAGCAAACTAGGCATGCGTAATATGCAAATGGTAGGTTCATAGGAGAAAGAAGAGCGGTGGGGATGGGGTGGGGGTGGGGGTAGAGATAGACAAATAATTGAGAAAGAGAAGTGGCTGGAAAGTAAACTAACGAGTAAGGTGAAGTGCAGTAAAGTATAAAAAGAGAGTGAGAGAGAGAGAGAGAGAGAGAGAGAGAGAAGAGAGAGAGAGAGAGAGAGAGAGAGAGAGAGAGAGAGAGAGAGAGAGAGAAACAGGCAGAGAGACAGACATAGACAGAAAACAAAGTTCACAAACTTTCTAAACTTATAAAACAAAATAAAAAAAACTAAAACAAAAAAACAAACACACAAAAAATATGTTGAGAATAAAGCATGGCTTCATGTCGACGTGAAGAACATAACCATCTGGGTTAAAAATCAAAGACATTGTCATCTTCGATATAAAATAGATCGTTTAGCTTCAGTGAGCTTTAAGCATGGATATATAATATGTAAAACAAAAATGTTTAAAGCAATTTCATAGGAGATGACCGAGAAAAGAAAATACAAAACAAGAAAAGAGAAGAAAAGAAAAGAACAGACGAGGAAGAGGAGCGACTAGGTAGTGTATAAGAAAAAATAAGTGAGGTGAAATTGTAATAAAGGACAAAGAGAGAGAGAGAGAGAGAGAGAGAGAGAGAGAGAGGAGAGAGAGAGAGAGAGAGAGAGAGAGAGAGAGACAGACAAACAGACAGACAGACAGACAGATAGAGAGACAGATATAAAGAGAGACAGAGAGAGACAGATACAGAGACAGACAGACATACAGAAAGTCGAACAGAGAGAGAGAGAGAGATGTAGAGAAAGAGAGAGGGAGAGAGAGAGAGACAGAGAGAGAGACAGAGAGAGAGAGAGTAAATTAAGTAACACGGGCTGGGTTTTTTTTAGAAGGTAACACGTAATAACAAGTCTTGTTAATTTTCAATGCAGAATAGGGTACACTTTACAAAAAGTCTCCGATCAAAAAACGATAAATGTCTATTACAATATCAGCACACAAAAAAGAAGTTAGCCCTGAACATTTATACCATGTTTCATTGCCAACATGCGTACTTGATTCACATCATCTGCACACAAAAAACCCGACACGTCAGTTCAATTGTGCAATGCTGCTTGAAATTCCAAATTGCTCACTACATAGCAGGTAATAAGATGCTATTCAGTTCATACACCAATCGGGGAATGGCAATGGTCCCCTTTTTTCTCTCTTACAACTTCTACCCTAGTAGAAATTCCGAGATACCCATAGGCACACAACAACAGCTCCTCCATTTCTTTTAAAATCAGTGTTACTACATTACAGTGTGAGGGGACGGGATAGCTCAGTGGTCAAAGCACTCGCTCGCCTCCAGCTAAGGTTAAGCAGCATCGAGCGTGGTTACCACTTGGGTGGGTGACCGTTTGCGCGTCTTGGCTTCAGTACAGTTCCCCCAGTTCACCCAGCTGTAAATGGGTACCTGCCCTCTTTAGGGTCAGGGAAGGTAAAGCAGCGGGGGAGAGGAGATGGGCGCTGCCCTTAAAATGCTGGCTCTTTGAGAAGTTGATGTCCCTGATGTCTCTCTTCCCTAGGAACACATAAGTTCAGGGACACCTTCACCTTTTCACTTTTTTACATATATTTCTTTCTGCGGAACGAACAACAATATTATTTGTATCAACTTTCCTTCCTTTACATGAAACTATGAAAAGAAACCCCCTGTGTAACCGCACGCAAAGCACTTTGCATACACACTAAAGACCCGTTCTGCCGTTCAGAAAAGTAGGTCATTTGGTGCTGGCAGGAACACATGACAATATACGAGCAAACTGTCCCGATTTCGGATTGCAGCTATCTTAATGATGGGTAAGAACGGTCGCATACGCAAAATCTCACATTTGGTGAACCTTGGGGCTCTAGCAAAGGAACGACAAACAAAAAAAATAACTTTCAACTAAAAATGAGCGGTAGCCGTGTATAGTTACCAACAGGTTTTTTGTAGACCAAAGATGGTTACTGATAATGGTATTAGTGCTATTTGCAAACAGTTTACTGAAACGCATTCTATTAGAGGGAAAAAATAACATCATGGATATAATATCACTTATTTGCAATACAATATTGTTTATGATGATTTGAAAAACAAACTTCGCCGCCAACATCGCCTGATCTAAATTTACAAGTATATCTTTAAAAATAATGCACACCCACATTCTAGTTTCTTCCTCACTTTACGGTATGTACTTGTGAAACAAAAACCACTATCATCTTTACTCCATTTTCTTTTCGATATCTGAGCAAGTTAGTGCAGGCGTGTGTGCCTACGTGGGTGGGTGTAGGCTTGTTTGAATGTCAGCTGTACATATACAAGAAAGATAATACTCTTGTAGGTGGTGACTTAAGTCCCTTTGACGAAGACAGACAGAGAGGCAGACGAAAACATCTTCGAGCGTTGGAGTAGCGAAGTAAGAAGCTTATGTACTCACCAGTGAAGGAATTTTTGTTTTTTTTTCTTTTCTACCTTAGCCCTAGCCCTCAGTGAGACACTAAGCCGTCGCATATCACATGCTATGGTTGTTTGGCATCGTTAAATCTGGGTTTCTGTTTTGCTTGTTTTTGCGAGTGCATTGATCAGTGCAAAATATGTCATGTAAAAAAATACGCTTGTAGTATGTGTTTTAATTCTGTGAGTCTTTGCCACTGCCCCTCCTTAAATTACTACCCACTCTCTTTCGATGTGTTGTGTCTGACTGTCTCTGTGTGTCTCCGTCTGTCCGTCCGTCTGTCTGTCTGTCTCTCACTCTCGCTTTCTGTCTCTCTCACTTTCGCTCGCCAAACACACACACACACACTCGCACACACACACACACAACGCACCACCCACACACACACACACACACACACAAACACACACACACACAAACACAAATACACACGCATTCACATACTCCATACTAATACCACTACTATCTTCATAACCATAACCATCAGCAGTCAATGTTTATCATACAACACCAAGAAAGAAAAATTAACAATTTATAGAAAAAAAGAATCTACTACAAACAGAAAAAGGACGTATACTGTCAACAAAAATAAACACAAACAGTGGGATAACAATAGCATACAAATATAATAGTAAGAATTGGAATTTATATAGCGTTATATCTCGCAAAAAACCCAAACAAATCAAAGTGCTTTCATTCACCCTACTCATTCACATGCAGCCAGTTACAATTGATTTTTTTTTTACAAATTCAAATGAATACACACACGCTCGCGCGCACGCACGCACACACACGCACGCACATAAAGGTTGTGCACTCCGGCAGGGTGATGGCGTTTTGGCTGTTGAGGGAAGGGACAAACATGAAATGGAACAAGAGGGGAGAATCTTAGCTTTGAAATAAATGTGTCTTGAGGCCGGATTTAAATGCGTCATAAGAAGGCTTGTTGGCAAAAGGGAGAGAGGGAGGTCATTCCAGATTAATGGACCAGATACAGATAAAGAGCGACGGCCAACGGTGGACTGGTTGAATCTAGGTGTTCTTAAGCACAAGGTATCTGCAGCAGAGCGGAGGGAACAAGGTGTGTACAGATAGACAGTTGCAAAACTTTCAGATGGTGGAAACTAAATTTTCTGTCAGATAACGGAAGATAAAGAGACAGCAACAACTCTGAAAACTGGAAAGATAGAAAAAACAAAACAAGACAAAACAAGGTGAGAGGTTTATGTGCTTATCTGCAGGCATATCACTGTCTTTGGCTGTGTCAACTGACATACCGATCTAGCACATTCACACACACGCACGCACGCACCCCCCCCCCACACACACACACGCACACACACACGCACACACATATTCAGAGAGAGAGAGAGAGAGAGAGGGAGAGAGAGAGAGAGAGAGAGAGAGAGAGAGAGAGAGCTTTTTCAGATAATTATGAACAGAAAATATAACATTTTATACAATCAAGAAACATAAACACAGAGAGAGAGAGAGAGAGAGAGAGAGAGAGAGAGAGAGAGAGAGAGAGAGAGAGAGAGAGAGAGAGAGAATAATAATAATAATAAGAAGAAGAAGAAATGGAACTTATATAGCGCTATATCTTGCAAAGATAAATCAAAGCGCATGCATTCAACCTAATCTTACAAAGTCATGCAATCAATGATAACACAAAGTGATAGTGACATAATATTTCATATACAATTTTCCTATGGACAAAATATGGACAAATCTTGTTATTTGTGTTGTACGTGGGATTTTGCAAATATCCATGCTTGACACTTTTGGTGCTACTAGGAAAAGAATTATATTACATCATTCATCACACTTTGGAATCACGATAACACTGTAAGTGTACAAAAAGCAAACAAACAAACAAAAAAACAAAATAAAATCTGTGCATGTATGGATGTTGCCTTGCATTCCTTCACCTGTATTTCCATTCCAGATTCAGGCTCCATAAATATATACATGAGGCTAGAAGAGGAAACAATAATGTTTTATTAGTATAAAATAAAACACAACAACAACAACTAAATGCATATGTAGAGATTTCCTTGCATAAATTCAAATTCTTTCGTTTGTTAGCTATGTCTGTAAACAAACATGTTACATGTACTAATTATTAACAAACAACGTTAGGAGCTTAAAACATCTCGTGTTGGTTTGCCATTTTGGAATTTTCATTGATAAACGTGCATAAATCTAGATAATCTATGCTTTTTTAAGCTTTACAAGTGATGCCTTTTGAATACTCGGAACGACTTCCGATGTAAGTCTGTAAACAAGAGCGACCAGCTTGTTATGTTAAGAGTTAGATCTGGGCGGAAATAATTTCAGCATAATATATTTTTTTTAAGCTATATAGTATTTCAGCAAATACATCCATGTCAATGTCGGCCGTTACATTTTCCTTACTTTGATAGTTAACACAACTATTGGCCTGGACCAGGAAAAGGGCCCGGACTTTTGACTTCGGAGGCTGCTCATTAATGCTACCGTATTCAAGCAGTTCTAGACACGCGAGTAAGAGAAAGAGGGAGAGAGAGAGGAGAGGGGAGAGAGAGAGAGAGAGAGAGAGAGAGAGAGAGAGGGGAGAGAGAGAGAGAGAGAGGGAGAGAGAGAGAGGGGAGAGAGAGAGAGAGAGAGAGAGAGAGAGAAGGGGAGAGAGAGGGGAGAGAGAGAGAGAGAGGAGAGAGAGAGAGAGAGAGAGAGAGAGAGAGAGAGAGAAAGAGCGGAAAAGAGATAGAGGGAGAGACAGAGAGACAGAGAGACAGAGTCAGAGACAGAGAGAAAAAGAGTCAGAGGCAGAGAGAGAGAGAGACAGAGAAGGAGGGAGAGATAGAAAGAGATAGAGAGAGAGACGGAGGGAGAGAGGGAGGGGGGGAGATAGAGGATGAGAGAGAGAGAGAGGGAGAGAGAGAAAGAGAGAGAAAGGGAAAGAGACAGGGAGAGTGACAGAGACAGACAGACAGACAGGAAGAGACAGACAGAAAGAGACAGAGACAAGAAGACAGTGAGAAACAGAGACAGACACAGACAGAGACAGACACAGACAGACAGAGACATACAGGCAGAGACATACAGGCAGAGACAGACAGAAAGAGACAGAGACAGAGATACAGAAGGAAACAGAGACAGACAAACAGACAGAGAGACAAACAACACACTCTCATGCTTTAAAACACACGACATAGCAACAACAAAAAAACAGAAAGGAAGAAAGAAAGAAAGAAAAAACACTGCATCGCTTAACACAGCATATTATTAGTGCCTGCTTTAAAAAAAAACAACCAACAATCGTGTGATCTTGCTAATACAGGTTTATCGTATTTATTTCTCTCAGTTAAAAAAAACAACCAAGCACAATAATTATATCTGTAAAATATCTTCTGCCTAAACGCCACCCCCCCTCCCAACCCCGCCTCTAAAACCCCGCACACTAATAGTAAAGACGTCTGTGGAGGAAAACACTGACAGTTTTCATTGGCCTAAATGAATTCCAGTTAAAATGAGGACTTTTGTATAATTATTTTCTCAACAGTGGCCAAGGGTAGGTTAGAATCGACCCAAACACACACACACACACACACCACACAAACACATACACACACATACACACACACAAACACGCACACACACAAAAAAACACACACACACACACACAAACGCACACACATTCTCACACACACGCACACACACACACACACACACACACACAACACACACACAGGGACGGGATAGCCTTGTTACCCGTATTCGATTCCCGTTCAAGGGGATATTTTCCGCTGGAGTTAACATCACAGAAGGCTCCACTCTCCCCAAAAGCCCTTCGGATGAGACTATAAACCGAGGCCCCGTGTGCGAACGCACGCAGAACATCTTGCGCACACGTTAAATCCTGTTCCGTTTTTCGTAAGAGTAGGCCATTGTGTGCCGGTAGGAACAGATGACAGAATGTACAACACCGCATACACACGGGGACTAGATGTAAAAATAGCACATGAGTGCTTATTCCATTATCCTCGATATAAAAGAATAAATAAATAAACACACACGCAAACACACACAAACAAACACGCACACACGCACACACATACGCACACATTCACCACACACACAAACACACATTCACACACACACACACACACACAACACACACACCACACACACACACACACACACACACACACACACACACACACACAGTGCCTCTGGTAGGTGCCAGTCTTCATTTTACAGAGGCGCTTTACCTCCGTTGGGATGCGAGGGGAGTGTCAGTATAAAATTATAGTATCCCCACCTTCGGGAAATTCTGTGCTACGAATTCCCTCTTTTCTTTCCCTCTCTTTGTTTCTGCCTTGTTCTTTTGTTTTCTTTCTTGTTACCTCCTTCTTGTCTATTTTCTGCCTTCTTGGTCCATTCTCCTGCTTTGTTTTTTCTCGAGAAAGACATACAAAATAATTCTCTCCCATGCCGAAGTCGGATGCACCGGGCTAACGCATTTTCGCTCATGTGACAGACAACAGTAGTTGCTGTGTAAGCGTTCGACGACAACAACAACGACGAGAAAGAAGAAGAAGAAGAAGAAGAAGAAGAAGAAGAAGAGAGAAGAAGAAGAAGAAGAAGAAGAAGAAGAAGAAGAAGAAGAAGAAGAAGAAGAAGAAGAAGAAGAAGAAGAATCTATGGAATTTATATAGCGCTGAATCTTGTAAAGCAACAAATCAAAGCGCTCAGATTTTTTTTTTATATCAAGGATAATGGAATAAGCACTCATGTGCTTTTTTACATCCAGTCCCCGTGTGTATGTGGTTTTGTAAATCTTGTCATCTGTTCCCACCGGCACATAATAGCCTACACTTTCGAAAAGCGGAACAGGATTTAACGTGTGCGCAAGATGTTCTGCATGCGTTCGCACACGGGGCCTCGGTTTGTAGTCTCATCCAAAGGAGAAGAAGAAGAAAGAAGAAGAAGAAGAAGAAGAAGAAGAAGAAGAAGAAGAAGAAGAAGAAGAAGAAGAAGAAGAAGAAGAAGAAGAAGAAGTGATACAGAGACGCACCATTTCGGTAGTGACCACCACCACGTTTCCTCATCTACAGTATTCCACGACTCCTTAAGACTGACAAAATTTTCACGTGAACTCGCAATAAGAACGAAAACGGGGAAAGAACCCCAACATTTTTGAAGCTGCCATGTTTAAAACAATAACCACCAAACAAGAAAATATTTTGTTCATCACATGGTGATGAGTGGCAGTGATAGCTTTAAAACTGAATATATCATGACAGTCAAGCTTTGTTTACTACTACCCTTAAAGCAAGCAGGGGAGGAGGAAGCTGGCTGCAAAATCATCAGCGGTGCCACCAACGATGTACAACACTATGGGATAGGTGAAGGAAGGGAAAGGCAGCTGAACGCTATAGCATTGTACTTCATGTTGCCTCTTCTAGTGTATCCCATGCCAGCCAGACACAAGAGGCACAGACTCCTGTAGTGCTAATCGATAGACAGACACTTCTGGTGGGGTGGTCCTAATTGCCTGGCCTCGTAGAGAGGACCTAGGTCGCAAGGACGCGTGTTAGCATGCGAGGTGGGACACACAGGCCAGATGTGTGAGGAGATTTCTGTTACCTTGGAATCTGGTGTACGTTCTAAGTTTTCCCGAAGTACAGTTCAGCTTTTGCTGTTGCAGAATTTTACAGATGATGATAATAATAAAAAAAAATAATAAAGATAATTATGATAATAATAATAAAAATAATAATATTCATAAAAGTTATAATAGAAATAACCATGATAACAAAATCATCATCATCATCATCATCATCATCATCATCATCATCATCATCATCATCATCATCATCATCATCATCATCATCATCATCATCATCATCATCATCATCATCATTAACATCATCATGGACTTTTCATAGCGTTATGTCTTATAAAGGCAAACCAAATCGCTCGCATTCAGCCTGTTCTTACACAGTCAAACAACCAATAACAATTAATAGCTGTAACAAATTCAAATGTTAACACACACACATTCACAGTTGTTTGTCAACTGATACACAAGTTGTTCAGTATGCTGATGACATTGCTATATGGATAAATACTTCCGTTCGGAAAAACACCACAAAAAGAGTTATCAGTCATGTTGAAAAAATATATCAAGACGAGCTTAATAAATTCTGTAGTTTTATGAATGAGAATAAGTTAGAATTATCTGCAGAAAAAACATGTCTGGTGCTTTTTAATAATGGTGAAAACCCATCAAAATTACCAATCCTGAAATTAGAGGGAACAGTGCTTAAGTATAAACCAGATGTCAAATTCTTAGGTGTAATTTTAACTAGAAAGCTGAGTTGGAAGTTGCACATCAACCAGTTAATATCTGAGGCTAGAAAAAGACTTAACTTTTTAAAAATAATAAGTTCTCAGGCATGGAGCCAAAATACCAAGACACTGATACATTTGGCTCAATCTTTAGTACGCTCAAAATTAATCTATGGACAAGAAGTTTATTTTTCTGCTGCAGAATATCTTCTTAAAAAATTACAAAGTTTAGACAGTAAAGCCATAAAAATAGCACTTGGTGTTCCAGTCCATGCTAACATAACTAATACTTATAAAGAAGCACAGCTACTCTCTCTTTCTGATCAACGAAGATTAGCCATATCAAAGTATGTGATTCGAAGCCTCTCTGTTCCAAATTCAGTAAAAGGGGAAATTCTTATGAATCAAGACACTGATTATCCAAAACGAGCAAGCAATATTTCATTTCTTCTGCCAATTAAAAATTATACAGATTCATTAATGAAAGACATTGGTATTGACCTAACAACAATTCCAATTTTTCCAATGGTTCCTCAAATGCCTCCTTGGGAACATATATCAGCTAACTTTGACACTGACTACACGGATGTAAAAAAGAATGAAGATCCAAATTTGCTCACTGTTGATGTAAAAAGTCACATTGAAAGCAATTATGCTAATTATTTAAAAGTATATACTGATGGATCTGTACTGGAATCAGGAAGAAATGGGGCAGCATTTGTGATTCCTGTTTTAAAAGTACAAAAATCATTTCATTTAGGAAAACATTTTTCTATTTTTACATGTGAATTGTTTGCGATCCTTATGGCCTTGAATTTATTGTCAAATACTGCGCTTGATATTCACCAGATTCTTTTTGCGTTGACTCAAAAGCAGTATTGATGACACTAAAGCAATGGCAGGGGAACATAAGGAAAGATATTGTATTTGAGATAAAATTCTTGATACATTGTATTGCAAGCAGAGGCATACAAATAACTTTTTGCTGGGTCCCTTCTCACTGTGGAATCTATTGGAATGAGTTGGTTGATTCCTTAGCAAAACAAGGTGCCTCTGATTGCAACATTGAAACGTTTGATTCCAGTCTCGCATTGTCCTCCCATGAAGTTAATGCTAAATTGATGAATTGCATGCATTCCAAAATGAAGAAAACACACTTTGAAAACATTTCTTGCTCACGGAAAGTAGACATTTTAATATATAAAATGAGGCTAAATGCATGGAACACCAAATACTCTAAAAATATGACATGTTGCTGTTCTCAATCTCTTTCAATCCACCATTTATTGTTTGATTGCCCAATCCTAACTGACCTGTTTAAAAGGAAAGGAATAGATATTCATAAAAAATATGCAACTGTTCAAGAAGTTTTATATGACTCTCAGCAGTTCATAACATCAGTTGCAGAGATTATATATTCTTCCCCAGTAAGACAACTACTGTAGATAGTTGTGATAATATAAATATACGTACATTAAAGAGAGAGAGAGAGAGAGAGAGAGAGAGAGAGAGAGAGAGAGAGAGAGAGAGAGAGAGAGAGAGAGAGAGAGAGAGAGAGAGAGAGAGAGAGAGAGAGAGAGAGAGAGAGAAGGATGTTGGTTTGAATGCGGGTGTGTCCTTATCACCAAGTAGTGAATGGACATTAAACAAAAACAAAACAAAAAAAAACACACATTCACACACATTCACACACACACACACATACATACGCGCGCGCACACGCACACACACACACACACAGACACACACACACACAAACACACACACACACACACACACACACACACACACACACACCGCGTGTTCCACTGTTCTGACCATGCTCTGTAGCTGGCAGTGTGTTACGGAGATCGGAGCTAATCAAACTCCCCTCTCTTTAAAAAAAACCCAACTTCAATCTTTACCTCCTGAACCCAGATTGTCGGAACGCGAATAACTGGAGAGCATCTGGTGCTCATTAAATATTACTGGTCCGAGTATCAACATGTGTCATAGTAATCAACACTTTTGAAGACAGAAATCAATTTCAGCAGTGGAAGGTGTGGCGAAGATTGTACTCATTGCCTCCATACAAAAAAAGGAACAAGAGAGCGTGCACATCAGCCAGTTGTGTGAGACTCGGTTTTCTGTTAATGAATGTTAACACTTCCCCGGCATACACTTCAGCTTCACAGTAACTTGTAGGATTTGTGGAGCCTCTTTATAGAGGCAACAGTCCCCCACTGCTCTGATTGTTTCGTAGCTAGGCATGTTTTTTTGCGCGCATGGGTTCTAGTATATGTCGACTCTTGTCACAAACGTTTAAAGCGGGCACTAAAAAGTAAACAGGTAAAGGTAAAGGTGTCTCATAACCTATGTGGTTGGGTTTTTTTTTTGTTTTTTTTTTGGGGGGGGGGTTATTTTATATCGAGGATATATGGAATCAGCCCTTATGTGCTTTTTACATCCAGTCTCTGTGTGTATTCGGTTTGTAAATTACGTCATCTGTTCCCACCGGCACACAATTGCCTACTCTTGTAGGGGAGCGAGGCATCAGAAACCTCAACTTCTCCAGGGGGCCAGGCTATTGAGGGCGGCGCCCATCTCCTCTCCCCCGCTGCTTTATCTTCTCTGACCCTAAAGAGGCCAGGTATCCGTTAACATTTTACAGTCAGGGAAAACTGGGGAACTGTACTGAAGCCAAGGCGCGCAAACGGTCGCCCATCCAAGTGGTAACCACGCTGGATGCTGCTTAACCCCGGGTGGGGGAAAGTGAGTGTTCTGACCACTGAGCCATCCCGTCCCCACTAGAAAGAACACTATGCTTACATTGATATGTGGTCCTAATCTTCCTGTTTTCCAGGTATCCAAAAACAATTACTAGAAAAATCACTTTATTCTTTCATTCATGTAGGAAAAACAGATTAAAGTGCTATCTTTAGGACGATAACAACTTAAAGTGGGATTACTATTACCAACACTTAAGGTGAAGTGGTATCATATATCCATAAGCAGCAAAACAAACACCCTTTTGGGTAATTCATAGCAAACGAAAACACACACTTGCAAACAACCTTAAATTAAACACGCAGAAAACCAACAACAGTATGTGCATATTCTGAATAAAGAAAATATTCAATATAAAAAAACAAAGAGAATAAAAAACACACATCAAAGCTCCATGCATCAACACACCCACACACACACACAACACACACACACACACACACACACACACACACACACACACACAACACACACACACACACACACACACCCACACACACACACACACACACGCACACACAAACAAAACACAAACACACACAAACACACACACATACAAACAAACAAACAACAAACAAACATAACACGCAAACGTTCTTCCATCAAAGTTCTCTTCCTAAGGTTCGGGAGATTCCTGTAGACTAGACAGACTACTTAGCTGGCGAGGAATATCGCCATCAGCAAGTCCATTTCCTTTCCATCCACTTAATGACTGCTCACAGGCCCCGCAATCTTAACGACTGCTGAAGGAATGACTCTTCTACATCAGTCTCCATCCCCTCAACCTCACACACACACACACACACACACAACACACACACACACACACACACAACACACACCACACACACATACACACACACGCGCGCACTTTTTTAAAACTCTTTTTCTGTTTTACTTTCTTTTGGAGTTAGTTTTATCATCATTGGTTATGGTAATAATGTAGTAAGACAATATTAATCAATGTGTTTTTTGTTCCTAGATAGATGGCTTGATGAAAGAAAAAAAACAAATGTATTGCTTATTCAATGTACCATCTGGAAATAGAAATTTGACTTGACTTGACGTACGTACGCACGTACGCACACACGCACGCTCGCACACGCACGCGCGCACACACATACACACACACAACTTAAGTCATGTGGAAATGTGCGGTGGGAAGATGGCCAGTCAGGAGACAATAAGAAACATGGACACAAGCATCCCCGATGCCTATAGCACCAGTTGCAATGTTTAAGATGACTGTACACGTCTTTTGACCATTTAACACAATCTTCTAATCGGGTATTTTCATTAATTGTCAGGGGTTGTATTTGTTGTTATTTTAGTCCTCAAATTACCGATTTGGTGGATCGATGGTCTAGAGGTAACGCGCCTGTCTAGAAAGCGAAAAGTCCGGGTCGGAAGTGTGCGGTGGTTCCAATCCCGTTTGGACCCGAAACTCCACCCCCCCCCCCCCCATCCATTAGACCATGAGAGGTGGTCTGGGCGCTAGCCTTTCGGATGAGATGATGAACCGAGGTCCCGTGTATTACACATAATTGTGTAACACACGTAAAAAGCCCCTACGGCAACAAGAGAGTTGGCCCTGGCAAAATTATGTAGAGAAAAGCCAATCTGATAAGGGAAACAAATACGTATGCGGACAGGAAAAGGAAAAACAAAAAAATGGATGGCGCTGCTCTTGTGGCGACGCACTCTCCCCGGGGAGAGCAGCCTGAATTTCACGCAGAGAAATCATCCGTGACTTAAAATGGTATAAATAAAATAAATAAATAAATAAATAAATAGGCTATATTTCAGATCACTTGGGCTTCTCTCGTTTGAACTTGTCCTGACTTCCAGCATACCTGGAACTGTATTTGATGTTGTCTAGTGTTATTTGTTTGTGGACAAAAGCTTATTGTGTGCCCTAATTGAATTGGAACTTTTGTCATCCGCCAAAAATAAAGAGACTATTTTGTTTTCTTTTTATTGTGCATTGGTTGCTTGCGTTGATGAATTGGGTAGTTATCAAAGGGGAAGACTCAGGCTCAATAATGCTTTGCACTTAAGGATAACTAGCTCTTTCTGTTTTTTCCTTGTTCGTCTAACGCCCAGACAGCAACTATTTGTGTCTGTCATAAGGTAAGGTAAAGGAGTCCCATAACCTATAAGCTCGTAGGGGAGCGAGGCGTCAGAGACCTCACTTCTCTAGGGCCAGCATATTGAGGGCGGCGCCCATCTCCTCTGCCTCGCTGCTTTACCTTCCCTGACCCTAAAGGGGGCAGGTACCCATTTACAGCTGGGTGAACTGGGGGAACTGTACTGAAGCCAAGGCGCGCAAACGGTCACCCATCCAACTGGTAACCACGCTCGACGCTGCTTAACTTGGCTGGGGGAAAGCGAGTGCTCCGACCACTGAGCTATCCCGTCTGTCATATGAGCGATAAATGCGTCGCACTGCCGTTAAGCGTCTGACAAGTCATCCCCCAGAGCTTTCGACTTCGGCAAAAATAGAGAATTATCATCTTTTAAGTCTTTCTGGAAACAAAGGCAGGAGAATGAACAAAGAAGGCAGAAAATAGGCAAGAAGGTCGTCACAACAAGAAAAAAACAACAAGGCAGAAACAACGAGAATGATAGAAAAGAGGACTTTTTCAGCACATAATTTCTAGAATATGCTGTTTATACTGACAGACGCATCCCTTCCACCCCCGGTCCCCCCGCCCCACGGGCATCCCCAAGCGGGATAACTAGCTCTAAGGTGTTAATTGCAAATAGTTTTGAAAAATAAAATGCAAAAACCAATAGTTAGGATGTACATACAGACTAGTACAGCATCGCAGTCAAAAAATAACAATTTTCGAAAAAGTGTCAAAAAAATCGAAGCTTCAAGTTTGTTGTTATACATAACGTGTCTCATGGCCGTTTCGCCTTTCATTTTCCTTGAGTCCCAGACAACATAAATATAAATTAATTAAATTTGCTTTGTATGTATGCTATCAACAGGCCCGGTGTATCAACGTGATCTATCTGATACTGCTGAACTGGATTTATCTTTCCTAAATGAGTTTTGAAGCATACTTCCGTGTTTAGTTTTTTTTTGTTTTGTTTTGTTATGAAAGTGCGTGTATTGAAATGTAATATAATAATTCGGTATAGTATTATTTGCTCAGGAAAATGTCAGAAGTTCAGACGTTTCTCTCTTAGGCCGTTACCATGTGATATATTTAAAAGGTGTGTGTGTGTGCGCGCCAGCGCGCGCGCGTGTGTGCGTGTGTGTGTGTGTGTGAGGGTGGTGGTGGTGGCGTGTGTGTGTGTGTGTGTGTGCACGCACGCGTGCGTCTGTGTGTGTGTGTGTTTTGGGAGAGGGAACAACTGAAACAAAGAGAAAGTAACAGCATCATTCAACCAACTACCCACATTCTCTAAAATGAACACATCCTGCCCGATATTTAAAATGATAGTAACAATAATAACGATCATATCAGTAAATGAATAAACTAGAGGTAACGCACCTGTCTAGAAAGCGAAAAGTCCAGGTCGAAAGTGTGCCGTGGTTCGATTCATGTTTGGCCCCGAAACTTTGCCCCCCTTTATTAGACCATGCTGGTGAATCGAGGTCCTGTGTGTTACACATCATTATACAGCGCACGTAAAAGAACCCACGGCAACAAGAGAGTTGGCTCTGACAAAATTATGTAGAAAAAGACAAATTTAATAGGGAAAAAACCCAGTTGCAGACAGGAAAAAGAAAAAAAAAAGGGTGGCGCTGCTCTTGTGGCGACGCGCTCTCCCAGGGGAGAGCAACCCGAAATTCACACAGATAAGTCTGCCATGACTAAAAGCAGTATACAATACAATACAGTACAACAAAAATAATCCAGATAACACCATAGTAACAACAATGACAATATTAATATTCATGTTTGAACTCTGCTACTGCTACTGCTGCATATTTGTTGACAACTCAACCAAAATTGTATATCAGGAATATAGATGAATACAGTTTGCATTCATTTTATCCAGATGTGCAGCTACGGGGGTCCCCCATGCATTCTGTCTCAATACTGGCTGTCACGCTTGTCTATGGACAATGTTTGCTAAGCACCTCTTTTCTCACTTTCTCGAGTTAACTGGAGTGAAAATGTGATAAGATTTGAAATTCTAATGATCGGATGCCTAAAAAAAGAGGACGCTAGCAAAGAAAAACAAAAGAATGGTGTGGTGTGTTGTGTGTGTGTGTGTGCGTGCATGTGTGTATGTGTGTGTGTGCGTGCATGTGTGTATGTGTTTGTGTGAGCACGCACGTGTGTGTGTGTGTGTGTGGTGTGTAAGTGTGTGTGTTGTGTGTGTGTTTGTGTGATTAAAAAAGTACCAAAACGATTGAATGGAACTTTAAAGTACTATGTCTGCTTTTAAGTGTCTTTGATGCTTTTCCTACTTTATAGACCAACTCTATGTGTGTGTGTGTGTGGTGTGTGTGTGTGTGTGTGTGTGTGTGTGTGTGTGTTGTGTGTGTGTGTGTGTGTGTGTGCGTGTGCACACATGCAGACGCAAGTGCATCTGGGTGTGTTGGGAAGAAGGGACAACTGAAGCAAACAAAACGTAAACAGTTCTCCATCAGAATCAACTACAGAAATTCTTAACATGAAGACATCCCACATGCTATTTGAAATTATATCAATTATAATAAAGATCATATCAACAAAAATGAAAACGACAAATAATCCACACAACAACCATGGTAACAATAATGACAATGTTAATGTTCATTTTTGTTATCACACAACTCTGCTGCTACTGCTGCATATTAGGAGACAACTGCGTGGCTCAACCAAAATGTTATATCAGGAATATAGATGAATACAGTTTGCATTCATTTTAGCCAGATTTGCAGCAACAGGGTTCTCCCATGCATTCTGGATAAATACTGGCTGTCAGGCTTGTCTATGGACAATGTTTGCTAAGCACCTCTTTTCTCACTTTCTCGGGTTAACTGGAGTGAAAATGTGATACGATTTGAAATTCTAATGATCGGATGCCTAAAAAAAGAGGACGCTAGCAAAGAAAAAACAAAAGAATGGTGTGTGTGTGTGTGTGTGTGTGTTGTGTGTGTGTGTGTGTGTGTGTGTGTGTGTGTGTGTGTGTGTGTGTGTGTGTGTGCATGTTCGTGTGTGCGTTCATGTGTGTGTGTGTGTTGTGTGTGAGTGTGTGTGTGTGCGCGTGCATGTGTGTGTATATGCGTATGCTCATGCGTGTGTGTGTGTTGTGTGTGTTATGAAATCATATACCAAAATGCTTGAATGGAATTTTAAAGTTCTCTGTCTGCTTTTAAATGTCTTTAATTCTTTTCCTACTTTGTAGACCTACTGTGCGTGTGTGCGTGTGTGCACAAGCATGCGTACGCAAGTGCATCTTGGTGTGTTCGGGAGGAAGGGACAACTGAAGCAAACAGAACGTAAACAGTTCCCCATCAGAATCAACTACAGAAATTCTTAAAATGAACACATCCTGCTTGATATTTGAAATGATACCAATTATAATAAAGATCATATCAACAAAAATGAAAATGACAAAATCATTTCAGACAACAACCATGGCAACAATAATGACAATATTTATGTTAATTTTTGTTACCACACAACTCTGCTGCTACTGCTGCATATTAGGAGACAACTGCGTGGCTCAACCAAAATGTTATATCAGGAATATAGATGAATACAGTTTGCATTCATTTTAGCCAGATGTGGGGCAACGGGGGTCCCCCATGCATTCTGTATCAATACTGGCTGTCACGCTTGTCTATGGACAATGTTTGCTAAGCACCTCTTTTCTCACTTTCTCGGGTTAACTGGAGTGAAAATGTGATAAGATTTGAAATTCTAATGACCGGATGCCTAAAAAAAGAGGACGCTGACAAAGAAAAACAAAGGAATGGTGTGTGCGTTTGCGCGCGCACGTATGTGTGTGTGTGTGTGTGTGTGTGTGTGTGTGTGTGTGTGCGTGGCTGTGTGGGTGTCTGTGTGTGTATGTGTGCGCGCGCGCGCGCACGGGGGAAGGGAATTGTTTGTAGTAGTTGCCAATGGAAGTGAGAAGATATTCAAATATGCCTGTACTTTCTCTATGTCTCTCATTGTTTGCCAAGTTCTGTGTTTTTGTCTCTTTCGAAATGTCCTGTCCACCTCCACGTTGGATTTGTTCTTGTTTATTTTCATTGCTCTGCTGTCACATTCTTCACATTCTTTCTCTATTGTTGTTTCTCTTTCTTTCTTCTTGCTTTCTTTATCTGTCTCGTTCTATGTTCTGTCCATCTGCTTGCCTGGTTTAAGCTGTTCGCGAGTGTTTTCATCGTAGTTTTTATCAATTCGTGTTTGTCTGTCAATTTTCTGTCTTTGCGTGTTGCCTTTTCTTTCTCCTTCACTTTTCTGTCCATCTGCTGACCTGTATTTAACTGTTGTCGTGTTTGTATCTTAGATTTGAATTCTTGTTTGCCTCTGTTTGTTGTATTTGTTTGGAGTTCTTCGGTTTAAAAATTGCGCATGCTTTTTTGTCCTTATTCTGTTTAGTTTTGGAAAAAAAAGAATACTGTCGTCATTGTTCTTGTTCTCAGTAGTGCTTCACTCTCTCTCTCGCTCTATCTCTCTCAATCTTTCTAGATCCCCCTTTCTCCCTGTCTCTCTCCCTCTCTATCTGTGTCACTGTGTCTCTCTCCCTCTCGATCTCTGTCTCTGTGTCTCTCTCCTCCTCTCTCTGTGTCTCTCTCCCTCTCTCTCTCTATCTCTCTGTGTCTCTCCCACACACACACACTCTCTCTCCCTCTCTCTGTATTTCTGTCTGGGTCTCTGTTTGTCTGTCTGCCTCACTGTCTGTCTGTCTGTCTGTCTGCCTGTCTTCTACCTGTCTGTTTCTCTCTCTATATATATATCTCTCTCTCTATCCCTCTCTCTCTCTGGTTGCCTGTCTGTCTTTCTTCTCACCCTTTTCGCGTCTCATAATGTGTTTCTGCCTGTGAGTCGATTCTTCTCCCTCCCTCCCTCTCTCCTTCTACTCTCTCTGGCTCATGTTCATGCTCTTCCTCGCACTGACTGCTAGCAACTGGCACCGAACCTTGACAAGTATATGTAAATTGCTTCACACAATGTCTAGGCATTGTAATTAGCCACGACTGACGGCGGCAGTGGTATACTACAAATAGACACAGGGAGAGAGTACTTGTATGCCTCCGATCTGGCATGTTCAGTTTGATGGGATTCCTCTTCACCTTCACCTATCCTGTAGTCTTAAGGACCGTGGGGACACCACTGAAGATTGTGTAGCCAGCTTCCTCCCCTCACACACAAACACACACAAGCAAACAAACAAACACACAAACGCAAACATACATACACACACAAACATACAAACACACACACATACTCACAAAACACCCACACACTCTTTCTCTCTTTCTCTCTTTCTCTCTCTCTCTCTCTCTCTCTCTCTCTCTCTCTCTCTCTCTCTCTCTCTCTCTCTCTCTCTCTCTCTCTCTCTCTCTCTCTCTCTCTCTCCCTCTCTCTCTCTCTCTCTCTCTCTCTCTCTCTCTCTCTCTCTCCAACTCTCTCCCTCTCTCAAAAGAAAAGTACAACCACGTTGCCAGTTGAGGAAACAGCTTCCATCCCTCAAACAGTTCTCCTACAAAACCACTTCTGCCACTAACGATGCTCTTCACTCAGCTCTGGAAGCGCCTTCTTTCTTGTAGTCGCCTGTCTCTGCTGCAGACCTGGTTCCTGTCACACTCACCTACTACTACGTCTTCTCTGTCCTTAGTACTGGCATTCTTTTTCTGCCATGTCTTCTCTTCGTCCTTCTTGTCTTCATTCTGGATTGATTAGAACAAGATATGTTCGAGATTTAAAAGTGTAATTTGTTTGTTTGTTTTGGGGGGATTGGTGTTGTTCTTTACATTGTTTTAATGGGGATGAAATGTTATCTTAATCACATGTTTAGATTGACAGATTTTCTTGTTGGGGATTGACGTGGGAAGGGGATGTCTGCATCATTGACATTTTGTTTGTTTCAGTGTTGTTTTTTTCTTTGAGCATCTTTGCTTCTCTCCTTCACTCTTTTTCTCTGTGTGTTCATGTGTGTGTGTGTGTTGTGTGTGTGTGTGTGTGTGTGTGTGTGTGTGTGTGTGTGTGTGTGTGTGTGTGTGTGTGTGTGTGTGTGAGTTTGTGTGTGAGGGGGGTGCGTGTGTGTGTGTGACAGAGAGGGAGAGAGTGTGTTAGTGTGACTGGATGAAAACAAAAGCTATTTCAGATTTACTTCTAGAAAATGCAAAATACAGTTTAAAATAATTTGTCGCTAAGCAGTGCTGCATACCAAAACCAAAACGATGCACACCCACCCACCCCCACACACGAACACCCCCCCCCCCCACACACAGACACACACAAACACACACACACACATACGAACACACACACAACATACGAACACACACACACACACACACACACACACACACACACACACACACGAAACACACACACACGAACACACACACACACCACACACACACACACACACAAACATACTCACACCTCAAACGAAAAGTACAACCACGTTGCCAGTTGAGGAAACAGCTTCCATCCCTCAAACAGTTCTCCTACAAAACCACTTCTGCCACTAACGATGCTCTTCACTCAGCTC
>CM054135.1:6077077-6084577 GCA_028751875.1 Rapana venosa
CGAATAATACATTCTGTTTCCACTTGTCCCAAAAACCCAATGACGTGGGAACTCTTTACCAGTATTCTGGTGATGCTGTTGGGGCTTTCACGAAGGCTGGTGGGAGGCTATCGACACAAACATGTGAGCTGACATTTTCTGACAAAGGTTAAATCAAATGTCGAAGCGCCGCCTAAGGGGGGTGATGCATCGTGATACTGTTATGATGAAGAGGGTTGTACAGTATAAAGCTTTTTATACGATTGTGAAAACTTCATTATCTGCTTTGAATGTTTAAGTGAGTTGTATGTCCATCTTTGCCTTAGAATTAGGCTGCGGGAACTTCTTGTCTGTCACTAAGTGTCTTCCTCCTGTCCTGCCCCTCCCCCGTCTCACTTTATCTTTTATCTCTCTCTTTCTTTCTATCTCTCTATCTGTCTGTCTGTCTGTCTCTCTGTCTCTCTGTCTCTCTCTGTGAATCTCTCTCTTTCTCTCTCTCGCACATCTCTTAACATTTGTGACTAAATCTAAGTAACATTTATATTATGTAAACTCCAGCATTTTGTGACACACCTAAAGAAACATTTATAATTACGCTTTAGTCTCCAGCAAGAATATTTTTTTGAAAATTTCACATACAATTTCAATGGATGGTCTAATATAGCATTCTAGAATGTTCTTTTTATTATTTTAGTTATTGCTTATTGGTTCCTATTGTTCACCCTTGTTATTACTTTGTGTTCAGTTTGAAACTGAGTTTACGTCAGAGCTTAAAGTCGTATCCGTTCATAGAGAGCTCATTTTGGGGTTTTTTGTTTTTATTACGTTAAATGCATCATGTCATTTTTCTTGTATTTATTTGTATTTAAAAAAGAAAGTCGTGTATAACCCCCCTTGTTAATAGGCCACTTTGGGCAATGACAATAAATTGGTCGAAGCGTCAAAGCGTCAAAGCGTCTCTCTCGCACACACATACACACACAAGCAAATACATATATATACACACGCACTTTCATACATTCACCCACTTAACCCCAATACACACACACACACACATATACCATCCCACCAACCCCGCCACCCCACTTCCCCCTTACACACCCACACACCACCACCCCTCAACACACAAACACCACACTCGCACACTCCACACACACACGCCCCAACACACCACACACACACACACACACACAACACACACACACACACCACACACACACACATACACCCCCCCCCACGCCCGCCCCGAAGACACACACACACACACACACGCGCACACACACGCGCGCACGCGCACACACATACATACACCTCACCCCAACACGCACACTCCCTCCCCGCCCCCCCCCCCGCCCCCCCCCCCCCCCCCCCTACACACACACAAATACCCTGGAATGAATCACACAAAAGCAAGTGCCAGCGTAGAAACCCACTTCAATCTACATACGAGTTTCTTGCAAACATACTTCAGCAGCGGCTAATGATGCTCTTCACTCCGTATGTGAGTGTATGTGTGTGTATATGCATGTGTGTGCGCGTGTTCGTTTGTGTGTGTGTGTGTGTGTGTGTGCGCGCGCGTGTGCGTGTGACAATGACACATTCTTTAATTTCGAGGATAATGAATAAGCACCCATGTGCTTTTTTTTTACAATCAGTCCCCGCCCTTAGGGATATATACGAGAGAAGAGAGAGAGAGAGAGAGAGAGAGAGAGAGAGAGAGAGAGAGAGAGAGAGAGAGGAGAGAGAGAGAGAGAGAGAGAGAGAGGAGAGAGAGAGAGAGAGAGAGAGAGAGAGAGAGAGAGAGAGAGAGAGAGGAGAGAGAGAGAGAGAGAGAGAGAGAGAGGAGGGAAGAGAGGGGGAGAGAGAGTGTGTGTGTGTGTTGGGGTGGACTGAATCTAAGACTGTTCGAACTATTTATCCATCTGCTGTAGTGTGTGTTATGTGCGTGCATGCGTGTGTGCGTGTGTGTATGTGTGCGTGAGTGTATGTGCGTGTGTGTATGTGTGGTGTACGTGTGTGTATGTGTGTGTATGTGTTTGTGGTGTGTGTGTGCGTGCGTGCTGTGTGTGTGTATGTGTGTGTGGTGGCACCTAGTGTGTGTTGTTGCTATGCATGCTAGTTGTCTCTTGTCTATAGACCTAGTTGCTGCCAGACCTTTTTTCTTCTACTCTGTCCTTATACGTGTCCTGCACTCTTCATACCCTTCTCTTGATGGCTATTCCAGGTTTTCTGTTTCTCTTTCTTGGGTTTTTTTTTCTACTTCGTCTATGGCGTGTTTGTTTTAAGTAAGTTTTTGATTATAGAATGCTTGTTTTGAGGAAGTTTTGACAACGCAGTGTTTTGGGCAAGTTTTTTTTATAACAGGATATTCGTTTTGAGTAAGTTTTGGTAACATGGTGTTTTGGGCAAGTTTTTGATAGCGAATGTTTGTTTTGAGCAAGTTTTGACAACATGGTGTTTGGGCAAGTTTTTGATAGCGGAATGTTTGTTTTGAGCAAGTTTTATCAACATGGTGTTTTGAGCAAGTCTTTGATAAAAGAATGTTTGTTTATGAGCAAGTAATAACAGAAGGTTTGTTTTGAGTAAGTCTTTGATTGCAGAAGGTTTGTTTTGAGTAGGTTTTTGATTACATAATGTTTGTTTCGAGTAAGTTTTTGATTACCTATTGTTTGTTTTGAGCAAGTCTTTGATAACATAATGTTTGTTTTCAGCAAATTTCTTTGTTTTAAGCAAGTCGTTGATAACGGAATCCTCATTTTGAGCAAGTCTTTGATAACAGAATGTTTGCTTTGAGCTAGTCTTTGATACCATAATGTTTGTTTGAGAAAGTCTTTGAATACAGATTGTTTGTTTTGAGCAAGGCTTTGATAAACAAATGTTTGTTTTGAGCAAGTCTTTAATAATCTCATGTATCTTTCTTTCAGTATACCATATTGTTTAGTCTCTACATGTTTGTCCTGTGACTACCTTCGCCTTTGAGATTATGTTGTGTTTTGGGTTTTTTTTGAGGGGGGGTGTTCTGTGCGTGTGGTGACCGTCTCTGTCTGTCTGTCTGTGTGTCTGTCTCCGTCTCTGTCTCTCTCTGTCTGTATCTCTTTCTTCTCTCTCCCTCTGTTTCTGTCTCTGTATGTTTGTAGCTTTCGTTCTTTACTTACAAACTAATAATTATATTTTCCTGATTTTTGGGGGCTTGTGCTGTTTTGTGTCTGTCTCTATCTGCCTGCTTGTTTGTCTTCCTCTCTTTCTGTCTGTTTGCCTGCCTGCCTGTCAAATTGATCTTTTAAGGTTGCTTTCTTTTCAGAAATAAAGTTTGCGACAAAGTTTTTAGCTACCCTTATTATACATCAAAAGTAAGAAGAAAAAAAAGAGAAGAAAACTCTTTCATTTTGTCTTTAATTCCTTTATAAACTTCACTCAAAACTTTCTTGTTAAGAAAGTACCATTGTGAAACATTATAACTGAGTATAGTCCACGAACTAATTAGCATTATAACTTTGAAATTATAATTGCTTGAAACCGAGATCATGTTGTTCAAAATCAACAAAATAACAGAAACAACGCAAAACTTAGAAGAAAGAGCAGAAAAATAGCCTTAGCTTTGGCATTACATGTTCCGAATTGTAGGTGTTTTTTAAAAGTAGTTGTAGCTGCAGCTGCAGAAGAAAAAAAAAGTATGATCAGGTTTTCAAGCAAGAAGTAGGAGTCGTTGTAAGAGTGACAGAGGTGACAAATGTGACTGCCGTTGTCATGGTGGTAAAGATGGTGGTATTAGTACAAATTAGTGCAATTGCTGGTTGTACTACTACTACTACTACTACTACTACTACTACTACTCTACTATACTAGCTACTATCTACTACTCTGCTGCTGCTGCTGCTGCTGCTGCTGCTGCTCTACTACTACTACTACTACTACTCTTACTACTACTACTACGACTACTAGTACTACTACTACTACTACTACTACTACTACTACTACTACTACTACTACTACTACTATTACTACTACTACTACTGTGCTGCTGCTGCTACTGCTGCTGCTGCTCCTCCTCCTCCTACTACGACTTCGACTACACTACGACGACTATGACGGCGACGACGAGGCTGTTGTTGTTGCTGTTGTTTTGTTGTTGTTGTTGCTGCTGCTGCTGCTGCTGCTGCTATTCTACTCCTCCTACTACTGCTACTGCTTCTACTATTACATGTAGTAATATAAGCTATGTAGTTTATATAGCGCGGAATCTACTACTACTACTACTACTACTTCTACTACTACTACTAGTACTACTACTACTACTACTACTACTACCACTACCACTACTACTTCTTCTACTACTACTACTACTACTACTACTACTACTACTACTACTACTACTACTACTACGGCTGGAGTGATAACAAAAACGCTTAAATTGCTTTCAAACAAGTTTTCAGTGATATTTCCCATTGTATCTCTAGACGATTCAGTAATGATACAAACGACGCTATTGTAGAAAAACTTGTAGCAGAGCATGGTCAACACTGGTCACAGTTTTATATAATTTCTCATTATTTCTGTAAGACAGATCTGGAATTTTGCTTGTTTGTTATTTTTTGTTGGGATTTGGTGTGATTTGTAGGTGTTCTTAGGTTGGTTTTATTTTTGTTTGCTCAGTTTTGCCTTTCTTCTTCTTGTAATAATAGTTTAGGCATTACTTGCACAGCTTTTAACTGGCAGCTCAGGAAAAAAACCCAAAGACGTCGGTTTACAAACGATGCCCTGGAATGCCCACTTCAGAGTTAACAATGGTTTACACTCTAGGTCTGTAGCAGCTACGCTCTATTCTTTTGCTAAAAAGACACACTTTTATAGCTAAAAATGTAGTGCAGCATGGTTAAATTTTGGTCACGTTTTTCATAATCGTTACTGGCATGTCTTACCTCTAGAGTTCTGCTGGTTGGTTTGTTTTTGGGGTTTTATGTGTTGTCGGTTGGAGATTGGGTTTTTTTTCTTCAGTTTTGTCAATAGTTTAGACATGACTTGCACAGTTTTAATGACAACTCCTACTAAAAGGTTTCAATTCACAAACGATGCTCCCCCCCAAAAAAAAAAGATGTTTTGGGGCCTCTCACCATAAATAGCATCCCCACTTTTTTGGAAACTCCACGTTAGGACTTCCCTCTTTTTTTTACCTATCTCTCTCTTTATATCTTGCTCTTTTTCTTCATGTCACCTCTTTCTGATCTATCTTCACCCTTCTTGGTCTACTTCCATGCCTCCCTTTTTCAGAAAAAAACCCCTTAAAAGTTAAAAAAATACTCTCTTTCAAGCCAAAGCCGGATGCACCAAGACTGACATGTCAGGTGCTTAACAGCAGCGCAAGACATTTTCACTCATATCACATACAACAAAGGTTGCTTTCTGAACGCTTGACGAAGAAGAAAAAGAAACGAACTGTACTTTTGGACACTCGTCTAAGCACCACTTGCACACTTTTACTTGA
Source organism: Rapana venosa (assembly GCA_028751875.1). Taxonomy (NCBI): domain Eukaryota; kingdom Metazoa; phylum Mollusca; class Gastropoda; order Neogastropoda; family Muricidae; genus Rapana; species Rapana venosa. The sequence continues at coordinate 6,082,539 of CM054135.1, forward strand.
AACTGAAGGGGGACAAAAAAAAGACTTCTGTTCACAAATAATGATGCTCTGGAGTTGCCCCTTCACGAACAGCTAACAATAGTCTGCACTGTGGGATTCTAGCACTTTCTTTCTTTTGCCCACTTCTCTCTCTCCTGAAAACATAGTTCCTGCAAGAGTCTTCCTTCCCACAGCGTCCGTCTTCCCTCACCATCCTTTCTGGTGTCACTGCCTTTTATCTTGCATCCATCGTGGAAGATAAATGTTTAGTTTGTTTTTCTTCGTTAGAATTCGAGGTTTTCTTCGTTCGTTTGTTCGTTTGTTTGTTTTTTTTCTTTCGTCCTTTCTTTCTGTCTTTCTTTCTTTCTTTCTTTCTTTCTGCCTTTTTTCTTTCTTTCTTCCTTTCTTTCTTTCTTTTTTCTTTTCTTCTTTTCTGTCTGTCTGTCTGTCTTTTTTTCTTTCTATCTCTCTTTTTTCTTTTTCTTTCTTTCTTTCTTTTCTCCTTTCTTTCTCTTTTTTTTCTTATTTCTTTCTATCTGTCTTTCTGTCTTTCTTTCTTTTCTTTTCTTTTCTTTTCTTTCTTTCTTTTCTTTCCTTCTTTCTTTCTTTTTTTTTCTTTTGTTTCTGTCTTTCTGTCTGTCTTTCTTTCGTTTTTTCCTTTCTTCCTTTCTTTCCTTCCGTCTTTCTGTCTTTCTGTCTTTCTTCCTTTCTTTCTGTCTTTCTGTTTTTTTTTCTTTCTTCTTTTCTTTCTTTCCATCTTTCTTTCTTTCTTTCCTCCTTTCTTTCTTTCTTCTTTTCTTTTCTCGTTTATTTCGTATTGGTCTCTTTATTTTCTCAACAGGTGATCTCAATCACTGTGTCATGTTTGGGGTTTCTTTAGTTTTGTTTGTCAATTTTGTTCATGTCTTTAGCTGTGCAATTTTGTGTGTAAGTGGGCCTAATTGTTTATCTGTAAGTTTGGTGGATCGCCTGCTTGTACATCTGTCTGTCTCTCTTGTTCAGGTTTTTATGTTACTTTGTTATCTGTCTACCCGTTTATCCTCGTCTGCCAATAGCTGTTCGTTCTCTCACTGTCTGTTCTTTCGCTGTATGTCTCCTAAATTTGCACCTCTCTCTCTTTCGCTCTCTTTCTCTCTATCCTGTTCTTCTGTCTCTGTATCTACTCTGTCTCTCTCTGTGTCTCTGTGTCTGTCTCTATCTCTCTTTCTCTTCTCTGTCCGTGAGTCTGTGTCTGTGTCTTTCTGTCTGTCTGCCTGTCTGTCTGTCTGTCTCTCCCCCTCTCTCTCCCTCCCTCTCTCTCTCCCTCTCTCTTTCTCTCACTCTCTCTCTCTGCCCATCTGTCTCTGTTTCTACTCTGTCTCTCTCTGTCTCTGTCTCTATCTCTGTCTCTCTCTGTCCGTGAGTCTGTGTGTGTGTGTGTGTGTCTCTCTCTTCTCCCTCTCCCTTTCCCCCACCCTCTCTCTATCTCTTTCTCTCACTCTCTCTCTGTTCTTCTATCTCTATCTCTCACTCTCTTATTGTCCTTCTATCTCTGTCTCTACTCTCTCTCTCTCTATCTGTCCGTGAGTCTGTGTGTGTATTTCTGTCTGCCTGCCTGACTGTCTGTCTGCCTCTCTGTATGCCTGTCTGTCTGTCTTTCCCTCTCTGTCTCTCTCTGTCTCTCTCTCTCTCTCTCTCTCTCGCTCTCTCTCTCTCTCTCTCTCTCTCTCTCTCTCTCTTCTCTCTCTCTCTCTCTTCCTCCCTCTATCTCTGTCTACTCGGTCTGCCCCTTTCCCTCTCTCTAGGTGTTGAACTAAGATCAGATCCACACAAGTAAGCATTCAATTCCACCAGACCCTACACGTCAAAAAATTGCCCAGAAAGTCTATTCTTTTACAATCCTTTACCCCAAAAAACCCCATAAAGCGGCAGCTACATTGATGGATGAAAGACTGGTGCCAAGGCATATCAATGACACGTCACCGAGATGCCAATTCTTTGATGCTCATGTGGATTGTCAGGAACCCAACGCTTCAGATCCTGCCAGAGTGACTTGACACACGCTTCAAAGCGGGAGGGGA
>CM054135.1:6089577-6094577 GCA_028751875.1 Rapana venosa
AACCTAGGGGTCAGACGCTGCGCCCAAGAGTGGTCAGCAGATCTAGGTTAATTGGTTTCCCCCTAGAGACACCCCCTCCCCTCTCTCTCCCCACCCCAACACCCACACATGCAGGTACGCACGAACTCACGCACATGTACGCAGGTACACACGCACTCACGCGCATATACACGCACACACCACACGCATGCGCACACATGGCACATACACATACACACAAAACACACACACACACACACACACACAACACACACACACACCACACACACACACACACAACCAAAGACATACATACACACGCGCGTGCACGCAGGCACGCATGGCTGAAGGCAATCTCATACACAACCGTTTACAACATAACATTTTAATGGAAACCTTGGCAATTAGGGACAAACACTAACTGACACAGCTCTCGGGCCAGAACAGCTTCCACAGGAATACTGAGAGGAGAGAGAGACAGAGATAGAGAGGCAGAGAGAAAAGAGAGAGAGAGAGAGAGAGAGAGAGAGAGAGAGAGAGAGAGAAAGAGAGAGAGAGAGAAAGAGAAAGACAGAGACACAGAAACAGAGACAGGGAGAGACAGAGAGACAAGAGACAGACAGAGACACAGAAGAGAGACAGAGACAGAGAGAGACAAAGAGAGATACAGAGACAGAGAGAGAGAGAGAAAGAGAGACAGACAGATACAGAGACACAGGCAGACAGAGACAAAGACAGACACAGAGACAGAGACACAGATATGGAGATAGAAAGAGGGGGAGAATGAGAGAGAGAGAGAGATAAAGAAAATGAGACAGAGACACATCGAGAGAAGGAGAGAGAGAAATAGGGAGAGAGAGAGAGAGAGAGAGAGAGAGAGAGAGAGAGACAGAGAGACAGACAGACAGACAGACAGACAGACAGACATAGAGAAACAGAGACAGAGAATGAGAGAGAGAAAGAAGAAAACCAAGAAACTAAATATTGTGCACAGAAATGTAAAACAGAAGAAGAAGAACGAAACCAATCAGAACAAGGCAACAACAAAAAAACAGAGAAAAAAAAAACCCCAAAGCCCAAACGACTGCACGGGCAACGCAGCAGCAAAAAACAAAAAAACAAACCAACCAATCAAACAACAAAAAACCCAGAAAGAAGCCCCAGGAAAACCTAGGGGTCAACCGCTGCGCCCAAGAGTGGTCAGCAGATCTAGGTTAATTGGTTTCGCCCCTAGAGACACCCCCCCTCTCTCTCCCCACCCCAACACCCACACATGCAGGTACGCATGAACTCACGCACATGTACGCAGGTACACACGTACTCACGCGCATATACACGCACACACACACGCATGCGCACAACATACACATACACACACATACACCAAAAACACACACACACACACACACAACACACACAACACACACACACACACACAACACACAGGAGATTTCAAACTTTGAGTCTTGTAACCCTCTGTGCTGTATCCAGCATATAGAAACAAAAATTATATTTAACAGGAGATAAAACATTACAGATAAGTTGAACATGTTATCGGTACAAGCAAACTAATCATAAATAACAAAAACAATAGTATCAGAATGAAGCAACACACACAAACACACACACACAAAGCGCATGCACACACGCACACAAACACGTACACACACAAACACACGCGCGCACACACGCAATGGAAACGCACACACAGACATGTGTCCTTGTGCTCACACAAACACACGCACGCACGCACGCACACACACACACACACACACACACACACACACACACACACACACACACACACACACACACACACACACACGATTTCAAGATGTAATTTCTGAAAACCCTTGTAGGGGTATGAGGATTTTATCTATATCTATATAATGTATATTATCTATATATATGTATATATTATTATTATATTATTATATATATATATATATATATATAATATTATATATATATATATATATATATATATATATTATATATATATATATATATTATATATATATATAAAACAGTAGAAAAAACAAACAGCACTTGACTCAAAAAGTATTATCGATAGAAAAGAACATAAAAGAAATCAAGACAATACAAGTAGGAGTCAGAAAAAAAGCAGCACACACACACACCACAACACACAACACAGACACACACACACAGACAGACACACACATACATACATACACACTCACACACAACGCGCGCACAACACAACACATACATACACACACACTCACACACACACAACACACACACGCACGCACACACACACACACACACACACACACACACACACACACACACACAACACCACACACACCACACACACACACACACACCTCTTAGGCTAAACGAAAAGTAAAGCATAAAAAGGAAAACAACCCGTAATAAAACAGTGTAAATTTATGCGAGCGCCTATACATCAACAGTTTATCTAGCATGATAATATAAAATCATACACCTTCTCGTTATTTTTGTTCACTATTGTTTTTTAATTATTTTGGAGGGCTTTGTCTTGTTTTGCCTTTTCTATGTTTTTGTTATCTTTGTTTTGTGTCCTTATTTTCATACGAAAAAAAAACCCAACACAGTATTGCGAAACCAAAGTAAAAGTGTGTGTAATATAAAGGGACGTAGGATGTAGATGGATGGATGGATTGATTAATAGATAGATAGATAGATAGATAGATAGATAGATATAGATAGGTAGATAGATAGATACAAGCATACATACATACATACAAAGATAGGTATATATATATAATAGATAGATAGATAGATAGAAATATTAAATATATAATATATATATATATATATATATATATATATATAGATATATATATATCTATATATATATATATAGATAGATAGATAGATAGATAGATAGATGGATAAATAGATAGATATATAGATAAGTCGATAGATAGATAGAACAATAGATCGATCGATAGATAGATGAATAGATCGCTAGATAATTAGATAGAGAGATAGAGAGATAGATATATAGGTAGGTAGATAGATAGATAGATAGATAGATAGATAGATAGATAGATAGATAGATAGATAGATAGAACAATAGATAGATTGATAGTTAGATATATAGCTAGCTAGATAGCTAGATAGGTAGACAGATAGATAGATACATAGATAAATAGAAAGATAGTTAGTTGGATGTATAGATAGATAGATAGAAAAATGGATGGATAGATAGATAGATACATGGATAGATAGATAGTTAGATAGATAGATAGATAGACAGATAGATATATAGATAGATAGATAGATAGATAGATAGATAGATAAATCGAGGTCCCGTGTGTTGCACATAATCATATAGCGCACGTAAAAGAACCAATGCAAGAAGAGAGCTGTCAATGGCAAACTTCTGTAGACAAAAAACAATCTAATATTATGGTAAAGGTAAAGGTGTCCCATAACCTATAAGGTCGTAGGGAAGCGAGGCGTCAGAGACGCCAGCTTTTTTAGGGGCCAGCACATTGATGGCGGGGCCCATCTCCTCTCCATCGCTGCTTTACCTTCCCTGACCCTTAAGAAGCAAGTACCCATTTACAGCTGGGTGAACTAGGGGACTGCACTGAAGCCAAGGGAAACAAAATAATACAGATGTAGACAGGAACAGAAAACAAAAATGGGTGGTGCTGCTCTTGTGGCGTCGCGATATCCCTGGGAAGAGCAGCCTAAATTTCAGGCAGAGACATCTGCGTGACTTAAATTGGTATAAAATACAATAAGATAAATAAAATAAAATAAAATAAACTGTTTTGGTGAAGACAAAGAACAGAAATAAAAAGGAAGAGCGTTAAAAATGTATGTATCATAATAAAAAAACAGATTTACATCAATGCATCTGGTAACAATTATATCACACGTTCAACTGAAAGAAACGAAAAGCTGGTGTTAAAATTAAAGATACCTGTTTGAAAGAAACTATACTCTCTTTTTGAAAGAAGAAGTTCGCCTTCACGTAATTATACTTTCTTTCTTCCTTCTTTCTTTTTTTTTCTTTCTTTTCTTTCTCTCTTCTCTCTCTCTCTCTTTGTCTCTCTGTCCTCTCTCTCTGTCTGTCTGTCTGTCTGTCTGTCTGTCTGTCTGTCTCTCTCTCTCTCTCTCTCTCTCTCTCTCTCTCTCTTCCTCCTTTTTTTGTCTTTCTTTCTTTCTTTTGTTCTCTCTTTCCTACTTTCTTTCTTTCTTTCGTTCTCTCTTTCCTTCTTTCTTTCTTTATTTTCTTTCTTTCTTTCTTTCTATCTTTCTTTTTTCTTTCCTTCCTTCCTTTTTTTTTTCTTTCTTTCTTTCTTACTTTCTTCTTTCTTTCTTTCTTTCTTTTTCTTTCTTTCTTTTTTTCTTTCTTTCTTTCTTTTCTTCCTTTCTGTCTTTTTGCCTTTCTTTATTCCTTCCTTCCTTCATTTTATTATTTTTTATCTTCTGCCTTCCTTCCTACTTTTCTTCCATTCTTTCTTTCTTTATTTATTTCTTTTTTTCTTTCTTTATTTCCTTCGGTTTTAATATCCGACATTCTACCTTCTTTTTTATCGTTTTTCCTTAAGTTTTATTAACAAAGTGTAGATTGTTGTGACCAACAAAAAATAATGTTCATGCGTTCAATCTTTTTCGCTGTTATTTTTCCCTTTTTTTAACTTTACAATTTCTTTGTCATTTTATTTCTCTTTTCGACTCCTTTTTTTTATTTTCTTGTATGGTTTATTATTTCTTCCGTTCCAAGTCTCTCCTTTCAGTCAATCTTTTTATCCTCCTCTCTGTATTTCCTTTCCATCATTCCTGATGCTTTTGTCCCCCTGTTTGAATAATTATGTGTTCATTTTTTGTGTGTCTTAATTTTATTCTTTCAACTTTTTGTCACCAATCTCTATACTTACACTATTTTCTTTTTTTTTCTTCCATTTTTTTGGTGTTCACTTTTTCAAACGAAAGCTCGTTTTTCTCTTATGTAAATTGCTGGAAGGTATCATTATTTGTGTGGGTCGTGCTTT
>CM054135.1:6099577-6112077 GCA_028751875.1 Rapana venosa
CTGTAAAACACACACGTCTAGCTTTTGATAGGCTCATTTCAAAAGATGGGGGCGCTCAGTTTAGCATCTTTATTTTCTTGATGTGATTCATTCGTTCGCTTGCTCATTACAATCATGAGAGACAGGCATACAGAGAGATAGAGAGGCAGAGATAGACGGACATATATAGAGGCAGAGACTTAGACAGACAGGTAGAGGCAGACAGCAATAGCCGAACAGACAGACAGAGACAATGACAGAGAAAGCGCGAGATAGAGACAGATAGAAAGACAGGCAGAGAGCCAGAGAGAAGGAGACAGGGAGACAGATACATAGAGACAGAGACAGAGGCAGAGAAAGTAAACGATCAAAGTGAAGTTTATTGCTTGGAAGCTTTTAAACCGAGAAAGCCCGGGTGACACAAGGTTGTTGACATGAAAATACACCATTCTCTGTAATGTTTACATGCAATGTCCATCACTGTCAAAACACTTATTGCCAGTGAAAAGTCTTGTTGATTTTAGTCCCTAGAAACACGTTGTCATCCCAAGTAAAGCTGAATCAGGCTAAAATAAACTTGATAATTCTACTCTGCACATGCTTTGGACATCCCCCCTCATCCCTCTGTGCTGTGTGTATGGGATTTGCTTCAATCTCTGTAAACTAGACAGGATGACACATCTTTTTTTTTGTTATTTTGTGTTTGTTTGGCGGCTTTGTATTCAAAAACACACGATCTGATAATGATGTAGTCTTGTTTCTTCTCCCCTTCTCTCTTTCGCTTTACACTTTGTCAGATGTGTCTTGGTAAAAAAAAAATAGCTTGTCCTTTTCTAGCTTGTCTCGTTGGCTGTACAACTTGGTTTGCAGGGTTATCTCTGTTGGCTACATTCTCTTCTCAGGTTGATGAATAGCGTGCACCTTTGAAGGATGTGCTCGCCAGTCTGGTTTTCTTTGCCACAAGCACACAGGGGAAAAAGAACGAGTTTCATCTTTGTGGACATGTGTTGAGTTAGCCTGTTTTCTCCAGTGCGGAGGCTTAGAATGATGATCTGTCCTTCTCGTTTGTGATAGCGGCAGCCATCCTTCTCTTCTCTGAATTGAGGCAATGATGTAGTTAACAAAAAAGCATTCTAGAACAATGCCATCTGACATACACAGTAATGGAGCGTTACTGTCCCATCCTCAAAAGACAGTTCACGTGAATGTCTGAAACAATGTGAACCAATCCATAATGAGACAGAAAAAACGCACATACTGATAGGGAAGGCACATTTTTTTAGCCAAAAATATGCAACAAAATAGCAAATGACGCTGATCTTGTGGCGGTGCCTTCTCTCTGGGTAAACGAAATGGCTGTCTAGGCTTTCAGCAGCGAAAAAGAAACACAAAGAAATATAATCATCTTGATTTAAAGTGATACACACTTCAATGGTGCTGCACCTGTCTGTCTGTCTAAAGAACACATACGGCATCACACCACTGGCATCACAGACACCCCCGTCGTTAACAATCGTCTCTTCAAGCTCTGAGGTTTAGATTTCAAAGCCAGACACTGTGAGCTGTTGCAGACTGCAATATAATCCAACAGAGGTATCCGATTCCGGAACTGTGAAATCAAAAAGGCAACAAGTGCTATCTCACTCGCTCAGACAGGAAGCCAAGCCAGGTGGCAGGGCAAGATAAATGATCCAGTTGAACACTGAGACCAACACTTCAGCCATCTATTCGTGGACATCCACATTGAGCAATAAAGCAAACGTGTTCAAAGAACACTGGTTATTGTTGTCAGTGGGTTGGCATTTTAACTTACGGTCTGTCATCAAATCCGCTCCTGAATTCACATTGTTTTGTTTGGCAGTGAATTGTTACTTTAACTTACCGTCTGTTTCAAAATCCATTCCTGGTAAAACGTTTCAAAGGCACCGTCTAGCAAATGTAATCCATGGGGAATACTTTCCGTCAAACTCACAATGTCAGCTGGTGTGAAGTTTCTTTTCGTTTAACTCTATTTTGATCACTCTTTGCGCAAAAAAGCCTTGGTTTGTGTGTGTGTGTGTGTGTGTGTGTGAGTGCGTGCGTGCACACACACACATACACACACACGTGCATGTGTGTGTGTGTGTGTGTTTGCAAAGTACTAAACCTCTAAGTTCCCATACAGCACTTTCTCTATAGAGTTTTGCTGAGAGTCATGTCAATGTCATCCAAAACGTTGGAGGCAGTGTTCAAATAGCATACAGAAAGTGCCACTTCTAGGCTGTATATATTTTCACGTGACAGGGTCCAGAGAGAGAGAGAGAGAGAGAGAGAGAGAGAGAGAGAGAGAGAGAGAGAGAGAGAGAGAGAGAGAGAGAGAGAGAGAGAGAGAGAGAGAGAGAGACAGAGATAGAGACAGAGATAGAGACAGAGAGAGGGAAAAAGAGAGAGACAGAGAGAGGAGAGACAGATACAGAGACAGATAGAGAGAGATGCTTAGTCAATGGCTAATACAAATTGTACTGGGAAATTCCAGATTTAAAGTCATTGACAAATGTCATCTTCTAATTTTGTTTTAAAACACAAACATACACACTCACACACACACACACACACACACACACACACACACACACACACACTACCACACACACCACCACCACCACCACCACCATCACCAGTACCACCACCACTACCACCACCACCACACACACATGCATTCATTCGACCCATCAATTCACGCAAACCTGAACATTTCTGCCTCGGGGGAATTGCATAATTGCACAGTTTTGCTAACTCTTTCACTTCATCAGGCAGAAAATAATTCCCTCCCTTCCCTGACTTGAGGAGCAGTGTCGAGGACTGGAACACTTCATTAGGCCCAAAACTGACCCAATGAAAAGAACGCTCTGTTTATTCCAATGGAGCGCGGTAACTGCCACTTTAGGCACAATCCTGACACTATGAATGATGCCTGTGTTTGGCAGCGTGGTGATTATTTGTTTCCTGAATATTGCCCTCCCAAGAGTGACCGATAATCAAATTGTTGAAAAATGTTTGGGTGGTTATATACAAGTAAGACTAGGAATTTGTGGGAAAACCTTGGGAGGGTGCGGGGGGGGGGGGGGGGGGGGGGGTGGTTATAATAAACAGCATCATAAGCTACTGTTAGTTATTTGAAAAAAAAACTCGTTTTCTGTCCTTTTTTGTGTTTTTGCCTCGGTTTTCTTCGCCTTCTTTATATCACTTCCTTTGCATCTTTATTGTTGATCCATTATCATGGATTGATTGATTTCCAAAAGGGCTTCAGAGATCAAATAAAATGCCCTCTCATGCCAAAGTCAGATGCACTGGACATGACTTGTCAGGGGCTTAGCAGCAGTGCATGGCGTTTTGCTAATTAATATGACACATAGGGCTTTGCTATCATAGTAAATGCATCGTGGAGCAGAAACAAACAGCAGCTGATGATACATCGTCAACTTTCAAACCTTGTTCCTACTCTTTTCTCTACTTGCAGATATATCTCTCTAGCTTCTTGTCTGCCTGTGTCGCTATGTGTCTGTTTGTCAATCTGTTTGACTGTCTGTTTCAATTGTGGTTATTGTTTGCCTACATATCTTTAATACACATACTCCCATTTGTAAACATAAACACAATAATGCACAAAAGGACATTCAAAAGTGCACTGTCATACCCACACGCGCACGCACACACACACATTCACTCCCCACTCCCACCCTACCCCCCCCCCACATGCATGCATTCACCAAAACATGAAAATCTCTGCCTCTGAGGAATTGCATAAATAGGCAGTTTTGCGAACTCTTTCCCTTCATCAGGCAGAAAATAATTCCCTCCCTTCCCTGAATTGAGGAGCAGTGTCGAGGACTGAAACACTTCATTAAGCCCAAAGTTGACCCAATGAAAAGAACGCCCTGTTTCTTCGAATGGAGCACGGTAACTGCCACTTTAGGCACAAATCCTGACATGAATGATGCCTGTGTTTGGCAGAGCTGTGATTATTTGCTTCCTGACCATTGCTCTCCTAATAGTGACCCATAATCAAATTGTTGAAAAATGTTTTCGTGGTGATATGCAAGATTATGCCAGTGTGGAGATACATTGGGGTGACCTATCAGAATAAGCACCCCTCCCACCTGCTGGCAATTCTGTGTTAGGATTATTCCCTTTTCTATCCCTTTATGTGTACCTATTCTTCCTGTTACCTCTTTCTTAGTCTATGTTCTATTTTCTTCGTCCGTTCTCCTGTCTTTTTACCCCCAGAAAGCATGAAAAGATAATAGTCCTTTCCCACGCTGAAACTGGAAGTGGTGGGACTGATTTGTAAAGCTCTTAACTGCAGCGCAATGCATTTTTGGTCATGTGAAAGACAAAACTATTTGCTGTCTGATTTTTCAATAAAATGCATAGCTACTTTCAGATGAGTAGGTTATTAAAAGCCAGTAGGAACAGATTAACAGCATTTAACAAAACTGGCTACATACTGGAACTGGATATCAAAAAAGCACATTTGTATTCATATATTATTCGCCTGGAAAGAATGAATGTGCATGAATTAATGGACACATGACTGTGTGCACACTCACATACACACACACATGCTCACGTGCGCGCGCACACACACACACACACACACACACACGTGTCCCTGTATTATAGCTTCAGCCGCTGGGCTTCATCACAGTTCTTGATTAACACTAACCCTAGTTAGGGGAGAGAACCCCTCTTTGCCAGTACACGTGCACTGTGCGCATTTGTATGTTCCTGTAACCCAGTAGCCCGTGATACGGAGGGAAGGGCTAGTAGATCGGTTGGTTTTCTTATAGCGGGTTATACGTAGTGAAAAGGTTAAACCATTGACGCTGGGGGCAACAGCAAAGCAAGAGGCTGTATGATCACTGATTTTCCCATTCATGGAATTCCACTTTACAGCTTAGTCTTTTGTGATCGACTATAACTCTCTGATTAGTCGGCTTGACTTGCACAGTTCTTATGTGCTGCTGCAGCCATGGGGGCTTGCTGGCCTTTTGGAGAACATATCCAACACTGACTGTCCGTATGCCCTCTTGTCCGAGAGGGTGGGGGAGTGTTGTGGGCAAGGCAACTCCATTGTAATCAAGTTTCTTCCCAATTTCAAAAACACGTTCTGCCTTCTCTGTTGATTTGGAGATCATCCACGATTACGATGGACAAACATAGCTCTGTTGTCGTGTATCCATCAAACTTAATGGGCTTCATGTTTCATTATAAACTATTTCGATCGTGCTTTATGAAAATAACGAAATGTCGAAATATACATACCGTCCTCAAACAGACACTGAAAATCATTTGTCATCAAATGTTCCAGTTTCTTCCGAAATGGCTCCAAGATTCAAAATATTCTAAGGACACGTGTCAGGAACTGAAGTCATATCAGTTTTCTTTGAATGACAGTGCACAATCCCTTGTACATAGTCCCTCGTTCAGGGTTATGTAATACTGGATGTAAGATGGGTTTTGAGAATGTCGTTCTGTGATGTAGTGTTGAGTTTTTTTGTTGTTTATTCTTATCTGTAGATACACATTTTCCAAAATTCTAACATTTTGATGTTAAGTAGTCCGTATTTTTTATTCATATACATATGCGCTTGCGTGCACCACTACACACACACACAAAACCCCAAGCACACAACACACACCACAAACACACACTGTCATGTCTATTCTTACCCGTTTACTTCTTCTTCCCTCTCTTCTCTCTCATCTCTCTCTCTATCTCTCTCTCCCTCCTCTCTCCTCTCTCTCTCTCTCTCTCTCTCTCTGGCAATCTCTCTCGATCTCCTCTCTCTCTCTCTCCTCTCTGTTGTTGTTTTGTATTAGTTTGATTGTTTGTGTTGTTAATTATTTGTATTTTGTGCCTGGTCCCACGCTGTCCTTGTGTTGGCATATGTTGCTTAACACAATAAAGCTTTGTCATGTGTTTCTCTCTCTCTCTCAACTCTCTCTTTATCTCTATCTTTCTCTCTCTCTCGTCTCTCCTCTCTCTCTTTCCCTTCATCTTGTTTATCCTAATTATTATCCTTCACCAATTACCTTTTATTAGAATATCTGTTTGCCTAAAAAAATCAAGTTATACTCAAAGCTGTCGTGTTTACTTTTCTGTCTGTCAACCTGCATTGAACATGTTTGTCTTTGAATAGCTCTAGCCTTTCCTTATATACTATTTAAACATATGATTATTCAAACACATGCACGAAAAGTTTCCAACTGCTATAGATTGACAATGACAGTTTGTCTGTATGTCTCCCGCGTGTGTGTGTATGTGTGTATATCTGTCTGCCTGTCTGTTTGTTTATATGTCTTCCTGTCTCTGTCTCTGTCTGTCTGTCTGTCTGTCTGTCTGTCTGTCTGTCTGTCTCTCTCTCTCTCTCTCTCTCTCTCTCTCTCTCTCTCTCTCTCTCTCTCTCTCTCTCCCTCCTCTCCTCTTTCCTTGTGTGTGTGTGTGTGTGTGTGTGGTGTGTGTGTGTGTGTGTGTGTGTGTGTGTGTGTGTGTTTGTGTGTGTTGTGTGTGGTTCTCTCTCTCTTTCTATCTCTCTCTCTCTCTCTCTCTCTCTCTCTTTCTTTCTATCTTCTCTCCTCTCTCACTCTCTCTTTCTCCTCTCTCTTTCTCTGTCTCTGTCTGTCTGTATGTCTGTATGTATGTCTGCCTGTCTGTCTGTCTGTTTGTCTGTCTGTATGTATGTATGTATGTTTGTCTCACTGTCTCTGTCTGCCTCTCTATGTGTTGCTCTGTCTCTCCCTCCCTTTCTCTCCCTGTCTCTGTCTCTCTTTCTCTCTTTCTCTCCTCATTCTCTGCCTCTGTCTGTCTGTCTGTATTTACCCCCCCCCCTCTCCCTCTCTTTACGACACAACACACACACACCATCACTCGCTCATCCCTCCCATCACACACACACACACACCACACACCACACACACACACACACACACACACACACACACACACACACAACATACACACACACTATCATAACTCATTCATTCACGGGAAAACTGAATTCCGTCTTCGAGAAATTCGGAAAAATTGGCAGTTGTGCGATCTGCTAGACTTCGTCAAAGCAGAAAATGATTCAGTCAGTTCCATGAATATTGAGAAGTGTGTCTGGGAATAGGACACTTCATCAATCAATGACAGGCTGGATAGAGAGAGAGAAGAAAAGAAGAGGAGAAAAACATAAACCAGAAGAACAAGGCTGATGTGGTTTTTTCCTGTTTCATGGCCTGAGCTTCGAGATTTACCACTAGTAATATGTTGCATATGCAGCTGTTTTTAAACTGTCATCAAGGCAGCCGCATTTTGGCTTTGGGGCTGGTGTCTAAACATGACACTTGTGGGTATGAGTATGTGTGTTTGTGTGTTGTGTGTGTGTGACTCTCTCTCTCTCTCTCTTTCTACTCTCTCCTCTCTCTCTCTCCTCTCTCTCTCTCTCTCTCTCTCTCTCTCTCTCTCTCTCTCTCTCTCTTCTCTCTCTCTCTCCTCTCTCTTCTCTCTTATCTTCTCTCTCTTCTCTTCTCTTCTTCCTCTCTCTCTTCACTCCTTCTCTCTCTCTCTCTCTCTCTTTCTCTCTCTCTCTCTCTCTCTCTCTCTCTTCTTCTCCTTTCTCTCTTTCTTCTCTTTTACCTGTGTGTGTCTCTCTGTCTTTCTGTCTCCTATCCCCCCTCCTTCTCTCTTCCTCTCGCTCTCACACACATTCATTCACCCATCTCACACACATACCACACACGCACACGCACACACACACACACACACGCACGCACACACACACACGCACAACACACACACACACACACACACACACACACACACACACACACACACACACACACACACACACACACACACACATCTAATAACTCATTCATTCACGGGAAACTGAATTCCGTCTCCGAGAAATTCGGTAAATTGGCAGTTGTGCGATCTGCTAGACTTCGTCAAAGCAGAAAATGATTCAGTCAGTTCCATGATTATTGAGAAGTGTGTCTGGGAAGAGTACACTTCATCAAGTCAATGACAGGCTGGATAGAGAGAGAAGAAAAGAAGAGAAGAGAAACATAAACAAGAAGAACAAGGCTGATATGTTTTTCGTGTCATGGCCTTAGCTTCCAAATACACCACTAGTAATATTTTGCATATGCAGCTGTTTTTAACCTGTCATCAAGGCAGCGGCAATTTGACTTTGTGGCTGGTGTCTAAAACATGACACTTGTGGGCATAAGTGTGTGTGTGTGTGTGTGTGTGTGTGTGTGTGTTGTGTGTGTGTGTGTGTGTGTTGTGTGACTCTTTCTCTCTCTTTTTCTCTCTCTGTCTCCCTCTCTCTTTCTCTCCTCTCTCTATCTCTCTCTCTCACTCTCAATCTGTTTCTCCTTCTCTCACTCTGTGTCTCTCTCTGTCTTTCTGTCCCCTCTACCCCCTCCTTATCTCTTCCTCTCTCTCTGTCTCTCACACACACATTCATTCACTCACCTCACACACACACACACACACACACAACACACACACACACACACACACACACACACACACACACACACACACACCAATCTTAATAACTCCTTCATTCACGGAAAACTGAATTTCGTCTCCGAGAAATTCGGTAAATTGGCAGTTTTGCGATCTGCTAGACTTCATCAAAGCAGAAAATGATTCAGTCAATTCCATGATTATTGAGAAGTGTGTCCGTGAATAAAACACTTTATCATGACAATGACAGGCCAAATAGGGAGAAGAAAATAAAAGAAGAGAAAATGGAGAAGAAAACAAGCCTGATATTTCTGTTTCCCGACCTTAGTCTCGTGATTCACCAAAAAGAAATATTTTGCGTATGCAACTACCATTAATATAGGAGAGTTTCAGTTTCCCGATGGTGTCTAAATACGATAATTGGGCGTATGTGTGTGCGTGAGTGTGTGTGTGTGTGTGTGTGTGTGTGTGTGTGTGTGTGTGTGTTTGTGTTTGTGTTTGTGTGTATGTGCGCGTGTGTGTGTGTGTGTGTGCCTGTGTGTGTGTGTGTGTGTGTGTGTGTGTTGTGTGTGCGGTTTGTTTTTCTTTTTTTTTCCATTTTATTCTTTTATATCGAGGATAAGGGAATAGGCACTTATGTGCTCTCTTACATCCAGTTTCCGTGTGTATGCGGTTTTGTAAATTTGTCATTTGTTCCCACCGGCACACAAAGGCCTACTCTTACGAACAGCGGAACAGGATTTAACGTGTGCATAAGATGTTCTGCGTGCGTTCGCACACAGGACCTCGGTTTATAGTCTCAACTGAAGCGTGCGTACGTGTATGTGTTTGTGTGTATGTGTGTGTATTTGTGTGTTCGTACCTGCGTGTGTGCGTGTGTGCCTGTGTGTGTATGTTTTGTGTGTGTGTGCATGCGTGCGTTTTATGTGTTTTGTGTTTGTCTCTGTCTCTGTCTTTCTCTGTCTCTTTTTGTCTCTCTCTGTCCCTCTTCTTCTTTCTCACACAATTACACACACACTCACACACAAACAAACAAAAAACACACATTAAAACCCTCCTCCACCCCACCCCCGCCCCGACACAACACACCACACACACCCCACACACACACACACGCACACACACACAACACACACACACACACACACACACACACAACACACACACACACACAACACACACACACAAAATCAAACGCATCTAATAACTCTTCATTCACGGGAAACTGAATTCCGTCTCCTAGAAATTCGGAAAATTGGCAAGTTGTTGCGATCTGCTAGACTTCGTCAAAGCAGAAAATGATTCAGTCAGTTCCATGATTATTGAGAAGTGTGTCTGGGAATAGGACACTTCATCAAGCCAATGACAGGCTGGATAGAGAGAGAGAAGAAAAGAAGAGGAGAAAAACATAACCAAGAAGAACAAGGCTGATATGTTTTTCGTGTCATGGCCTTAGCTTCCAAATACACCACTAGTAAGATTTTACATATGCGGCTGTTTTTAACCTGTCATCAAGGCAGCCGCATTTTGACTTTGGGGCTGGTGTCTAAACATGACACTTGTGGGTATGAGTATGTGTGTTTGTGTGTTGTGTGTGTGTGGCTCTCTCTCTTCTCTCTCCCCTCTCTCTTCTCTCTCTCTCTCTCTCTCTTCTCTCTCTTTTTCTCTCTCTCTCTCTCTCTTCTCTCTCTCTCTTCTTCTCTCTCTCTCTCTCTCTCTATCTCTCTATCTCTCTTCTTACTCTGTGTCTCTCTTGTCTTTCTGTCTCCTCTCCCCCTCTCTCTCCTCTCTCTATCTCTCTCACTCTCTTTTCTCTCTCTCTCTCTCTCTCTCTTTTCCCCTCTTCTCTCCTCTCTCTCTCTCTCTCTCTTCTCCTCTCTCAATCACTCTCTCTCTCTCTTTTCACTCTGTGTCTCTTTCCGTTTTTTTTGTTTCCTCTTCCCCTCTTTCTCTTTCCTCTCTCTCTCTTTCTCACTCAAGCTCACATTTATTCACTCACCCACACATACACACACACACACACACCCCAACACACACCACCACCAACACCACACATCACACACATCTAAAAATCATTCATTCACGGAAAACTGAATTTGAACTCCGAGAAATTCGGTAAATTGGCAGTTTTGCGATCTGCTAGACTTCGTCAAAACAGAAAATGATTCAGTCAGTTCCATGATTATTGAGAAGTGTGTCCGTGAATAAAGCACTTTGTCATGATAATGACAGGCTGAATGGAAAGGAGGAACGAAGAACACAAGTGAAAGAAAAAGAAGAAAAAGCAAAACAAAAAACACCCGCCCAAGGAAAAGAAACAACCAAACAAAAAACAAACGAAAAAGGCCTGATATTTGCTTTATTCCTTGGCTTGAGCTCTACATTTTGACATGTATTAATATTTTGCGCGTACGTAACTGTTTTTAACTTACCGTCAAGATAGCCACATTCCGACTTCGGGGATGATGTTTACACATCTCACCTGTCTGTATGCGTTCTATTTTTTAAAAAGTTATTATCCTTTCCTACCGGCACAAAACTGCACACACACAAACACTTTTTTTAAATAAATAAAACAAGTCATGTATACGTAATCTCCCTTGTGGTTACCTGGGGCCTGCCGGTATAACTAGCTTCCCTACATTCTGGAAATTCTGTGCTAGATATATTCTCTTTTCTATCAATCTCTTTGTTTATGCCCTGTTCCTTTTCTTCCGTTCATCTCCTCCTTTTATTTTCTTCCTTATCAGTCCATTCTCCTACATTTTGTTTCGACAAAGACTAAAAAAAATAGCAATTTTCTCGTCCACCGAAGTCGGTTGCGCTGGGCCTGACTTGTCAGGCGCTTAGCGGCAGTGTGACGCGTTTTTGCTCATATAACAGACAACAATAGTTGTTGTCTGAGCGTTCAATGGAAAGAAGATGAATGTATAAGTAATATATAAAGCAATTATGTTAACAGGAAAAAAAACGAATAAGCATGCTAATCAAAATGTAAGTAAAAACCAGAAAATACAATCCATGAATTATTCATTCCTATCATTTACCTACAAGAACAGATTTAAAACATTATCTCATGGCATGATATACATCTCTACCCACAATGTATCCCAGGAATAAATAAAGAACTAATAAAAGATGTCCAACATTCTGCCTCTTACCAGAAGACATTTGAATAATGATTTTCCCCTATCTAAAAGCGACCATGACTTTTTCTCGCGCAGGAGACAGATGAATGTGTTTTCTGCGTGCGTGTGTGTGTGTGTGTGCGTGTGTGTGTGCGTGTGTGCGTGCTTGCGCGCGCGCGTGTGTGTGTGTGTGTGTGCGCGCGCGAGCTCTACTTCTAGAGAGCTCTACATATTCAGTAGAAAGAATAACCAAACACGTGACAGTTGGTTTAGTCTTGTTGGCGTAAAGGATGTTATTCACAGCCAACCGTCTATGGTGTTTTTTGGTTTGGGTTTGCTGACTGGTGTTTAGGATCGGGATTTTGGGGGGTTTGTTTTTCGTTCCTCAGCTAGAGCTCGGAGATTCACCCCTGTTGAGGTTGTGTGCATGAGACTATGCTTTTACCCACCGTTAAAGCACCCACATTCCAACTTCTGAGACGGTGTCTAAATGCAACATCTGTGGGTATGCATTAAAAAAAAACACCACTTGTTCCTACTGGGATAAACAAGCTTACACTTCTAACAGTCGGAGCGGTTTCTAGCGTGTGCACAACTGGTTTGTATGCATTCACACGCAGTATATCACTTCATAGTATCATCAACAGAGTGTTTTAGAGCAATGGAATCAGTGCTGTTATTAAGTCTGTGATAAGACTACTACAAACGGTGTGTCTTGACTGTAGGCTGTGAGAAGATCACAAGGTGACAGTGCTGATCCCTGCTTGAAACAGACCGTATAATTATTATGAAATAGGCATATGCTTCTCACACAGATTCCAGCATCCAAAGTCTTTAGGCTCCAGTTGATATATGATGATGGATATTCACCAGATGTATTTAATTTCAGT
>CM054135.1:6117077-6122077 GCA_028751875.1 Rapana venosa
ATAGTTGTTTGGCTTTTTTGGTTTAAATAATAATAATAATAATAATAATAATAATAATAATAATAATAATAATGATAATAACACATGGAAAATACAATAAAACACAAACAAAACACACAGCATAATCGCAACATAAAGATTAACAGAAAACACAGATTTTAAGCAACAACAAAAAAGCAACGATGAAAAATAAACAACAGAAAACAAAATTCATCTGAAACTCATACCAGAAATTGCCTTGGATACAAAACCACGCAAAATTGTCAACTTATTTCTTTTTTGTCCTTCCTACCCCATGTCTGCATCGTTGTTGCTGCTTTTGGTGATATTGTTGCTGCTGCTACTGATTATTCGTTGTTGACTTCGTCATCATTATCGTTATCATTGTTGTTGTCATTATTATGATTTACACTGTCATTGTTGTTGCCTATGCCATCATCATCACCACGTCATCACCACATCATCATCATCATCATCATCATCATCATCATCATCATCATTATCATCATCATTATCATCATTGTCGATGTCAGTGTTATTGTGACTGTTTTAGTTGTGGTTGCTGTTGTTGTTGTTGTTCTTCTTCTTCTGCTACTTGTTGTTGTTGTTGTTGTTGTTGTTGTTGTTGTTGTTCTTGTTCTTCTTCTTCTTCTTCTTCTTTTCTTCTTACTACTACTACTACTACTAGAACTACTACTACTTCTACTACTACTACTACTACTACTACCACTACTACTACTTCTACTACTACTACTACTACTACTACTTCTACTACTACTACTACTACTACTACTACTACTACTTCTTCTTCTTCTTCTTCTTCTTCTTTTTCTTCTTCTTCTTTTTCTGTCCATTATAATATCCACAGAAGGCAACGCATGTAAATGTGTGTACATACGCAATCAATTTGAATGCATATATCAGTAAATAAAACATTGACAAAATGTATTACTTATAATCAATCCACCCTGCTATCAGTCAATCAACCCATCTGCCATTCAGTCCACTGCTTGGTAAATTAATCTATCAATCTAGGACAGAAACAGGAACAATTGTATCTATTAATCTAAAATGTTTATGTAAGCCAGTTGGTTGAAAAACCAATGAAGCATGCAATTAAGCAAGTTAGTGATCAAGCAATTGAGAAAGCAATAAAGAGGCCAATCAGACATCCAATCAACTACCCATCCAAACAGTCAACAAATTAGCCAGCCAGTCAACCAATCTACTAACAAGCTTACCAGCTAGCCAAAGACGTATCAACAGTATGACCTTAGTCTCTCAATTCGCAGTTGATAATGTGAAGAAATAGCATACAAACCTTCTGACAACAGGATAGGTCGCCAGGAGGGGTTGAGGCCCTGTCAGGGTTATGCTGGAGAGCTGATATTCTGCACGACACCTCCATTTCCGTGCACGTCATCCCAGAGGGGTAAGGGGAGAGAAATGCGGAGACACACCAGGTCAGTCCATTTAGATCTGAGAGGGACCCTAGGATGTGGAAGACACCTGGGGTTAACTTGTCTGATTTCATCGACAGCATTACTGCTATCCTTATTTCCTTTTTCCTGTCTTCCAGCCAAGCAGGGAGACAAAAAGTAAGGGAAGGGTGACAGTGGAGAGAGAGAGAGAGAGGAGAGAGAGAGAGAGAGAGAGAGAGAGAGAGAGAGAGAGAGAGAGAGAGAGAGAGAGCGTGGGGAGTGAGAGGGAGGGGGCGTGAGAGAGAGATGCTTGGCACTTTGACACTTTGACCAGTCTATTGTCATTGGACATTGTGGCCTTTTGACAAAGGAGGTTATACACGACTTCTTTTTGTAATACAAACAAGAGAAATTTCACTATGAATTCAACATAATGAAAAGAAAAGAGCTTGTTCGAAAGTATATGAGTCTTAAACTCCACTGCAAACTGAACACAAAATATTGTAAGGGATATGCAAAAAATAAACAATAAACACCAACTCAAATGATCACACCAACATTCCAAGATGTTATTACTGACCATCAAAACAATTCGTTGTGAATTTTTTTTATAAAACATTATGTGTTTTATTGTTCTATTCCATTGCTGGCATTTGCATCTTATAAATGTGTCTTTAGTTGTGTTATAAAATATTAGACAAATTGGTGTTTAGCTGTTTGTAGTTTGTGAGCTTCAACATGACATTTTGCAAAAAGTTTGATCACAATATTTATCATCAGATGATAAGACAAAAAACATGTTTTGATTTTGAAAAGCATCTAAATAAAAATATTATAGTTTTCATGTAAAGACACATTACGCTTGACTTTGAAATAGCAGGTGTGCTTCATCATCAAGAATATGACCTCACATAGGGCATGGGAACTGTGTGGACATCTCAGATTAAATTAAAATAATCTTAATTTGCATTTAAAACAAAAGAGTGTTTGATCGAAATATAGTAGAATCTAGTTGGTGACATTTCTAAGTGTGTGTGCGTCTTTGTGTGTTTGTGTGTGTACGTATGTGTGTGTGTGTGCGCGTGTGTGTGTGTGTGGGGAGAGAGAGAGAGGAGAGAGAGAGAGAGAGAGAGAGAGAGAGAGAGAGGGAAAGAGAGGTTGCAAATAATATGTAAAACAATTGCTTTTATGCTTAAAGTGTTTTACTATGTAATGTTAAAAAAGCAAAGAGGAAACAAAGAACCAAAAATAAGAAGAATAAAAATGGTAAAAAGACAGCAAAAGAAATATCAACAAAAGGAGAAAACAATATGGTCAGACATCACACACACACACACACACACAAACGCACATACACGCACACACACACACACACACACACACAAGACTCACACACTCTCACTACATATGCACACACATACACACATGCACACGCACATGCACACAGACGCACGCTCTCTCACGTACACACAAAACACACAGAAAAAACACACACACGCACGCTCTCACACACACACAGACTCTCTTCTCTCTCTCACACACACACACACACACATACACAGAGTTGTGCATATGCACAATGCACACTCTACAACATCCGGCAGAATAATAAATAGGGTGCTGAAAATGAAATAGACAGTAAAAGAATTAACAAGAAAAATGAAGGAAAGAACAAAAATAAAATAAGCAAAAAAAAATAACTGAAAATATCCAAACAAAAATAAAATAAACAAAGGACCTCTCTTGATAATTTCCGCGCGGATTTCCTAAAATCTAACAATGTTGAAGATAAAAAATTAAATGAAAAAAAAAACAAAGAATGTTTTCTTCAAAAACATTCTTCCTCATTATCACACACTCACGCACTCGCCCGCGCATACGCGCGTGCATGCACATCCACACACATACACGCACATGCACGCACAGACACACGCACGCATGAACGCACGCACACACACAGATGCGCATTTTCAAATAATGACACATTTTTTTTACATAAATTAGAAATATCCCCTTCCATCATTACATTCGACATCAAATCTGTCTGTGCCTCTTTCTGCTGTGTGTCTGTATATTTATTTTGTCTTTTTATTTATTTTATTTTATACCACTTTAAGTCACGAGATTTCTCTGCGTGAAATTCGGGGGGGGGGAGAGAGCGCGTCGCCACAAGAGCAGCGCCACCCTTTCTTTTTTTCTTTTTTTTTTTTGGTCTGCAACTGTATTTGTTTTCCTATCAGAGTGACTTTTTTCTAAGAATTTTGCCAGGGACAACTCCCTTGTTGCCGTGGGTTCTTTTACGTGCGCTGAAAATTTGTGTAACACACGGGACCTCGGTTTATCGTCTCATCCGAAAGACTAGCGCCCAGACCACCACTCATGGTCTAATGGATGGGGAAAAATTTCGGGCCCAAACGGGGTACGAACCACGCACACACCCGACCCGGACTTTTCGCATTCTAGACAGGCGCGTTACCTCTAGACCACCGATCCATGTGAATTCATATACACAAACTCAATATATTACAACAATAAACACATTTACACAAAGAAAAAGTAGCACGAAGAAAACAACAACCCTAAACTGATAATAAGTGCAAAGAGTTGGAGAAGACATGCCTGGAAAAAAAATGTCTGACTCAAAAAGCTACAAGGTGTGAAGCAATGTCAGGCTATATCAGGGTGGTGACCCGTGATCAGACACCTCCATTTCCGGGTATGCCAGCCAGGGGCCAGAGAGAGAGAGAGAGAGAGAGAGAAGACGAGACGAGACAGAACAACAGACAACAGAGACAGAAGAGACAGAGAGAGAAGAGAGAGAGATAGAGACAGTGAGAGATAGTGAGAGACAGAGAAGATACAGAGGGAGAGAGAGACAGAGAGAGAGACAGAGACACAGAGAGAGACAGATGAGAGAGAGAGAGAGAGAGAGAGAGAGAGAGAGAGAGAGAGAGAGAGAGAG
Source organism: Rapana venosa (assembly GCA_028751875.1). Classification (NCBI taxonomy): domain Eukaryota; kingdom Metazoa; phylum Mollusca; class Gastropoda; order Neogastropoda; family Muricidae; genus Rapana; species Rapana venosa. Next base: position 6,121,461 of record CM054135.1, read on the forward strand.
AGAGAGAGAGAGAGAGAGAGAGATTTTTATTTCATTCTATTCTTTTATTCTTTTATTTCGAGGATAATGGAATAAGCACTCATGTGTTTTAGAATGCAGTCCCCGTGTGTCTGCAGTTTTATAAATTGTCATCCGTTCCCACCGGCAATAATGGCCTACTCTTCCAAAAAGCGAAACAGTTTTAACGTGTGTGCAAGATCATCTGCATGCATTCGCACACGAACTTCGGTTTGTAGTTTCATCCAAAGGACTTTTGGGGAGAGTGGAGTCGGCACTGATGTTAATTCGAGAGGAAAAATCCTCCTGAGTGGGAATTGAACTTGAGTCAGTAGATCATGAGCGCATCAAACTAACCATCAGGCTGTCCTGTCCAGAGAGAGAGAGAGAGGGAGAGAGAGAGAGAGAGAGAGAGAGAGAGAGAGAGAGAGAGAGAGAGAGAGAGAGAGAGAGAGAGACAGAAAGACAGACAGACAGACAGACAGACAGAGAAGTGGAAGCATTATCATGGATTTCACTTAGGCCCCTGGGCATCCTGATCCTCTACACGCACGCGAACGCAAGCACGCACTCACATAGAACACACACACCACATAAGTCTTCATCAGCAAATTTTGATC
>CM054135.1:6127077-6142077 GCA_028751875.1 Rapana venosa
AGACACACAGAAAAAAACCACAACTATAATTTTTGTCTCTTTTTTCAACAGGGCATATTCAGTACTCTCACCTCTCTATTCTTTTACTTCAACATGGCGAGAAAAAGGCGCGTGTCATGTGTGTAAGAGAAAGACGAATGTGTGCATACAGAAATATGAATGTGTGTATAGATTCGTATTTCTACACATACATCTATATCTTTATACATCTGTATTGTCATCTGGCCACCTATATCGTAAATGCAGGCATGCAGGTGTTCATCCAACTTTCTGTCCATCTAATCATCCAGTCAGCTAGCCATTGTTCCCACAATGTGTATTCACAAGTATATGTACAAATATAGGCATGTGCATAAAATTTGGCCTATCGGGGTGGTTTTGTTTGTTTCAAGAATTTTGGAATTGTGGTATTAATACATTTTCAGCATTCTCTCTCTCCATCTACCCATAATCTCTCTCTATCGTTCTATATCTATCTATATCTTTCGATATATCTATCCATCTATCTATTCATATATCTATAAATCTAGATAGATTGATAGATAGATCGATGGAGAGAGAGAGAGAGAGAGAGAGAGAGAGAGAGAGAGAGAGATTGTCTTAAATCAACACTAATTCATCTCTTGTTATTCAAATCTGAAAGCTTCTTTTATCAAAAATTCCTCAAAACTAACCCCCCCCCAAAAAAAAAAAAAGTACATTTTCAGCCCTGGCAAATAAGCCTCAAATCCACTTAAATATCAACAACACACAAAAGGGTAAAGAAATGTAACTTGAGCTGTACACCGTGTTCTCTCTGGAGAAACTTTTTTTGTGCTGCATAAATGGCTAGAGCATCCCTATTATGGATTCAGAACCTGTCTAGTGAATCCGTTATGGTTAATGACATTTGGCTACAGAGAGGCTTCTTTGCGTCCTTATTTTCTACCTTCTTTTTCATTTTTCTTCGTCTCTTGAAGAGTCTTCTTTTATTTTTGTCTGCAGTTGAAGCCCTGTAGTGGTCTTGCATTCCGTCCTTCAGTTTATTATCAGTCTTGTCTGCTAGTTTGCTAATCTGCTGGCTCGTAGCTTTAAATCTAGTGTGGATGTCAACATGAACCAATTTTGCGATTAGAAAATAGCAAAGTTTTGAGGCATCAGCATAAATCTGCATTTTTTTGGTGTGTTCAGGTTGCTTTTGTTGTTGTTGTTGCAGTTGCTGTTGTTGTTATTGTAGCTGCTGTTGTAGACACGTCCTTTCTTTAAAAGATTTTGTGTTTGTTTGTTTGTTATTTATCTGTGTACCTTCTTTATTTTCTGTCGAGAGGGAGTGCTTTTTGGTGTGCGGTGTTTTTTTCCTGAAAAAAATCTGTCTCCATGTATTTGCTAACTTCTTGTATGTAATATTTATATTTTCCACGATTTATTCATAGTTACAATATAAAAAACCCAATACTCAAGATCACCAAATCTCAACACTTTCACCTTTAACATTTTAATCGTTATACCCTTCTTTTTCAATGTAGCTCCTCGTATATTGCACCGTTACGAATTCCACGTGCTTCTTTACTTTTACATTATGTTTCAGGATACTAGTTCTCAGGTTAGCAATACACAACAGTTACTCGCTACCAAGCTGCCTCGAGGCAGTCAATTAAAAAGAGGCCCTGCATTACAGCAGTGTCACTTTGGTATTGTTAAGGCGTATGCGCTACGAAACAATCGATTTTTAAACCGTTTTTTCTCCGGGATCAAACGATGTAGTTCCGGGGCATGAGTGTTGAAGTGTTTGCTTTGGGTTGTCGTCTGCCAATACACTCGGCATGGTAGAGTGCCTATCCATTTTCAAACGTTTTTGTCAGAAGCATCAAACAAAATGGTTGCCGAGGAATCAAACTGTATGATAGAATCAGCCAAGATGAATATCCTCTTTATTATTTTTTTTATTTCATAAAATTCCTGTTTTACTTGGTGTGCAGAAACAAAACAAAAATCATAACAGTAAATATTATAAGACTAAATTCAAAATCAGAGATATGCTTTGATTTATATTCTATAGAAAAATTCATGGTGATCTGCAGGCAAAGGTATACAAACATTTTAATAGAATTTAAAATCTACAAGCTAAACTGTATAAATGAAAAACATACGCACACACATACATGCGCGAACGCATGCACACGCACGCGCACACAAACACACACACACAAACAAATACACACACACACTATTATATACACACATACAGACGGACTGTTACCCACCTTCCACAAAACTGTAGTTTCAGCAATCTTTGGCAGCCAACAAAATGTCTCCTTAACACAAACCTTTAAAAAAGAACACACAAAAATAACGGTTTCAGCCATGTAAAATTAATGACCTTGACACCTTGGGTTTGAGTAGCTTACGAACGGCATTTGTTTGTGGTTAATTTTACTGGTGTGTGTGTGTGTGTGTGTGTGTGTATGTGTGTGTGTATGTGTGTATTTTTGTGCATGTATTGGTAAGTGTGTGTGTGTGTGTGCGCGCGGGCATGTGTGTGTGAGTGTGTTGTGTCTGTGAGCGCGTGTGTGTTTGTGTGTGTGTGTGTGTTTGCGCGCGCGTGCGCATGGGTGTATTTGTGCTTTTGTGTGTGCGTGTATGTGTGTATCTGTGTGTGTGTGATATATTTTTAAACTTATTTCTTTATTTTATTCTTTTATATCGAGGATAATGGAATACGCATTCATGTGCATTTTTCGCCTTGCCCCCCTGTGTATGCAGTTTTGTAACTTTGTTTCGTCCGTTCCAGCCGGCACACAATAGCCTGCTCTTCCGAAAAGTGAAACAGGTTTGAACGTGTAGCAAGATGTTCTGTATGCGTTTTCACATGGTGCCTCGGTTTATAGTCTCATCTAAAGGACTTTGGGAGAGAATGGAGTAGGCACTGATGTTAACTCCAGAGGAAAAATCCGCTTGAAAAAGATTCGAGCCCGGGTCAGCAGATCACCAAAAGATCATTCTTACCACCAGACTATCCCGTCAACAGAGAGAGAGAGAGAGAGAGAGAGAGAGAGAGAGAGAGAGAGAGAGCGAGAGAGAGAACATTCCATCACAGTACTGCTTATTTCTTAATGTGATTCAGTTTCTTGGGGTTGAGTGGGGGGATGTTTTGTTGTTAATCCTATCCTTAACACTCTCCCACGACCAAACGCTATAGAGGGTCATGACGTTATGTTCGGTTTCGGACAAAGGAACGTGAATGAGGATGGGCTTATTCATTTTTTTCCACGCCCCTCACTTACTGCATGGTTACAAGGGGCTTCCCCAATGTGTCCAGAGTCAGACAGACAGTTACTTCGTGAAATTCCGTAGCAGTACACTCTTGGAAAAGTGAACCAGTAGCCACATGACTTGCTAATTTGCATATGAATAAAAAAAAAAGGAAAAAAGAAAGGACCTCAGATTTGGATCAAAGAAGATCACAACAGGGGCATTTTTTACTGTTGCTGAAGCCATGGAAATGCTTGAAACTGAAGTTTCAGACATGGAAGTGTATGAAGAAGATGGCAGTGAAAGTGTTTCCAGTGAAGAAAGCTACCAGAAAGACCTTACTGAAAGTGACACAGCTTGGAGTATGAAAGAGAGAGAGGGAGAGGGAGGTGGGCGTTGACATGACCAGAGGGGAGGGGTCAGTGGGTCAAGTACAGTGATGGAAATGCTAGGAGAAGATTAATTTTTATTGGGTTTTCTTATGCATGGCTGGCATGAAATTTGCCTCCTTTCTTTGGCCCTTCTGGCCTGCATGTTTCACCCGGGTGCCACGCTCACATTGGTTTCTGCAATGAGATTTGCAGAAGCTTCCTAAAGAATATTGTTGCAGAGACAAGCAGGTATACTCAAGAGAACCTTGTGGCTAGAGGCAAACTGAAGAGGAGGAGTTTATTCAAACAGTGGCCAGATGATGGAGTGACATTGAATGATTTGATTGGTTTGTTATCCATTTGTGTAAACATGGGAGTGGTCCATAAACCAGAAGTCAAGGCCTATTGGCCACCAAACCCATGATCTGTAGCCCATTTGCTCCACCCAACCCAACAAGACTATTGCCTGCTTTCTGTTGTACCCCTCAGTGCAGAACTACTCTGATTATTAGGAACACAGTGCAGGAGGACTTTAGTGTTCCCAGACCTCTTCTTGTTTTTCCATTAACCCTCTGTGTAACAATGAGTAACAGTTATGTTTAATGTCACTTAGACTTTAATTTTATCGTGAGAAAAGCTTGCTTTACTCAAGTTATTTTGTGCATTCACACACATCCTCATCTTTCACTCTGTGCTCATGTACCTGATCAAAGTGTGTGACTGTATGGTCATTGTGACCACAACATGTGGAGTATTTTCAACATGGCATATAAAGCATAAAATTGCAAGCAAAAACTTCGATATGTCAGTGTAGAGTAACCCAGTGTATAGACATTCATTATCTAAAGTTTCAGTTTTGTAATTTTAATTTTGTATTTTTGGAGATGTTTTTCCCTAGCCCTGCAAAATGCCTCGTTTGTAGGGAAAAGCAAGCCGTTAGGAGTAAGCTAAAACCTGCTCATAACATCTCATCCAATGTCAGCAGGCCACCAATGGGTATTTCATGTACAACTTTACACACATTTCTTTCCTCTGACTTAAGCAATTTGGGAGAAAGAAAAGGGTAAAAGGAAAAAAGTAAGAACGAAAGATAGACAGACAAAAGGAAAACACGAAAGAGAGAGAGAGAGAGAGAGAGAGAGAGAGAGAGAGAGAGAGAGAGAGAGAGAAGAGAGAGAGAGAGAGAGAGATAGAGAGAGAGAGAGAGAGAGAGAGTGAAAAGCAAAAAGAAAAAAATACAGAAAAGAAAGGGAGACAGAAAGATAGACAGACAGACAGACAGGCAGAAAAGAAGAAAGACAAACAGAAAGAAAGACAGACAGATAGATAGATAGATAGATAGATAGATAGATAGATATATAGATAGATAGATAGATAGATAGATAGATAGATGATAGATTTATCTATTTATTTAATTTATTTATTTATACCACTTTAAGTCGCGAGATTTCTCTGCGTGAAATTCGGGCTGCTCTCCCCCGGCAAGAGCGCGTCGCCACAAGAGCAGCGCTACACTTTATTTTTTCTTCTTTTTGTTTTGGGTCAGCATCTGTATTTGTTTCCCTATCAGAGTGGCTTTTTTCTACAGAATTTTGCCAGGGACAACTCCCTTGTTGCCGTGGGTTCATTTACGTGCGCTGAATAATTTTGTGCAACACACGGGACCTCGGTTTATCGTCTCATTCGAAAGACTAGCGCCCAGACCACCACTCAAGGTCTAATGGATGGGGGGAAGTTTCGGGCCCAAACGCGATTTAAACAACCGCACACTTCCGACCCGGAATTTTCGCTTTCTAGACAGTGCGTTACCTCTAGACTACCGATCCAATTATAGATAGATAGATAGATAGATAGATAGATAGATAGATAGATAGATAGATAGATAGATAGATAGAATAGAAGGAAGGAAAATAAAAAGACATAAAAGAAAGAAAGAGAGACAGACAGAAAGACAGACAGAAAGACAGACAGAGAAAGAGAGAGAGAAAGAGAGAGCAAGTGAAATAGAGAGAGAAATAAAGAAAATAAAAGAAAACAGAAAGAAAAAGATAGAAAAAAAGAAAGAAATAATAAAGAAAGATAGATAGATAGATAAATAGATAGATAGATAGAAAATAGAAGATAGAAGATAGATAGATAGATAAAGATAGATAGATAGATAGATAGATAGAAGGAAAAGAAAGGAAACGAAAGAAAGACAGAGAGACAGACAAAAGACAGAAACAATACAGAGAGAAATGCAGAAAGAGAGAAACAAACAAACAAAAGAAAGGCCAACATTATTTGTATAATGTTCTCTTCCTGGTGGTTCAAAGGAAAAAGAAAGGCCAACACACACACACACCCCACACACACACACAACACACACACCCCACACACACGCACACACCACACACACAAAACACACACAACAACCACACACACACACACCACAAAACACACACACACACCACACACATATTCTAACTACCATGGTATAGTTTTCGAAATTGGTATCTATTATCCCAGTGTTCTTTTGGCATGGAATGTATGATGTTTAATTAGTTATAGAGTTATTCATAAGATAAAATACGTTTCTTTCATTGTATTATAGTTACACTAGTTAAATAGTTCCTTAACCTTTTTTCTGAATTGTTTGCCTTTTGTGTCTGATGTCACTTAATGCAAATAAACGTTCAAAATTGAAGAACGACACATACACACACACACCACACACACACACACAAAAACACACAATCACACATACACATCATTCTCTTTCTAATGGCCTTGATACTAATTGTTTTTTTTATGGAGTTACAATCCTAAAATGTTTGCTGGTTTTTGTAGCTGCTTTGTTTTCTTGTTTGTTTTCTTAGTACATCTAAATAAATATTATATCTCTGCGTGCATCGTTTTGATGATTTTATGAACATGTAAACTTTTAAATGTACCGAACGATCTTCTGGATGCAAAGTTGTTCTTCGATTTGTTTTCTAAGTCCGATGCACCCCTTTGCTTTGCTGTTGTTTGTCCTATCTGTCCTTGTCTCTGACTGTCTTTCCCTATCTCCGCATCTGTCTCTCTTTGTCTCCATTTCCTTTCTTTGTGCTCCACGTCTGTCTGCTACTCTCTCTCTCTCCTCCTCTCTCTTTTCTCTCCCCTTTTCCCCAACTCCCCTTTTTCCTTTTCTTCTCCTCTCTCCTTCTCTCTCTCTCTCTCTCTCTTACTCGGCTTTCTCGCTCCCCTCGCTCTCTCTTTCTCTTTTTCTCTCTGTCTTTCTTTCTCTCCTCCTCTCTCCGTCTCTTCTCCATCTCTCCTCTCTCTCTCTCTCTCTCTCTCTCTCCTCTCCTCTTCCATCTCTCTCTCCTCTACTCTCTCTCCCTCTCTTCTCTCTCGTCTCTCCGCTCTCTCCCGCTCTCTCATGTGTGTCGCTCTTTCGCTCTTCACACCCTCTCTTTCTCTGTGTCTCTCTCGCCCCCCCCCCCCCTCTCTCTCTCTCTTTCTCTCTCTCTCCCTGTATCTCTCTCTATCGTCCCCCCCCCCCCCCCATGAGGGCCTGGTGTAAAGAAGCCTCTGGCTTATCCATTACCCTCATTAAAATATCGAATTCGAGTTCGAGTTCTCTCTCTGATCTATCTTGCCCTCTATGTCTGTCTATCTGTTTGTCTCTGCCTGTCTCTCTCTCCCTCTCTCCTTCCCTCTCCCTCTCTCTTTTTCTCTCTCCCCTCTCTCTCTCTCTCGCTCACTCGCTCTCTGTCTTTCTCCCCGCTCTCTCTCTCTCAGTCTCGCTCTTTGTTTCTCTCTGTCTCTCTGTTTATCTCTCTGTGTTTGTCGTCTGTCGTCCTGTCTGTCTCCTGTCTCCTCTCTCTCTCTCTCTCTCTCTCTCCTCTCTCATCTCTCTCTCTCATCTCTCCTCTCTCTCTGTCACTCTGTAATGCCATTCTTCTAGCAAGGAAGTGGCCAGCTTCTGAGTTTCCGGTCATTAGGGATATGTATTTTTCTTTCCCTCTGTTTAATTGGCATTAAGACTGTGCTGTGTGGAAGGAAGCTGCTATGGGCATCGTTTTCTTTGGAGGCTTTACTGACTCTCTCTGGGTTTTTTGAAAGGGTTTTCCCTATCTGTTCAATTGGCATTAGATTTTTGTTTTTGAAGAGGCAGCCGTAGCTATCATTTTCTTCACAGGCGTTAAATTAATGACTCTCTCTGGTTTCCAAAAGGACATTCGTTTTTTTATAAGTGTCAAGGCTCCAGCGATACTGTACACTCTCTTTATCTAACTCAGTTCAGAAAGAAAGCTTGAGGAGTGTTTTTTGTTTTTTTTTGTAACTTTGAATGTTTTGCTTTATTTATTTCAATCATAGTATTGAATCCCTTTTTGTTGTCAGAATCTTTACTTGGAGCTGTTATTATGTCAGTGTGTACCTGAATGGTATATGTGCATGTGTTTGTTTATCTCTTTGCTCTTTTTTCTGTTTATATGTGTCTCCCCCCCCCTATGGTCTGCTTTATAATGAGTGTATGTGTGCGTGTGTTCTTGTCTCTCTCTCTCTCTCTGTTTAACTGTTTATTGCCATTCTTCTAGCAAGGAAGTGGCCAGCTTCTGAGTTTCCGGTCATTAGGGATGTGTTTTTTCTTTCCCTCTATTTAAATGGCATTAAGAGTGTGCTGTGTGGAAGGAAGCTGCTAAGGGTATCGTTTTCTATGGATGCTTTACTGACTCTCTCTGGGTTTTTTGGAAAGGGAACCCTTGTTTCTTTATTAGTGTCAAGGCTCCAGTGATACTGAACACTCTCTTTCTCTAATTCAGTTCAGAATGAAAGCTTGGTGAGTTGTTGTTTTTTTCAAATTGTAACTTTGTATGTTTTGCTTTATCCATTTCAATCCTAGTATTGAATCCCTTTTTTGTGCATAATCTTTACTTGGATTTGTTATTATGCCAGTGTGTACATGAGTGGTTCTGGGCATGTGTTTGTTTCTCTTTTTGTTCTTTTATTGTTTGTATGACATTGTGTCTCCCCCCCCCCCCCCTGTGGTCTGCTTTATAAATGAGTGTGTGCGTGCGTGCGTGCGTGTGTGCATGCGTGCATGCGTGTGTGTATGTATTTGAGAGTGTTTGTGTGTGTATGCGTGTGTTTGTTTGTATAATTATGTTTGTGCATGTGTGTGTGTTTGTTTGTGTATGTGTGTGTTTGTGTGTGTGTGCGGGCGTGTGTGTATGTGCATATGTGTGTTTGTGTGTGGATTGATGTGTGTGTGTGTGTGTGTGTGTGTGTGTGTGTGTGTGTGTGTGTGTGTGCGTGCGTGTGTGTGTGTGTGTTTGTGTGTGTCTCAGTGGGTTTTGTGTGCATACGTTATTGAGGAAAACAAGTATAGTTAATTTCTCATTATAAGAAGTTTTTCTTCCGTTTAGAGAACACATTGATAGGTACAACCCTTTTTTGACAGCTATTAATAAATTTTCCAGTTAAAACTATTACAATTGTCTTATCCTCACTTTTCGACAACTGCATGAGTCATTGTCAATGGGTCTCCGCAGTGGTACTACTTAACTCTATCCTTCCTAATACTCCATGAAGATCGACCTTATAGAAATTCAGCTATTCAGAAACTTGAGAAAGATTGTTTGGACGATGGAGATAACCCTCCAAACCAAGCTGTAAGACCTAGAGAGAAGCTCAAAAGGATATGTTATTATTTCCACGTACATATATGAAGTTGCAAAAAGTGAACGAAAGATGAGGAAGAATTTGACGAATTTGAAGAATTTGAAAAAATTGAAGAAGAAGAAGAAGAAGAAGAAGAAGAAGAAGAAGAAGAAGAAGAAGAAGAAGAAGAAGAAGAAAAAGAAAAAGAAGAAATTTAATTCAGCGATGACTGTTTTCGCTATCACAGACCTACAATAACAGTCAGTTTGGTCCACTAAAGTAGACACCAACACTGAACAATACAAAAATATCCTAAGCACGTTGCAAAGTGACCGGGTAGACGAACCAAATAACGAACGAAAATCGTTTAGTCAAAATATGCAAGGATCCAATATGATACAGAGAACATCTTCATATACCGATTGAGAGGTGGCCAATCTCAGCAATTGGTCCACCTAAGCATTCTCCATTAGTTAAATTTGACTGGTAAAAACCGAAGTCGGAATAAAAAACATCATGTCCTATACACTGTCCTCCCTGTTAACCCAGTTCAAATACGAGTATATTGTCATTGTAAGCTACTTATTCCATACATAATGAATGTTTTGTTTGATTTCTTTCAGACAGACGGACATACAGAGGCCAAGAGATACAGAACAGATTGAACAGACTAAGGCAGATACAGAAGGGATAGGTAAGTGAAAAGACTCGACATAGGAGAGAGGGAGAGAAAGGGAGAGAGAGAGTGAGAGAGAGAGTGAGAGATAGAGAGAGATAGAGAGAGAGAGACAGACAGACAGAAAGACTGACTGACTGACTTAAGAGAGAGAGAAAGAGAGAGAGAGAGGAGAAAAGTGAGAGAGAAAGAGAGAGAGAGAGAGAGAGAGAGAGAGAGAGAGGAGAGGGAGAGAGAGAGAAGACAGACAGACAGACAGACAGACAGAGAGAGAGAGTGTGTGTGTGTGTGTCCAGGGGTGTATTTATTTGTTTGTGAATTTGTGTGCATGCCTGCTGTTTCCTTGTGTCTGTATATTCGTCTGTCTGTCTGTCTGTTACAGTTTGTATGTCTGTTTCTGTCTTTCTGGTTGATGTGAAAATGTCGATGAGTTTATTGGTATTACAAAAAAACCATTAACACAACTTGTAAGCTGACTCACATTACAAGCAAAATTATTAAAAAACCCACCAAAAAACGAGTAAACCCCCTTCCCAGCTCAAACAAAAACATAAGCCAAAAACCCATAATGACCCATTTCTAACAGCCAGTTCCTAATGATAACACTGCCCATCCTGTTTCCACTGTGATTATCTGTCTGTCTTTCCTTTTTTTTTATTTTTAAAGGTCTGTCTATGCTCGGAAATGTCACGGATTGTTTTTCTTTTTTCCTTCCCTTTTTTCTTTGCATTATGTTTCATTCCTTCTCCTCTTACTCTCATCTTCACTCTCATTCCTCACTCTCCTCTCCCGTTCCATATGACTCCATTCTAGCTCTCTCTCCTCTCTTTTCTCTCTTTTCTTCTCTTCTTTTCTTACTCTTCATTAAGTTCTATTCCTCGAAATGAAGATTTTTCCATTGTCATTTATAATTGTCTATTCTCTTCTCTCTCTCTCTCTCCTCTCTCTCTCTCTCTCTCTCTCTCTCTCTCTCTCTCTCCTCTCTTTCTCTCTTCTCTCTCTCTACTCTCTCTAGTTCTCTCATTTTTCTTCTCTTATTTGTTCTCTCTCAATTCATTATCTCGTCCGACAATGCAACCTTTCTTGTCATTTATACTCTTCCTTCTCTCTCTCTCTCTCTTCTCTCTCTCTCTCTCTTACCTTCTCTATATCTTCCCTCTCTCTTCTCTCTCTCCTCTCTCTCTCTCTCTCTCTCTTCTCTCTCTCTCTTCTCTCGTGTGTGCGTGTGTGTGTGTGTGTGTGTGTGTGTGTGTGTGTGTGTGTGTGTGTGTGTGTGTGTGTGTGTGTGTGTGTGTGTTGTAGTATTTTTTCTGCTTGGTTCTTCCAAAGGTTTCTAATTTCTCATTTGGATGAGGCCCCTCTGCTTTGTAATCACTTTGGGACTGAGGAAAGGAAGGGCGTGATGTAACAATGAATGATGCTTTCTCTTGTTTTTTGGTGCCTCTTGATGGTCACTTGTTTTTAGTTTAGTGTGCAGTTTCTGTTCTGTCTCTCTTCTTGTTTGTTTATTTGAATTTGATGGTTTGCATTTCATTCTGTCAGGGTTTCTTTTTCAACCTTTGTCTGTCTCTGAATGTATGTCTGTCTGTTTTTTGTTTGTCTGTCTGTGTTTGTGTGTTTGTGTGCTGGTCCGTATGTATGTGTGTCATGTCTGTCTATAAGCCTATTTGTCTGTCTCTAAAGATGGCCAGAGATTTATTGTTATGAATGGAAATCGAAAACCAAAATAGTATGCAAGACATTTATAAACAAAAACCAACACCATCAAACCAAACAAGAAATCCCATCCTTCTCCTTGCAAAACATGAACCTAACTCATATTGACCCATTTCTAACAGCAAAATCCTATCAGCATTAATAACACTTCTCTTCCTGTTTCCACTGTATTCATATGTCTGTCTTTCCTTTCTTTTTAAAGGATGTTATCTTATCGCTTGGAAATATCAGGATTACCTGACGGTTTTTGGGGTTTCCTTTCACTCTTTTCTTCTTCTTATGTTTTCTAGTCCTCAGTGATTTGTTTTGCTTTATTGCTTGGATCTAAGGAAAGCTTCTAATTTCTCGTTTTGGATGAGGCCCCTCTGCTTTGTAATCTCTGTGGGACTGAGGAAAGGAAGGGCGTGATGTAACATTGAATGATGCTTTCTTTTTGTTTTTGGTGCCTCTTGCTGGTCACTTGTTTTCAGTTTAGTGGGCAGTTTCCGTTCTGTCTCTCTTCTTATTTGTTTATTTGAATTTAATGGCTTGCATTTCATTCTGTCAGGTTTTTTTTTAAACCTTGTCTGTCTCTATCTGTATGTATGTCTGTTTTATTTGTTTGTCTGTGTTTGTTTGTTTGTGTGCTTGTCTTTATGTATGCGTGTGTCTCTGTAAGCATATTTGTTTGTCTCTAATGATGGCCAGAGATTTATTGTTATTAATTATAATTGAAAAGCAAAATAGCATGCAGACATTTTTTTTTTAAACCCAAGGAATCCCTCCCTTTTCCTTGCAAAACATGAACCTAACTCATATTGAACCATATTGACCCAGTTTTAAAAGCAAATTCTCCTTTTCCTGTCTCTGATTGTATGTATGTATGTATGTCTGTCTGTTTGTTTGTCTGTCTGTGTGTGTGTTTGTATATGTGTTTTTGTGTCCATGTATGTGTCTGTCTGTCTGCCTGTCAGCCTATTTGTCTGTTTCTAAAAAAAATGGCAAGTCATTTATAGTTGTAAATGGGAATTTATCTCATAAACATTGGCAGCCCCTTCGCTCCTCCTCCTCCTCCTCCTTCTCCTTGTCCGAATAAAAAAAGATCAACCTAATCCATACTGACCCATTTCTAACAGCAAACTCCTATCAACAAACACAACACTACTCTTCCTGTTTCTAATTGGACTATCTGCCTGTCTTTCCCCTTCTCTTTAAAGGTCTGTTATCACTCGGAAATGTCACAATTGCCTGAGGGTGTGTTTTTTTTCTTGTTTCCTTTCCCTTTTCCTTTTGCATTAAGTTTTCTAAGCCTGTGTGCCATTGGTGTTGCTTTTTTGTTTTTGTCTTTTTCCTGATTGGCACTAAGGAAGTCTTCTAATTTCTCGTTTGGATGTGACCCCTCTGCTTTGTAATCTCTGTGGGATTGGTTAAAAGGAAGGGCGTGATATAATATTAAACAACACTTTTTGTTTGTTTTGTTTTGGTACCTCTTGTTAGTCACTTGTGTTTAGTTCAGTGTGCAGTTTCCGTTCTGTCTTTGTTCTTGTTTGTTTATTTGAATTTGATGGTTTGCATCTTATATTGTCAGGTTCTATCTGTCTGTCTGTCTGATTGTCTGTCTGTTTGTCTGTCTGTCTGCCTGTCCGCCTGCCCGTTCTCTGTCTGTATGTCTGTATGTGTGGATGTGTGTATGTATGTATGTATGTTTCTCCCTTTCTTTCTCTCTCCCTCTCTCCTCTCTCTCTCTCTCTCTCTCTCTCTCTCTCTCTCCTCTCTCTCTCTCTCTCTCTCTCTCTCTCTCTCTCTCTCCCTCCCTCTATTTTGTGTAATGAAAAGACTGTCCACACTTAACAACTCGTCCATAAAACTGTTTCTGAAGGTATTTGACTCTCAAATACAGCCTGTTGCACAGTACGGTTCCGAGTTGTGGGGGTTGAATAAAGCTGCAATCTCCTGTGAATCTGTACATTTATTTGCTCTGAAAAAGTTTCTGGGTGTTGACATGCGCACACCTAACGACCTTATATATGGTGAAACCAATAGATTCCCAATATACATTAACTCAGCTGTTCAATGTATACGATATTGGCTCAAAATTTTGGAAATGGGGGAATCAAGATTACCCTTCAAAGCGTATAAAATGTTATTTGAGTTAGATAGTAAGGGCAAGAAGAATTGGGTGACTGATATACGTATTTGTTTGCATGAATATGGCTTTGGTGATGTGTGGATGAATCAAGGTGTGGGAAGTGTAAAGGCATTTCTAAGAATTTTTCGTCAACGTTTAGTTGACTGCAGATGGCAGAAGTGGAGTGAACATGTTCAAAATAGCACGAGGTTTGATTTTTATAGATTATTTTGTAGCTCACATGAGATGAAGTTGTATTTGATTTCAGATATGGACAGACATTTGAAAATAGTGACCACAAGGTTTAGGTTGGGTATTTCAAGTTTAGCCACTCATCACTTTCGATATAGAGATTGTAATGACATTGATTTGATATGTCCTCTCTGTAAAAGTGGTAAAGATGATGAGTTACATTTAGTTCTGTGCTGTCCATTTCTTAAGGAGCTCAGAGATAAGTTTATTTCACCTAAATATTTTCGACAGCCTTGCATGTTCAAATTAACTTTGCTGATGTCCTCTGCAAGACATAACGATATTTGGAACTTGTCTCACTTCCTTCACAAAGCCTTCAAGCTGAGAGAAATTGCAACATCATAGTTCATTATTATGATTATCATATTGTTGATTGTATGTTTGTTTTTAATGTTTCTGATGATTTGGTTTTTTGTTCACTTTCCCCTTCATTATGGGCTATGGCCTAATGAATAAACATCCGAATCCGAATCCGAATCTCTCTCTCTCTCTGAATTCTTTTTTTTGATTTTTCTACTCGTTTTATACTTATATATTCTTGCACCCTTTATCTTGTGTTTAGTTTTGTTTTTCTCTTCCTAACCACACTTCAGACATTTTGGGAAATAAATGATGGAATACAAGTGAGGAGGAAAGATAACCAACCAGTTTCAGTTGTAAAGACTTCTATTTCCGAGGAAAATCTCCACAGAAAAAAACCTGATCTATATGATTTCAGCGGCCCATGTTCTGTGTTCCCTCCTCTCTGCTTTTTCTCCAGTCACTGAAAGAAGACAAGGCAGTTGACGTCTGATCTGTGCATATAGTGCTCTCAAGGGGTAGTAACGCCAAGTCTCAATCCGTCATTGTCATTATGAACCTTTGCAATCGAATTGGCCAGGAAGGTAAAATAATTGAAATGGAGAAAGAGAGATAGATAGATAGATAGATAGATAGATAGATAGAGAGAGAGAGAGAGAGAGAGAGAGAGAAGAGAGAGAGAGAGAGAGAGAGAGAGAGAGAGAGAGAGAGAGAGAAAC
>CM054135.1:6147077-6152077 GCA_028751875.1 Rapana venosa
CTTTTCGGAAGAGTACGATATTGTGTGCATGTGGAAACAAAAAAACTGCATGCACACGGGACTGGATAAATAAAAGCACATGAGTACTTATTCCATTATTCTCGAAATGAAAGAGTAAATACCTAACTGAATATATTTCTAATAATTTCATAGTTAGCGTTGATTACTTTACCATCATAGATAGCAAAGGTGACTAATCTGCGCAAAACTATTTCCATTGTTACTATTGATATTGTTCCTATTATTTTTTGCGGACGCTTTTGTGCTGTTTTATTTGTTGTATCTGTGGCTGGTTGGTTGGTTTTTTGTTTAGCAATTGATTACGCATGGTTTTGTGGGTGTGCTTGGCTTATTTTTCTTTTGTTTTTTGTGTTTTGTTTTGCGGTCCCTGAAGGTTATATGTATTGCTGAAGTACATGAATGTTTTGTCTTTTTTATTTGATGTTCATGTGCTTAAGAATGTAGTCATCGTTTCACGTTAAGAAAAAAGACTTAGAATCATCGAAAACTGACTTTAAAAATTTTATTACATTATTCTTTAAAAAAAAAACAAACAATCCTGCTGCTCTTAAGTGGGTATTTTATTTTTGTCTTTTAAAAATTTTTTTTTTATTTTATTCTTTTATTTGGAGGATAATGGAATAAGCACTCATGCATTACGATCCATATGCTAACAGGTCATCGTGACTGTCACTGCCAAGCTCCCACAAGACATTCATCAAAACAGCTGTGTCATATCGGTACGGCTCAGGCTCAGGTGCTTGAACATAATCGATTTTTGAACAGCTTCAAGCCTGGATCAAACGCTGTGGCTGCCAGGCAGGATTGATTGGACGTCCACTTTGGGTGGCAGCTTGCCAATCCACTCCACCAGGCAGGGCGTACTCATCAATGTTCAAGCACCATTGATTTTAGTCTGAAGCATACAGCAACATGTTTGCGCAGATAATTGGATGGGAAAACAGCAAAAAAATTGGACATGGCGTAACAAAAATTCAAAGTAAACATATTGTTTTGTTACCAAATTAGAGAAGAAGAAAAATTAATTGCACAACTAGCATTAAATGTATGCATTGATGTGTACTCCTTACAGTTCCAGAAAACAGTCCGTCCAAAAGTATATAAATATGTATATATAAAATGACAAATATACAGAGGACATGTTGCAGATATAATACACACACAGACACACAAACATGCACACACACAACACAACACACAACCACAGCACACACACAACACACACCACACACCACACACACACCACACACACACACACACACACGCACGCACGCGCGCACGCTGAAACATATAAGCTAAATCGAATAGATTCATGTATTAGACACCAAATATGCTTATTGCTGCTTGTAAGTGATGTCAGAGAGAGAGAACTCGAACTCGAACTCGAATATTTTAATGAGGGTAATTGGATAAGCCAGAGGCTTCTTTACACCAGGCCCTCATGGGGAAAAATTGAAAACAAGCATGAATAAATCAATTAATTAACAAACAAGATAATTTCAAATAACAATGAAATATTTCACTCAAACTCCCATTCAGTTAGTGACAAATCAAGAAATCGAAAAATCAAATGAGTAGACAAAACCAATTAAACAAGAAAAGAAGAAAAAAACACCTCCCCTTCCCAACACCCCCTCCCCTAAACAAAAACAACCCCCCAAAAGTCCAGGCTAAATACAAGCGTGCGCGCGCAACACACACACACACACACACACACCACACACACACACACACACTTACGCACGTATAGCCACGCACGCACACACACACACATACACACTCTCTCACACATACACACTCACACACACATAATACACACACACACACACACACACACACACACATACACACAAACACATCCTGGATGCATATCCATTCGCATGACATTTCCTCACATACAAGATAATAGACAGAGAAGAGATAAGAGAGAGAGAGAGACAGAAGAGAGACAGACAGAGACAGACAACAGACAGACAGGCAGGCCGACAGACATAGCTAGAGAGAGAGAGACAAAGAAGAGAGAGAGAGAGAGAGAGAGAGAGAGGAGAGAGAGAGAGAGAGAGAGAGAGAGTGAGTGAGTGAGTGAGGGGAGAGAGAGACAGAGTGACAGACATACAAAGCGAGAGAGAGAGAGAGAGGAGACAGGGAGAGAGCGAGAGAGACAGAGACAGAGAGAGACAGAGAAACAGAAGAGGACACAGAGAGAGGGAGAGACAGAAAGAGACAGACAGAAGAGACATTGACAGCGAGAGAAAGAGAGAGAGACAGAGCGAGACAGAGAGAGACAGACAGACAGAGACAGAAAATGACACAGACCAGAGATAGAGAAAGAAAGACGGGACATAGAGAGTATTTGATTTCTAAATTATTATCATTTTTCAGCGTAATGTCAATTCCACATAGATCTTCATATAGCAAGTACCGTCCTTTGAATGCAAACACTGCCTGCTCTAAAACATAATGCATTTCCCTAATGTGACAGAATAGCCAACTCGTGCACTTCTTCTTGTTAGCAAAAAACCAGGTTTTCCACGTGTAAATGTTGTTCACCTTTCTTCTACCTTAACAACAAAACAAAACAAAACAAACGAATGCATTATTCTTGTTTAGGTGGGATTAGGTGTGTTGTTTTGTTTTGCTATTCTATTCTGATATCAACTTAAATGCAATTTGAGGGGGAAAAAATTAAAGCATGTTATCCCGCGCACTGATCCTATTTTGGGAAAGTGCAAGGATAGTGTAGGCTGTGAGTGCTTCAATTAACGAACATATTATTTGAAAAATATTTCTTGCTTAATTTATTTTTGATGGGCTCATGTTGTAAAACTATGATACAGTTCAACATGAAATGAGAGAGAGGAGAAAGAGAGAGGAGAGAGAGAGAGGAGGAGAGAGAGAGAGAGAGAGAGAGAGAGAGAGAGAGAGAGAGAGAGAGAGAGAGAGAGAGAGAGAGAGAGAGAGAGGTGTTTGTAACAATTGATCTCGCCTTTGTTGCTGTATGGGTAAGAAGCCTGAAGAAATATAAAAACTTGAAAGAAAAATGTGGTTCTACATGTAACGTCTGAGACTCAAACGGTCAGACAGAAGAAAACACAAACTGAAAGCATTCTTGATGAACTCGCATTGCAAAGAGAAATGGTGGCTAAATTAAAAAATTGCAGACTCACGTATGTTGGTCATGTAAACAGAAACGCATAGACAAATCTGAAAACGACAAGGTTTTTTTTCTTTCAAGGTAAGATGGAGAGCAAAAGGAAAAGACGCAGACCACCAAACATCCTACAATGCTGACATCAATGAGATCAAAAGGTTTGGTAGAGCTAGTAGTAGGCATCCGTCAGTCTCGTAGTAAGACTATGGAGTTGCGCTCTAGGTGTTTGTACTCCAGAGCGCAAAGCCTGGGTAGGTAAGTATGGAAGGACAAGCTGTTTCTCATGCAGCAGACTCCCCACCCCCCACCCCCACTCCCTCTCCACGTCGCTGGAATGGTCCTTTAGAAAGGCAATCGCCGATACACATGGCTCCAGTGCCGTCGCAGGAGTTGCCAGAACGATGCTGTATACAGCTCTTAAGATCCGACCGACCTCCGGGATGGTGTCTAAACACGACACCTGTGTGCATGCTGGGTTTTGTTTTTTGTTTTTTTACTTTGTCATCTACTCCTACCGGAACGCAATGGCTTACTATTCCGAAAGGCGGAACGGGTTTTTAACGTGTGCGCAAAATGTTCTGCTTGCGTTTGCACACAGAACCTCGGTTTATACTCTCATCCGAAGGACTTTGACATTCAGCTCGATTTTTTGTGTGTGGTCAAACTGGGAAGAAAGGCTGAGGCTGGGGATCAAACCCACAACCTCACGGTTGACTTGTCGCCAGGCTAACGTCTTAACTATCGCGCCACCTCCCTAGCTAGAGCAGATAGTAAAACTCAGCAGATGCACAGAATGACAAACCATTGTGGTGTTGCGTGGATAACCTTCCGACCACAGCAACTTTGGACACAGTTGAATTGACGCTTTTGAATTCTTAATTCTAATCGTACTTGTACCATTCGCTAACAATAAGTACAATATGTCGTCCTGTTTTCAATGGCTTTTAAATACTCGTTTGTCTTATCTGTCCAAGTTTGGGAAAACATGTTTTTGTTTTCATTTGTAAGCCATCTTCCAAAATAGGAAAGAAAGAAAGAGATATATAAACCAAATGCTATCTGCAGAATGTTCTCTCCCTGATGTCCTTAAAGTTGATTGTTTGGGGAAGTTATCGCCTTTTGGGTTTTTTCTTTTGTATCGTTCTTGTTTTTGTTTCTTCGCTTCTTTACTATGTGTGCTTAATTGATTTTTTTAAAATAGCTTTCCTTTCTTTCAGATCACATACACACAAAACTATCTATCTATCTATATATCTATCTATCTATCTATCTATTTATCAATCCATCCATCCATTTATCTATCTCTCTCTCTCCTCCTCTCCTCTCTCTCTCTCTTCTCTCTCTCTCTATATAATATATAATAT
The DNA here is from genome assembly GCA_028751875.1 of Rapana venosa. Lineage (NCBI taxonomy): Eukaryota > Metazoa > Mollusca > Gastropoda > Neogastropoda > Muricidae > Rapana > Rapana venosa. The sequence goes on from CM054135.1 coordinate 6,151,614, forward strand.
ATATATATATATTTATATATATATAATATATATATATATATATATATATATATACGCATACATACATGCATGTATGCGTATGCATACGTATACATATCTATGTATCTATGTATCTCTCTCTCTCTCTCACTCCTCTCTCTCTCTCTCCTCTCCTCTCTCTCTCTCTCTCTCTCTCTCTCTCTCTCTCTCTCTCTTCCTTAACATTTATCTCTCGATCTTCATTTATTTCCTTCTGTGAGTTCTGACACCGTGTAATGTCTTTCTTCTCTCGAAAGTTTGTAACCTTCTGAGATTCTATTTAGTAAGGACACCTACTTCTAATCGTATTTTGAAGGAGTTGGTTATGGGAACTATTTTCAAAGCTTTTGGTATTATTAATTCTCACTGATTTACAAAGAGTCGTGCGTTTCTTTATTAGCTGCAAGGCTCCTAAGAAATTGTAGACTCCCTAAGTCGGTGCCTAA
>CM054135.1:6157077-6179577 GCA_028751875.1 Rapana venosa
TTTATCTATTATTTCAGCAGGTCATGTCCTGTGCTCTGCTTTACTCTTTCTTTTCTTCTTTGGTGATGTGTTGTTGATTTTTTCAAATGAGAAAAGACACATGTGACCTGTGCCTGTAAGAGAGAGAGAGAGAGAGAGAGGAGAGAGAGAGAGAAGAGAGAGAGAGAGAGAGAGAGAGAGGAGAGAGATGAGAGAGAGAGAGAGAGAGAGAGTGGATAGGGAGAGAGAGAGAGAGAGAGATAGAGAGAGAGATGAGGGGGGGGGGGAGGTCGGGTAGTGTTCATACTTAGTTTCTTTATCATTGTTATCAGAGTAGCTTGCAGTTTAGAAAGAGGATTTCTTTCTTGTGTGTGTGTGTGTGTGTGTGTGTGTATGTGTGTGTGTGTGTGTGTGTGTGTGTGTGTGTGTGTGTGTGTGTGTGTGTTTAGTGCGTTTGTGCGTGTTTGTGTGTTGTGAGTGTGTGTGTGAGCATGTGAAAGAGAGAGAGAAAGAGAGAGAATAAACATGAACACTCTCATTCATACCATCGAAACTACCATGCAAAAAAATGCACATCTTAATTGCAGCAATACGAAAAAAAACGCGTTCCTTAAGCCTAAGACAACATGAGTCCGAAATTCGGATTATTTTTTTCGTTTTCGTTACATGCTACATCCTTTTTTCAGCGCACCTCTCTTGCTTCAATTTCTGCCTGTAGAAAACATGGGGAAAACATACAATCTTACTGCTGTTATCTGTGTACGCAGATGCCCTTATCAGTGCAATCTTCCTTCTCACCATTTCTATAAACGTGGCTGATTGCTTGTTTGGGAGAAAGGTTCTGAGTTTGGCAATCACTTTGAGACTGCAGATGGGGAGAGGCTGATGACACGTAGAATGTAATTTCCTGCAGTTTACTGCATTTCTGTTTGGAGCCAGTTTTTTGTGTTTGTTTGCCTTGATAGTCTGTCTCTATGTTTTCATCTGGATCTGTGTCAACACGTGCGTCTGGAAGTGAGTCTGTCTGCATGACTGTATGTCAGTTTGCGGAATTGTGTGCTTGTGTGTATGTGTGTCTGTCTTGCTGTCTCTGTTTCTCTGTTCCATAGTTGTCTTGCTTTCTTCTTCTTCGTTATCTTCGTTTTCTTCTTCTTCTTCTTCTTCTTCTTCTTCTTTTTTTCTTCTTCTTCTTTTTCGTCTTTTCTTCTTCTTCTTCTTCTTCTTCTTCTTCTTCTTCTTCTTCTTCTTTTTCTTCTTCTTCTTCTTCTTCTTTTCTTCTTCTTCTTCTTCTTCTTCTTCTTCTTCTTTCTTCTTCTTCTTCTTCTTCTTCTTCTTCTTCTTCTTCTTCTTCTTCTTCATTTTCCTCTTCTTCTTCTGCCTCGTCTTCCTCCTTGTCTTCTTCTTCTATCCCTATCTCTCTCAGAAACACGTACATTTTTGTTACATTCTTTATTATTTTATTTGCATCCCTCTTGTTTAAGGTTCTGCCTGTAGAGAACATGGGGGAAGCATGTGATTTTGCTGGTATCTGTGTACGCAGATGCCCTTATCAGTGCAATCTTCCTTCTCACCATTTCTATAAACGTGGCTGACTGCTTGGTTAGGAGAACGGTTCCAAGTTTGGCAATCACTTCGAGACGTGCAGATGGGGAGTGGCTGTTGACATAGAGAATGCCATTTCCTTCAGTTTATTGTATTTCTGTCTGGAACCAGATTCCTTGTCTTGACATGGAGTCTCCATGTTTCGGTCTGAATCTGATGATATGTCTGTCTGTCTGTATGTATGTCTGTCTTTTTGTCTGTCTGTGTGTCTGTCTGCCTGCCTGTCTGTCTGCCTGCCCGCCTGCCTGCCTGCATGTCTGCCTGTCTGTCTGTCTGTATGCCTGCCTGTCTTTCTTCTGTCTGTCTGTCTGTCTGCCTGTCTGTCTGTCTGTCTGCCTGTCTGTCTGTCTGTCTGTCTTATCAGTTTTAATTATCTTCCTTTCTTGTGTTTGTTTTTACTTTTATTCCAAGCTCCTCCCCTCCTCCCTTCTTGAAATATGTTCTTTGTTTTTTTCTCATCTTTCAGTTGTGTTTGTGTATTAATTCATTCACTCTCCCTTCTGTCACACACACACACACACACTGACAGAGGGTAGGGAGAGAGAGAGAGAGAGAGAGAGAGAGAGAGTGAGAGAGAGTGAGAGAAGAGAGAGAGAGAGAGAGAGAGAGAAAGAAGAGAGAGGAGAGAGAGAGAGGAGGAGAGAGAGAGATGAGAGAGAGAGAGAGAGAGAGAGAAAGAGGAGAGAGAGAGAGAGAGAGAGAGAGAGAGAGAAGAGAGAGAGAGAGAGAGAGGGGGGGGGAGATGTACGCAGATGCCCTTATCAGTGCAATCTTCCTACTCACCATTTCTATAAAGGTGGCTGATTGCTTGGCTAGGAAAAAGGTTCTAAGTTTGGCAATCGCTTTGAGACTGCAGATGGGGAGAGGCTGATGACACGTACAATTTCATTTCCTTCAGTTTACTGTCTTTCTGTTTGCAGCCTGGTGTACGGCCTTGAGAGTGTGTATGTATGTTTTGTTTTCTAATCTTTCAACCGCGCGCGTATGTGTATGTGTGTATGTGTGTGTATGTGTGTATATATGTGTGTGTGCGTGCGTGTGTGTGCGTGTTTGTGTGTGTGTGTGTGTGTGGCGTGCGTGTGTATGCGTGTGTGTGTGCGTGTGTATATGTGTGTGTGCGTGTGTATATGTGTGTGTGTGTGTGTACAGGGGGATGCGTAACTGTGTGCCTCTGTGTATATGTGTAGCTTGATAAGCTGATGACATCATTATGATTTGTTTTTAGACGGTCGTAGTTCTGTCTGTAGTAGTACTCATCGTCGTCGTCATTATAGTAGTAGTAGTAGTAGTAGTAGTAGTAGTAGTAGTAGTAGTAGCAGTAGTGTAGTAGTAGTAGTAGTAGTAGCAGCAGCAGCAGCAGCAGCAGCAGCAGCAGTAGTAGTAGTAGTAGTAGTAGTAGTAGCAGTAGTAGTAGTGGTAGTAGTAGTAGTAGTAGTAGTAGTGGTAGTGGTAGTAGTATAGTAGTAGTAGTAGTAGTAGTAGTAGTAGTAGTAGTAGTAGTAGTAGTAGTAGTAGTAGTATAAGTTGTTGTTTGGTACACTACTTTTATAGAACAGTCAACAGGTCAATCAAGAAGAAGATGACTGAGGCCATGGGGAACTGGATGTCAGAACAATGCTCCAAGGTTGAGAAGGCAATGGCGAAAGGAGACAGCAAAGAGGCGTACCAGACCATCAAGGTACTAACCAAGTCCCAGCAGCCAAAGACCTCCGTTATTGAAGACAAAGAGGGGTCAGTCCTTACAGAGAGCGCCACTATCATGAAGAGATGGACAGAATATTGCAGAGACCTGTACAACTACAAGCTGAAGGCTGATCCGAACAAACTTCACGAGCAAGATCCCAGACCATCAGATCCTGAAAGCACACAGGTGCGGAGGAAGAGGTAGAAGAAGCAGTAAGATCCCTGAAAGGAGGCAAGTCACCAGGGATTGACAACATCCCGGCTGAGCTCATCAAGAACGGAGGCCCAGAGATGATCAAGGCATTAACAATCATCTGCCAACGCATCTGGACCAGCAAAGAGTGGCCTGAACAGTTGGACCCAATCCATCATAGTTCCACTTCCCAAAAGGGAAGGGAGACCTGAAGAAGTGCCAAAATTACAGAACAATCAGTCTGATAAGCCATCCAAGCAAAGTTATGCTACGCATTGCCTTGAAACAGACTGAAACCCCACAAGCAGAAGAAATCCTATCAGAAGAACAGGCAGGATTCAGACCAGGTCGAAGCACTGTCGAACAGATCTTCAACATCAGAATGCTCATAGAGAAGCATCTCCAACATCAGTACAGCTCTACAAACAACTTCATTGACTTCAAGAAGGCCTTCGATCGAGTGTGGCAAGAAGCTGTGTGGCAAGTCATGAGAGACTATAGCTTCGACGAGGACCTGATTCAAGTCATCCAGGCACTGTATGACAGCTCCCACAGTGCAGTCCTCATGGGTGGAAAAATCGGGGAGTTCTTCCGGACTTCAGTTGGAGTTCGACAAGGCTGCCCGCTATCCCCCGTTCTTTTCAACGTGTTCCTGGAGAACATCATGCAGGAGGCCCTCCTTGGCTTTAAGACCACAATCACAATAGGAGGAAGGCCAGTCTGCAATCTTCGATTCGCAGACGATATTGATCTCATGGGCCGCAGTGAAGAAGAACTCCAGGATCTCGCCACCAGACTGGAAACATCAGCCAATGCCCACGGTATGGAGATCAGCACGGAAAAGAGCAAGATCCTAGTGAACAGTACCACACCGACCACTCCCACCAGCATCAAGATGAGTGGCGAGACACTAGAGGAGGTGGAAACTTTCAAGTACTTGGAGCAGTCATCACCAAAGAAGGCACGAGCACACAAGAGGTGAAGATCAGACTTGCTGTGGCACTCTCCTCCATGACTAAGCTGGCGAAAAGTGTGGAGAAACCACAACATCAGAACCCACACTAAGGTCAGACTCTACAAGGCACTCGTCACATCCATTGCCTTGTACAGCTGTGAAGCATGGACACTTACTGCCGATTTAGAACGTCGCATTCAAGCCTTTGAGATGAATGCCTCAGGCGGATCCTGAACATCACCTACAGAGACCGCAAAACCAATGACTACGTCTGGCAGCAGATCGAGGCAATGGCTGGCAAACAAGAACCATTGCTAGATACAGTCAAACTTAGGAAACTGAAATGGTTTGGCCACACAACAAGGCATAACAGCCTGTCAAAGACAGTCCTGCAGGGAATGGTGGAAGGAGCAAGGAGGCAGGGACGACCACGCAAAAGCTGGATATCCAACATCAAGGAGTGGACCGGCCTCACTGTACCAAGCCTCCTGAAAACAGCCCAGGACAGAACCATTTGGCGGTCCACTTGCAGCGTCCGTGCGGGTACCCCAACGGTTGTCCCGACCAAGGGATGAGTGATGACACTACTTTTTCTGTTAATCTATTCAGATGAACATCAAATCTAGGCGTTTGTATGTGTACATTTGTCTATTATGTCTTCTCATTTTTTCTTCTTGGTTTTATTGTTGTTGTTGTTGTTTTTTCTTCTTCTTCTCCTTTTTCTCTTCTTTTCTTCTTCTTCTTCTTCTTCTTCTTCTTCTTCTTTCTTCCTTCTTTTCTTCTTTTCTTTCTTCTTTTTCCTTTTTTTTCAAATCTTCCTTTGATTTTTTGGGGTTTTTGTTATTGTGTGTTGTGCTTGCGTGTTTTTGTGCGTGTGTGTGCTGTTTGTTTTGTGTTTTTGCTGCGTGCGTTATGCGTGTTTTTTGAGTGTGTATATGTGTGTGTTGCGTGTGTATATGTGTTGTGTGGTAGAAGGGGATGCGTAACTGTGTGCCTTGTGTTATATGGTGTAGCTTGATAAGCTGATGAAATCATTATTGGATTTGTTTTTAGACGGTCGTAGTTCTGTCTGTAGTATTTACTCATCGTCGTCGTCATTTTAGTGTAGTAGAAGTAGTTAGTAGTTAGTAGTAGTAGTAGTAGTAGTAGTAGTAGCAGTAGAAAAGTGTGTAGTAGTAGTAGTAGTTGTAACCCAGCCAGCAGGCAGCAGCAGTTAGTAGTGTAGTCGTAGTAGTAGTAGTAGTGTTAGCAGTAGTGGTAGTAGTAGTGGTAGTAGTAGTAGTAGTGGTAGTGGTAGTATAGTAGTAGTAGTAGTAGTAGTAGTAGTAGTAGTAGTAGTAGTAGTAGTAGTAGTAGTAGTAGGTTGTTTGGTACACTACTTTTTCTGTTAATCTATTCAGATGAACATCAAATCTAGGCGTTTGTATGTGTACATTTGTCTATTATGTCTTCTCATTTTTTCTTCTTGGTTTTATTGTTGTTGTTGTTGTTGTTTCTTCTTCTTCTCCTTTTTCTTCTTCTTTCTTCTTCTTTCTTCTTCTTCTTCTTTTTCTTCTTCTTTTCTTCTCCTTTTTCTTCTTCCCCCGTAATTCTTTCTTCTTCTTCTTCTTCTTCTTCTTCATTCTTCTTCGCAATTCTTTGCAATTCTTCCTCGCAATTCTTCGCAATTCTTCGCAATTCTTCTCATTCTTCTCAATTCTTCGCAATTCTTCTTTTTCGCAATTCTTCTTCTTCTTCTTCTCCTTCTTTTTCGCATTTCTTCTTCTTTTCTTCTTGTTCTTCTTGTTCTTCTTGTTGTTTTTTCTTCTTCTTCTTTTTTCTTCTTCTTCTCCGCAATTCTTCTTCTTCGCAATTATTCTTCTTCGCATTTCTTCTTCTTTGCATTTATTCTTCTTTGCAATTCTTCTTCTTCTTCTTTTCATTTGCAATTTTCTTCTCCATTCTTCTTCTTCTTCTCCATTCTTCGCAATTCTCTTCGAAATTTTCTTCTTCTTTTTACTTCTTCTTCTTCCTCGTTTGCTTTACAACTTGGTTCTTTTGTTCTTCTTTCTCTCTCTCTCTCTCTCTCTCTCTTCTTTTCTCTCTCTCTCTCTCTCTCTCTCTCTTTTCTTCTCTCTCTCTCTTTTCTCTCTCTCTTCTTGTCAGTCTCTGTCGCTTTGATACCGCAGCTTTACTGTAGATCCCAGGAGACAAGGTCTGGAACCATGCCTGTCACGTCCAGGCATTGTGAAAGATCGTGATGACAGTGATGCGCATCTTCCACATCTCTCCTGCCTGCTGCTGTCTATCGATCTACACTTTCTATATCGAGGTGATCTTACACTGTGGGGAGTGGAGACTGCCCACCTCTGCCTTCTGCCGTTGCTTCTGGGTTGTTTTTGTGTCTGTCTGTCTGTTTGTCTCTAGCGGTCTATCTGTCTTTGTGTCTGGGTGTTCCTTTTCATGTTTCTGTCTCTGTCTCTTTATATCTCTGTCTGTATTTTTTCTGTCTCTGCCTTGTCTCTCTCTATCTCTCTCTTTTGTTTCTGTCTGTCTGCCTGCCTGCTGTCCTTCTGTCTGTCTGCTTGTCTGTCTGTCTGTCTGTCTCTTTTGTCTGTGTGTTCCTTTCATTGTTTCTGTCTCTGTCTCTTTTATTTCTGTCTGTCTGTTCTTTTTCTGTCTCTACCTCTGTCTCCATCTCTATGTGTTTTTGTCTGCCTGCCTACCTGTTTGTCTGCTTATCTGTCTTCCTGCCTGCCTGTCTGTCTGTCTGTTTGTCTGTCTGTTTGTCTCTCAATCTGTAGGTGGGTTCCCTTGCTAGGCTGCCAGCAAGACATTTTCTCTCCTGCAGTAGGCCTAAAAATGGTTACGGATTTCTTCTCTCTAATTAGAGAGAGACATAGAAAGACAGAGAAAGAGAGAGAGAGAAAGAGAGAGAGAGAGACAGAGACAGAGAAAGAGAGACAGAGAGACAGAGCGAGAGAATCACAAATGCTAGTCAAACGATTATAGCAGTGACCCAAAAATAGTAACACACGTCGCTGCGATCGCATGGGAGATAATCTAATTACCGCCCAGTCACACAACACCGATACATAAATATTCATATGCGATGAATATCACTTTCCTTTTATAATTTATTGTCAGGATGGGCAATGTTTAATCATGACACAATGGAACATCGGTAGAGAGATGGTGACACGTTTATTCAACAACAGTGTGTGATTGTCAATGGAGTGAAAATGCGTGATTGTAAAAAAAAATCAAATCAAATATGCAATATAAAACGTTTTGCCAATGATGTGCATACTGGGATTTATACTAGTAGCCTTCATAGAGTGGGTGACTGCGAAAGTGCGGAGAGTTATGTAGAAGTAAATTGCGGAGACGTGCGTGCAAACGATACCAACGAGGTGAGGTGTGCAGGAATTTAGGAGTGCGGAAAAGTTTGCAGAAAATAAGTGTGCAGGAAAGTGTGGAACAGAAAATGAGACTGTAAAATAGTGCGTGACAAATGATACTTGGACATCCAAATGCAGGGTGTTGTGATATATATATATATGAATGACATTTTTAGTATAATTCAAGTGATAGTTAACACTATTAAAGATGTTACGGAGCACTAAACACAACCTCAAAGAAAGTAGAAGATGTAGAATTTATTACATCAATTTAAAACAGTTTGTCTCTACCAATAACCATCACGGTACCAGAAAAAAACAGTTATTGTAGTAATGTTCTTTGATTAACACGTGATGGACCTACGTAAGAAGAGACTGTGACCAAATAAGCTTCAGTATATCTGAAGGGAGCTATGGTGTGGAATTGCATGTCATGATGACATTGTGGGCTGTCATTAACCTCGTAACTGCCCAGTGCAAGTGCACCCTATATGCCGAGGAATAAAATTCTTATGTACCACTGCTATGTTCATATCCCTCTTACTTAGAAGCTACTACATGAATAATCCTGATAGTCTAACCAATGACAGTATATATAATATATATATATATATATATATATATATATATATATATATATATATATATATATAATATATATATATATATATATATCGTGGATTACTTCGAGGCAAGCTCTAATTAATAAGTAGCATGATATTTCACTGCGAAAATATATTTAAAATGTAAAAAATCGACCAAAAATGCGATTTCTTCATCACTACTGTCATTCTGAGTACCCCCCATCTCAATAACCTCAAACATAAGTCTAGGCCAAATCTCATTCATTGTTTTTTTTAAATACACAATCTCCTGAATCATACGCGATCGTTTTCATCACTGTTAAGTAAATCTACAGTTTTATTTGCCACTTTTTATAGCTGTGTAAAGTTATTGATGCCTTCAACAAGAAGTGTCAGCCATTTTGAACAAGAACTTCCTAAGCAGTCATGCACAAAAACACAAAATACGAGCTAAAAAACGATCGTTTTTGCCACGGGTTTTGCAGCTGGATGTTACCAAGCAACAGGAGAGTGATCTCCATTAATTTTGGAGTTCTTTCCCTTTAACTGTAGTCAAGGAAGCTGGCTTGTTTACTTCGGTTCACACCCCGGAAATTTTCCGGGTTGTAGGCGTATAGGGTGCACAGTTAGCCCCGGAAAATTTCTGGGGTAAGGCAGTCTAGTGGTTAATCATTTTCTGAATTCTGTTTTTTGGGTGATCAGTTCTCTTCCCACTGTGTCCGTGTGAATGGGTGTCAAGATTTGGCACCATAAATCATTGTCACTCACAGACTTGTTGTCATGCTCCCTATCTCTGTCTGCCTGCCCATCTGTCTGCCTGCCTGCCTGTCTGTCTGTCTGTCTGTCTATCTATCTGTCTGCCTGCCTGCCTGTCTGTCTGTCTGTCTGTCTCTCTCTCTCTCTCTCTCTCTTCTCTCTCTCTCTCTCTCTCTCTCTCGCTTTCTCTCTCTCTCTCTCTCTCTCTCTCTCTCGCTTTCTTCTCTCTCTCTCTCTCTCTCTCTCTCTCTCTCTCTCTCTCTCTCTCTCTCTCTCCCTCTCTCTCTCCCCTCTCTCTCTCCCCCCCTCTCTTGTGGATAACCTGGTGGTTAGAGTAGTGTATTCGTGATCGGGGTTCAATTCCCGTTCAAGAATATTATTTTTCCCTCTGGAGTTAACATCCGTGCCGACTCCACTCTCCCTAAAAGTAATTTGGATGAGACTATAAACCGAGGTCTAATGTGCAAACACACGCAGAACATCTTCCGCACACCTTAAAACCTGTTCTGCTTTTCGGAAGAGTAGGCCATTGCAGGCCGGTTGGAACGGATGAGAACATTTACAAAAAAAATGAATACATACGGGGACTGGACGAAAAAACGCACATGAGTGCTTATTCCATTGTCCTCAAAATAAAACAATAAATAAAATATATCGCTGTTTATGTCTCTGTCTCTCCCTGTCTCTGTTTATCTGTCACATTCTCTCTCTCCCACCCACCCCTCTCTCTGTCTCTGTCTGTCTGTCTGTCTCTTTCTCTCTGGGACTGGATGTAAAAAAAGCACATGAGTGCTTATTTATTATCCTGGAAATAAAAGAATTTGTCATTGTCATTGGCATTGCCCATTGTCATTCTCTCTCTCACTCACTCACTCACTCACTCACTCACTCTCTCTCTCTCTCTCTCTCTCTCTCTCTCTCTCTCTCTCTCTCTCTCTCTCTCTTCAACTTCTTCTTTTTTTTCTTCTGTCTCTCTTTTATGTATCTCTTTATTTTTTTTTCTTTCTGATGTGTCGTTTGTTTTCCCGTTTCCGTTCTATACTTTTTCATTATCTTTTTTCTTGATTTTAAATGGCTTTTTCTTTTGTTTTGCTTATTGTGCTCTAGAATGTTTTGTTTTTGTTTTTGTTTTCTTGAGGGAATTGCGGAAATGGAAGTGTGAAGAACTAGAAAGGTAATCAGCTGCCTTCAGTTTAAAGGGCTTCCCTTTTCAACGAAAAAAAATATCAAGAAAAACAAAACAAAAAGAAACAATTGTTGTTTTATCTTTTATTTCAACGGCCTATGTTTTGTTGTTGTTGTTTTTTCCCTCTTGCTCCCTCTTTTCCAGTTCGATAGCGGAAAAGAACAGATACCTGCCTCCTTAAGCTATGCGCATGTGTGTGAGTGTGCGTGTGGGTGTGGGTTAGTGTGGTGTGGTGTGTGTGTGTGTGTGTGTGTGTGTGTGTGTGTGGGTGTGGGTGTGGTGTGTGTGTGTACGCGCGATCGCGTGCGCGTGTGTGTGTTTTGTGTTGTTTTGGGGTTTTTGTGTGTGTGTACGAGTGTATATGTGTGCTCAATTGCGTGTGTGTTTTCTTGTGTTCGTTTGTGTATTTTTTCTCTCTCTCTGTAATATGTATGTGTTTGTTGTGTATGTATGTGTGTGTGTGTATGTATGTGTGTGTGTTAGTGTGTTTGTGTTTGTGTGTGTATGTTTGTGTGTGTGTGTGTGTTTGTGTGTGTGTTCGTGTTTGCGTGTTTGTGTGGTGTGTGTGTGTGTGTGTTTGCACGATTGTGTGTGTACGATTGTGTGTTATGAGTAGATTATGTGTGTGTGTGTGCGATTGTGCATGTTTGCGTGCATGGGCATAAGATTATGTGCGAGTGTGCGTGTATATGTGTGTATGCGTGTATCTGCATGTTTTGCGTGCCTGTGTTTCAGTGAGAGAGAGAGGGGGAGAGAGAGGGTGAGAGAGTTAGAGAGAGAGAGAGTGAGGTGAGAGAGAGAGATAGATAGAGAGAGAGAATGCAGTCAGACAGACAGAACGTTATGTAGAAAGGAGAAAGGAGAAGGAGAGAACGTGAAATGCGAAGAAAAAATGAGAAGAATAAGAAATGCAGATGAAGAATTGAGAAGAGAACAAAAAGAGGACACAGAGAAGAAGAAGAAAAAAAATGCGCAGAAAAACGGAGACGAACAATTGGGAAACTATTGCGGAGAAGAGAAGAGAGAAGAAGAAGAAGAAGAAGAAGAAGAAGAAGAGAAGAAGAAGAAGAAGAAGAGGGAAACCACCACCAACAACAAAAACAACAAGATGTCTGATAAAGACAGTTAAACAACCAAGAAGAGATACATTGTAACTATCAACATTAACACGCGTGTTAGATATCACCCAAGCAAAATGAATCAGGATTCACGTCAGCTGGTAACAGTTCAAGACAACAACAAAAACGTAAACCAACAATCAGACCAAATGACCCCACCACACTAACAAGCAAATTCCAAAAGTGCAAGAAGAAACCATAACAAGTACTTACTTTACTTACTTTACTTTACTTTTTCCTTCCGCTTGTACTCTGTGGCATCGCGGGGAGATATAACTGTCTGTCTGCTGCAAGGCTGGTAGCTTGGAGGAGGGACAATTCATGGACTTTCAGTGTTTCTGCCACGGAATCACTCCAGCGTCGCCTGGGTCTACCTCAAGTTGTAAGCACGCAAGGCTGGCTGGTTTGGCGGCATCCCTGTGAGGTGCCCGAACCACTTGGTTTGTTGTTGTTCAATATGGTGTAGGACGGGTGTGGCTCCTACCATGTCTCTGATCCCCTCGTTTCTTATCTTATTTCTCCTGGTCTTGTTGACCGCTTTCCTCAAGCACTTCATCTCACACGTTACCAGTTTCTGCTCCAGGGCTTTTGTCAGGGGCCATGTCTGGCACTGGTAAGTGAGAGTGGCAGGAAGATGGCATTGATCAGCTTTGCCTTGGTGCTCATAGGGATGTTAGGATGTCGCAGAAGTAGAGCAAGTTGATAGCTGACTGCGTTTGCCTTTGGATAGCGTGTTTCTATTTCTCTGTCCAGGTTTCCATCTTCTGTGAATATACTGCTTAAGTACTTGAATTCAGTCGTTCACTTTAGTTGGGCTCCGTTGATGTTAATTTTGAGCTTTTCTGGAGTTTTACTGACTGTCATGGCTTCGGTCTTGCTTACGCTGATTTTCATGCCATAGCTTTCACAGCATGTATTGAGCTGGTCTGTGTGCTCTTGGGGCTTGTCTTTGTTGTCATTGATCATGACTTGATCGTCAGCAAACAGAAGTTCGTTGAGTGCCTCCAGGTCTGAGTTGGCTTCTTTTGTGATCTGGTCCATATACATGATGAAGAGCAGATGGAAAAGGACGCAGCCCTGTCTCACCCCAGACGTCACAGGTAACCAGTTGGAAAGTCCACTTGGAGTGCAAACTGATTTCTTGCTGTTGTTGTATACAGCTCTGATATTATCTAAGAGCTGCCCTTTGATGTCATACTGCTCCAGGACCCTCCAGAGCTTATCTCTGTTCACTCTGTCAAATGCCTTTTATTGGTCAACAAATATTAGGTGGAGTGCTTGATTGTACTCAAGAGCTCTCTCACTCAGTTGTCTCAGTGCAAAGTTGCGTCAGTACAGCCTCTCTCTTTCCTGAAGCCAAACTAAGCGTCACACAGTAGGTGTTCTGCTTTTGCTCTGGAGTGCTGCTCTAGGATTTTTGTGTACATCTTTCCTACATGGCTGAGGAGTGAAATGCCCCTGTAGTTACTACAGTCCTTTTTACTGCCCTTATTATTTCCATATTGGCACTACAATAGCGTTCTGCCAGTCTTCTGGATCTCTTTTTTCCTCCAATGCCTTTTGGAAGATGGTTGTGATCTATTTGAATCCAGTCTCTCCACAGGCCAGGATGGCTTCTGTTGTTATGCCATCTGCACCTCCTGCCTTTTCTTTAGGGCTAATCTTGATGGCCCTTCCTACTTCACACTCCAAGATGGTGGGTTCGGAGTGGTCTGGGTGGTTGGGAGTGAATTGTGATTGTGTGTCAGTCGCCCCTAATGGGGTTTAGAATGTCTTTAAAGTAATTTCCCATCTCTGTATGATCTCATCATCTTCCTGCAGTGGCTGTCTGTTTGGATCGTTGATCGCAGTGGTGGGGTCAAAGGGCTCCTCCCGTTTCCGTATGGCTTTTACACTTTTGTAGAACTCTCTTGGGGAGTGTTGACACATTTCGCTAAGTTCATCACCATAAATTTTCCATGAAGCCTCCTTTGCTGCTATCACCACCTGCTTGTTTCTTCTTGTGAGTCTGTAGTTCACGTAGTCATCTTCTTGATTTGACTTCAGCCAGATCTTGAAGAGTCTCTTCTTTTCTTTGATGGCCTCCTTAACTTCTTCATTTCACCACACTGTCGCCTTTCTGGTTCCATTTCTGTCCTTCCTGTTGCCGCATGCCTCTTGCAAAGTGTTCAGGATAGCTGTTTTAAAGGTACTCCAGGCCTCCTTAATATTCATATCTGTAGGGTCCACCCCGGTCAGCTTATGAGCTACAGTGTTGAGGATGTGGTCCCGCACTTCAGCATTTTGGAGCTTTTGCATGTTGACCCTCTCTGCCTGTTTCCTTTTTCCTGGTGTCCTATTCTCCCGTGTGGTGTGTTTCAGGATAACTGGTCTGTGGTCTGAGTCTAGGACCGCATTTGGAATAGTCCTCGCATCGGTAATGTTGTTTCTCATACCAGTTCTAGTTAGAATTAAGTCAATCTGTGATCTTACATTTGTGTTGTTCCACTTGTACCAGGTGTGGATTTGGCTGGGTCGGTGTTGGAAGAAGGTATTGGTGATCAGTAGTTCATGCTCTACGCACAGTTCCAGCACATGGTTGCCGTTGTAGTTGCAGGGTGTTAGATGGTCACTGTGCGGGCCAAGATGCGGTGTCCATGGCGTTCTCTCACCCACTCTGCCGTTGAAGTCTCCCATAACATAAAGATATTCACTGTCATGCACCCCGTTGATAAGGTCTGAGAGGTTTCAAAAGAAGTCATCCTTTTCCTCGTCCGAGTATGTGTCATTACAAAGCGCATAGATCTGTATGTAGTTTGCGATCTTCTTTCCTTCTCTCACTCTGACCTTGATGAGTCTCTACGAGATGTACTCGGTGTTTAAAATGTCTTTTGTTTTATTTGGATGCAGAATAAATCACACACCGTGTACTTCTCTCTGATCTTTTCTAACTCCGCTCCAGATGAGAATAAAGTCAGAGTCAGTTATCTTTGTCCCTGTACCTTTCCTTCTGGTGTTTGCTAAAACCATGATTGAGATTTTGCGTTGGGTCATAAATTCCCCTATTTCTTGGGGGGGGGGGGGGGTTGTCACATATGCCACATATTTTCCATGTGCCGACCGATTCACTATTTGAATGTCGTTATCCTTGTCCATAGCCGGTCCGTTTTCCGTCTTGATCAGTCCATTTATGTTTCCTTTGTTTCTCTTGAGCAATTTGTTTTCATCCACTACCGGCTAGCTAGGCCCGTCGTAGTTTCACCACAGCCCCGTTAGCCAGCATTACCTGTTTCCACCTCCTACGACGGGGACGAGAGGTTGGGCTTTAGGAGGCACCATAAAAAGTAAAGTAAAAAAACACAAACAAACCCAAAACAACAGCGACATGCAATCGCTTTCTCTTGAGGGTTCTAGAGGCAACAAGAGCATCTTCAATTTTCTGTCACTTGACTTCTTTTTCTAACACCCACACTCACGCAATCACGCACGCGCTCATGTAGGTTGTTGTTTGTTTGCTTGTTTTGTAAGAAAGAGGATAGTCATGCACAACACGCCAACGCACACAAGCGTGCGAACATGCGTACACAGAGACAGAGTCACAGGCACACATACACGCGTGCACATTTATATACTCTCGCACGCAGGCACACAACAAACACAACACACACACACACACACACACACACACACACACACAACACACCACACACAAACACAGACACACACATTCACACACACACACACACACACAACATTCGCACATACACACACACACACACACACCAAACACAGCTAGTTATGTTGGTGTTGTTTTTATTGCAGGTTGCCCAGCTAGGGGTTACCCAAAACTTGCACTCTATCGCACTCATCCCATCTAAAATAAATCACCATGATATTTTTAAAAAATACCTCAATCCTACACTGGGAGATTATCTTTTATTGAATGAATCCTTTCAAATATCTCCCCACAGACACAGCCATATTCCGTCTTCATAATGTGTATTTCTTTAATAGTGAGAACAGGTTGTTTATCTGACAGTTTGCTTTGTTTAAAGACAACCTCAAAATAACATCCTACAAGTATAACAATAGTTTGATGTATGTTTTGGCACTGAATTTACATCAGTATCTAACACCTCCTATCTTTCACCTCCTAAGTGTGTTCCGAGTGTGTGTGTGTGTGTGTGTGTGTGTGTGTGTGTGTGTGTGTGTGTGTGTGTGTGTACGTGCGTGCGTACGTGCGCGCGCATGGATTTGGAATCTGTTGTTCATTATGTTTAAGGAGAGTTGCATGCGTGTAAATGATTTGAGTGCAAGCGCTTCGATTTGTTTTTGTTGTTTTTTTTTACAAGATTCAGCGCTATATAAATTCCAAATGTTAGGATTATGATTATGATGACGATGATGATGATGATTATGATGATGATGATGATGATGATGATGATGATTATTAAAGGAGTGGTGGGGGAGGGAGGCAGAATTAGCCTAGTGGTTGGAGGATTTCGCTTTTATTTAATGTCCCTGGATCGAAACTAGGCTTGAGCTATCTCAGGGACTGCACATCAGTGCTGATTCTACTCCCTGGAAAGTCTTTCGGATGACAGTACAAACTGAGGCCTAATGTGCAAATGCATATATTATTTATTTATTTATTATTCTTTTATATCGAGGATAATGAAAATAAGCACTCATGTGCTTTTTTTACATCCAGTCCCCGTGTGTATGCGGTTTTGTAAATTCTGAACATCTTGCGGCACGGGGGACGGGATAGCCCCGTGGTTGGAGTGATGAATTCGTTATCTGCTTGTCCCGGGTTCGAATGACGTTCAAGAGGATTTTTTTTACCCGCTGGAGTTAACATCAGTGCTGACTCCGCTCTCCCCAAAAGTCCTTCAAATGAGACTATAAACCGATGTCCCGTGTCCGAACGCACGCAGACTATCTTGCACATACGTAAAACCCGTTCCGCATTTGTTTAAAGTGTAGGCCATTATGCGCCGGTGGGAGCAGATGACAAAATTGAAAAAAAAGGATACCCACGGGGACTGGATGTACAAAAGCATCTAAGTGTTTATTCCAGTATCCTCGAAATAAAAGAATAAACATATGTTCAAAATAATGTAAAAATGATAAATAAACAAATAAATAAATAAATAAAATTGCACTCAAGTCAAAACCTGTTCTGTCTTATCGAGCAGCAGATCACTGCATGCTAGTGAGAACAGATGGCAAACCATAATTATAGAAATAAAAAAAATATCACACACATTCGTTTCATGTGTAGATCTCACCCCGAATTTCGAATGCAGCTACCTGAAAAGAGGGAAAGAGATCCCATTAAAAAATATTAGCATTGTGGGGCCTCAAAGGTACAGCCGCAGACCCCTCACCCCCACCCCCCTTAAAAAGATTTTTTAAAAAGAATGAGGATAAAAAACAACACATATTGAAAAACAAACCCTGCAGCGAGGCAATGGTTTAACTAGGGGGACGGGATAGCCTAATGGTTAGGACATTGCACTCGCGATCTGACGACCTGGGTTCGATTCCTGTTCAAGGGGATATTTTTCCCCTGGAGTTGACATCAGGGCCGACTTCACTCTCCTTAAAAGCTCTTCGGATGAGACTGTAAATCGAGCTCCCGGCTGCGAATGCAAGCAGAACATCTTGCGCACACGTTAAATCATGTTCCGCTTTTCGTATGAGTATGCCATTGTGTGCCGGTGGGAACAGATGACAGAATTTACAAAACCGCATACACGCGGGGACTAGATGTAGAAAAAGAACGCATAAATGCTTATTCTGTTATCCTCGATATAAACGAATTAAAAAAAAATAATAATAAAATAAACTGCTCTATACTTTTTTCTTTAATTTAACGTCTGTTCACTCAACGTGATATTAGACCAAAGATAACGTGTTACAATAATATAGAGAACGTGTGTGTGTGTGTGAGTGTGTATGTGGTGGTGTGTGTGTGTGTGTGTGTGTGGTTGTGGGTGTGGTGTTGTGTGTTGTGTGTGTGTGTGCGTGCGTAGATGTGTGTGTGTTTACCTATTAGTGTCTGTGCACGAGATAAAAGGGAAAAAAAAGAAATTATGGGAGGGACGGGGATGAGGGGTAGATCATTGAACAGCTTAAAGTGCACTGCTCTAAACTTTTATGTATCTGATACCTGCTTTCATCACACAGTTTCTTTCTACTAAACTTCCAAACTTTAACATTTCTGGTTCGGAAAGTGTGTAAGTGCCAAACCCACTTGGGTCTTAACATCACAAAATGGGATGAGAAAAAGGCTTTGCCTTTAGCTGTACATTTGGTTCCTGTCAAGAAACCTTTCAGTAAATACATGGCACGAGCATCCCTTACGGATTAAGAATCTGACTGGTGAATCATTTATGGAAGGCGACATTGGGGATGGATGGAGGTTTCTTTGCTTTCCCATTTTCTGTTTCTTCTCATTGTTTTTTCTCTCAGAATTCATTCCCTCTTCTCTAATGATGAACACAAACTTTTGTTCAGAGCTGGAAGCCTTAAAGTTGTCATGTATTAGGCTCTTTAGTTTGTGCATTAGTCTTCGGTTAGCTTGCTAGTTGGTCATCTTGTAACCTCCAAGCTTATATTAAACTTGTTTCATGCAGAAACAGAAAGCATGATACAGGATACAGCAGCGCAAAACTTACATTGTCAGTGTTGGTGTCTTTGTTCCTTGTTTTGTTTTGGCTGTCTACTCAATTTTGAGGATGGCTTTATTTTCTGTGTTATACCCCTACATTGTTTATGTGTTTCTTTAACAATATTTAGCATATGCATGTGTTGTATACTTAACAGTATTTCTACCTTTCTAAAAGAGAGAGAGAGGCAGACGGGCAGACAGAGCCAAATAGACAGAAACAAAGAGACAAACAAGCTGCCACACAGAGAATGACAGAGGCAGACAGACAAACAGAAACAGAGCCAGAAAGACAGACAGGTTGACAGACAGACAGACCAACCGACAAATACAAAGACAGAGAGACATAAGTGGGAAAGAGGCCAACACACTAAAGAATACAATGACAAATAAACATAAAGAAATGTTAATTAGTAGTCCTTTACAACATATCAATCGGCCAAGGCGAATGATCACAGAGTCATCAACCTTTCTCCTGGCTAAGACATGGACGCCTTTATGGAAATCACGAGCGGCTAAGAATCTGGACAGCAAAGGGCCAAAGCGCTCTTCTTGAAGATGCTATCACTTATGAAGAACAAAACAATTGTCAATTTAATGGCAGGGTAACTTCAGTTTCGCGTGCCTTTGACTTAAATGATCAGTGTGAGGCATAATCATTATTTAAAAAAAAATCTATCCAAATTAAGATTCATGAGCTGTTTATCCGGATTCACTGTCCAGTCACAGTGATTTTCCAATGAGAATAATCATTTTAAAAGGTTGGGGCGTTAAAAGGTAACAGTAGAGGTAACCCTTCATTAAAACAATGCAATATTCAACTGTTCTGTATTTTACATATCTGATACCTCCTTATCCACACAGTTTCTTTGAAGCAGTAAAACTTTGACATTGCTAGCTCTGACAGCAAGTGCCGAATCCACTTAGGTCTCCACACCACAGAATGGTACGCGAAAAGCTTGGGCTCAGCTGAACATATGGTGCCTGTCAAGAAACCTTTCAGTGTAAAATGGTATGACCATCCCTCGCGGATTTAGAATCTGACTGCTGAATCATTTATGGTTGGTGACATTGGAGCTGGAGAAAGGCTTCTTTGCTTTCCCATTTTCTGTTCTGTCTTTTCCCCTCTCAGAATTCATTCCCTCCTCTCTAATGATGTGCATGCCTTTTCCAAAGTGGAAGCCTTACGGGTGTCCTGTATTAGGTTCTTTAGTTTGTGCATCAGTCTGCCTGTTAGCTTACTGGTCGGTCTCCTTGTAATCTCGAAGCCAATATCAGCAGTTAACATCTGGCAATATCAGGTATACACATGCATGGGCCTAAAACTCATGTTGTCACTGTTGGTGGTGTTGGGTTTTTTTTTTGCTGTTTTGTTTGTTTACTTGATTTTCGAAGGGAATTTTGTTTTGTTTGTCAGTACGCTAGACTATTTTGTTTTTATTCCTTCCCAAACAGCTAGCATACTACTTGCAATGCTAGTGATCAGTCTGCTTAGCATTGTGATGCGAAAGAGAGAGAGGATTTTCCGATGACTCAGATAGCAGACAGATGGAGGTAAAAACAGACCAACATGGTAAACAGCAACTAAAAATAAGAAAATGTCACTGAATATTCCATTACGATCTATCAATCTGCCAAGGCAAGTAATCACACAGCCCTCAACAATTTCTCAAAGACATGGACGCCTTTGTGGAAATCATGAGCAGCAAAGAATGTGGACAGCAGTGGGCTAAAGTGCATCAGTTGAAGATGTCACCACACGAGAAGAGAGGAAAATGGCTCTATTTGATGATAGAGGCAACTTCGATTTTTCATGCTTTTCACTCAAATGACCAGTGGGAGGAATAATTCTTAATTTTTTTTAAAAAGTCAATCACTATTCATGAGATCTCTTTTCCGATTTAATGTCCAATCACAGTGGTTTGGTGAACAGAACATGTAATAATCACTGAAAAAAGATTGGGAGAGGATTGTGGTGGGTGGGTTAAAAGGTGAATGTAAAGCAACGTGCGGGATATAATGGAAGCAAGTGGTAAAGGTACACGTATTGTGTCCCTACAACATACCCTGTCCATATTTATTCGAATAATTATTGCATCTGAAACAAGTTCATCTATTAATTTTGCAGAAACGTGTGCCCGGCTCAAGTAGTTGTCCCTAAAAATCTTGTGTACACGACCTGAGTGTGTTGCCACATCCAAAGGATTACATATTATTATAGAAGATGACCATTTTAGTATGAAAACAATTGCACGCTATGAATTTGATAGGGGGCGGGGGGGGGGGGGGGGGGGGGGTTGTGGGCCTGTACCACAGGGACACTGGTCAATGTGGGATGTTTTGAAGTGTTCTGTTCGGAGTCTGATGATTACAGCTATAGCAGCTGGATCTAGCTCAAGAATGACATCTTTTTATAATCTCCTGGCTTGATGCCAAGGCTGGTGCCATGATGTCGTGAAGCTATTTAACAGTGTTGTCCTTGCCTGGCTGTATGACACTGGAAGGGCTGGCTGATCCTAGTTGCCGCCTGTCATGGATAGGTGGTCAGTCTCCTCATTTACCCCTGCACAACAGCGGGACTGGATCAATTGCAGCATCACCATATTTCTCTGGCTGATGAGGCTTATTTCTCGCTTAGTATTTAAAATCATCATCATCATCATCATCATCATCATCATCATCGTCGTCGTCGTCGTCGTCGTCGTCATCGTCATCATCATCATCATCATCATCATCATACTAATACGTGGAATTTATATAGCGCCGTATCTTGCAAAAAACAACAACAAACAAATCAAAGCGCATCTCACTCATTCACGTGCAGCCAGTTATAATTAATAGTCTTTTACAAACTCAAATGTATACACACACTCAGGCACGCACATAATGGTTATACACTCCGGCAGGGTGATGGGGTTTGGCTGTTGAGGGCAGGGACAAAATTGAAATGGAACAATAGGGGATAATCTTAGGTTTGAAATAAATGTGTCTTGAGGCCGGATTTAAAGGCGTCATAAAAAGGCTTCTGGCGAAGGGCAAGAGGGAGGTCATTCCAGATGGATGGACCAAAAACAGGGAAAGAGCGACGGCCAACAGTGGATTGGTTGAGCCTAGGTAATTTTTAAGCACAAGGTATCTGCAGCAGAGCTGATGGAACGTGAAGGAGGGTACAGGTGAAGACATTCATAGAGGTAGGAAGGTGCTGTTTTGTGGTGGCATTTGTAACAAAGGGTACTGATCATATACTTTACTCTCTGTGGTACAGCCAGCCAGTGAAAAGAGATTGCAAGAGAGGAGTAATGTGCTCAGATTTGTTCTTTCTGAGGACTAATCGAGCTGCAGAGTTTTGTATACGTTGAAGGGAGTGGATAAAGGATGCTGGCAGACCAACCAGAAGAGAATTGCAATAGTCCAGACGTGAGAGAATGAGGGATGTGACTAGTTTGGATGTTGCATCGGTGAACAGGCACTTTCGAACTACACTGATACGCCGCAGTTGATAGTAACACGTCTGGCATGTTCGGGTGATGAATTTTTGCATGGAGAGTGTGTGGGCTATAACGACCCCTAGATATTTAACAGCAGTAGATAGAGGGACAGACGTATTGCCGAATTCTATAGAAGCTATTGTGATGGAAGAGAGTTTGTGTTTGGTCCCTAAAAGCATGGCTTCGGTTGTATCTGCATTTAGCTGGAACTTGTTCTGTATCAGCCAATTTTGGATATTTTGAAGGCAGTAGGAGATATCAATCAAGAGAGAAGGCAGATTTTCAGGAGTGTCACTGCTAAGAATCTGAGATCTGCTCTCCATCTGGTTCCTAGAGACTCTTAAGGTTGGGGACTTGCAGTCAGTCAATAAGACTACGGAACTTGAAAGAATGTACTGGTCTCATATTCTGCAGTCCTGTTCTGCTTTCAACACTCTCCGACACCAGACGCAGCCCAACCCAGTAGAGCTCCAGGAAAAAAACTCTGGGGAGCAGCAGGCCTATTGCGACAGAGTGGAAACTTTGCCATCCAGATTTGGTTAAAAGTAAAGCATAACCAGAACAAAGAAGAAGAAGAGAAAGAAGAAGAATGAAAGAAGAAGAATGCAAAGAAGAAGAATGCAAAGAAGAAGGAAGAAGAAGAAGAAGAATGCAAAGAAGAAGATGCAAGAAGAAGCAAGAAGAAGAATGCAAAGAAGAAGAGAATGCAAAGAAGAAGAATGCAAAGAAGAATGTAAGAAGAAGAAAAGAAAGAAGAATGTAAAGAAGAAGAAGAACAGACAAAAAAAAAAAACAACAACAACAACACAACAACAACAAACAAATAGAAAGATACTCATCATATCAAGCAAGTGAAGATGATACTCATCAACTGATCAACAAGAAGATCTCCATAACAATTCAAACAACCACTCGCGCATTAGA
>CM054135.1:6182077-6194577 GCA_028751875.1 Rapana venosa
GAGAATGGCTTGCAAGCTTTATGATCGCTTTGAAACAGCAGATACGGAGAGGCTGATGGCATGTAAGATGCCATTTCCTTCAGTTTACTGCATTTCTATGGGAAAAAATAGGTTTATTTGCTATGCTTGGTAGAGTTTTGCCTCTGTCTGTCTATCTATCTGTCTGTCTGTTCCTATGTCTATAAATGTTCTATTTCTCTATTCCTCTTCCTGCCTTTATTCCTTTGTCTCCGTAACTGTAATGTTTCTGTCTGTTTTGTTTTCACTGTCTGTATTTCTGTTGTGTATGTATTTCTTAGTTTTATGTCTGGGTTAAAAAAGAAATTCTGTTTAACCGAGTGGTTAGAGCATTGCGCTCGCAATCTGACGACCCGGGTTCGATACTCGTTCAAGGGATATATTTTCCCCTGGAGTTAACATCATTGCCGACTCCACTCTCCCCAAAAGTCCTTCGGAAGAGACTACAAACTGAGGTCCCGTGTGCGAACGCACGCAGAACATCTTGCGCACACGTTAAATCCGGTTCCGCTGTGTGCCGGTGGGAACATATGACATAGTTTATTACACCGCATACACACGGAACTGGATTTTAAAATGCGCATGAGTGCTTATTCCACTATCCTCGATATAAAAGAATTAATTAAATAAATAAACAAATAAAATAAATCCCTCTCTTTCCCCCCTCCTCTCTCTCTCTCTCTCTCTCTCTATCTGTCTCTCTCTCTCTCTCTCTCTCTCTCTCTCCTCTCTCTCTCTCTCTTTCTCCTTCTTTGTGTCTTTGTTCCCCTATACCTCTGTTTTCCACTCTGTTCTTTTCTGTGTATACCTGTCTGCATACACGTCACTCTTAAATAACAATTCTGACCAAAAGCACAAACAGCAGCAGCAGCATCAACAGCAACAACCACAACAACAAAACAACAGGAACAACTACAAAAAGCAAAACATGGCAATCTGCTTCGAAGTATGCACTTGTTATAGGCGTGCTTTTATCCACTATGCGTTTTATTTTCATTCCTCACATAGAGTTGTCAGATTCACCGATGGTGACATTTTGCTTAGGGGACCATCCCACCCACCTTTAAGGTAGCCACAGTCCAGCTGTGGGAATTTCCATTATGTTTAAGTAACATTGATCCTTCTTCAGATGACATGGTTTTTTTTTGGGGGGGGTATTGTTATCTCAACAGGGATCCTTTCATCTACATGCTTTATTTTTCTCTCCTTGATTTCCATAGAAACGTGTGTGCGTGTGTGTGCGTGTGTGTGGTGTGTGTGTGTGTGTGTGTGTGTGTGTGTGTGTGTTGTGTGTGTGTGTGTGTGTGTGTGTTGTGTATGTGTGTGTGTGTGTTGTTTCTTTATCAACTAAACGGCCGTAATCTTCTCCTAATCTCTCTAAGAGGGTGAAGAAAGAAAACG
This sequence comes from Rapana venosa, assembly GCA_028751875.1. NCBI lineage: Eukaryota > Metazoa > Mollusca > Gastropoda > Neogastropoda > Muricidae > Rapana > Rapana venosa. The sequence continues at coordinate 6,183,497 of CM054135.1, forward strand.
CAACGAGGCATTAACTATCACTTCGTTTCCTATTATGTCTGGGGGGTTTTCTTTTTCTTTGTCCAGTTCTTTGCTTTTGCCAGCGTCTTTTGTTCGTGTCATTCTCTGTGTCTGTATTGTTGTCCTCAAGTGTGTTTTTTTCCAAAAGATATTTTGCGGGATGTTCTGCCTAGTCTCTTTTGGTCACCTACGCAAGCGCGCATGTGTGTGTGTGTGTGTTTGTTTGTGTGTGTGTGTGTGTGTGTGTGTTGTGTGTGTGTGTGTGTGCATGAGTGTGGTTGTGTGAATATGTGTTATGCGCGCGCGCTCTCGTACTTCTTACTCTCTTCCGCTGGTACACAACACAACCATTATGTATTTTCACACACACACACACACACACACACACACACACACACACACACACACACACACACACACACACACACATATATATATATATATATATATAATATATATTATATATATATATATACACATATATATGTATATATGTGTGTATATATGTATGTGTGTACGTATATATATAAATATATTTATATATGTACAGACACACACAGAGAAAAACAAGAAGAAAAAAAGAAGAAGAAGAAGAAAGACAAGACAACAAGAACAACAAGAACAAGAAGAACAAGAAGAACAACAAAGAACAAGAAGAAGAAGAAAGAACAAGAAGAAGAAGAAGAAGAAGAAAAGAACAAGAAGAACAAGAAGAACAAGAAGAACAAGAACAAGAACAAGAAGAAGAGAAGAACAGAAGAACAAGAAGAAAAGAAGAAGAAGAACAAGAACAAGAAAAGAACAGAACAGAAGAAGAAGAGAGAGAGAGAGAGAGAAGAGAGAAGAAGAGAGAGAGAGAGGAGAGAGAGAGAGAGAGAGAGAGAGAGAGAGAGAGAGAGAGAGAGAGAGAGAGAGAGAGAGAGAGAGAGAGAGAGAGAGAGAGAGAAAGGGCTGTCCAGCTAAATACGACCATTTTACTGCCACATTCATATATAGATCTATTTCCTTGGAGGATTGTTTTGAATTCGTTAGTGTTGAATTATCAATTTTATTTCAATTCGTATTTATATAACAATCACTTTTGCTGCTTCTCCAGTTACCATAATTATTGCATCGCAACTTGCTAAGCCTCAGTTCATAGCTGAACAACAAGAGAGTCATGCTGGCATTAAGTAATAACCAATGTTACGCAACAGCTCACACTGTGACCTCTTTTAAGTATTGAATTCCTTGATCCAAACTTGAATAAAGCCTTACGAACTAAACAGCATTTTACTGAAATGTCCCTGACAGCTTAAGTCGTTTATTTCTGTAACATTCCCGAAACTGTTTTGCAGCTGCCCTAATGGTAAGAAAAGTGTTATAAACGCAAAAGCTCATCATTGTTCAATTTTGGAGCTCTAGCTGATGAATGAACGAAGTCTTTAACAGCCATTTAAAAAAAAACAACAACGGTTATTATGATACAAAAGGAGTACCTTTCTGATTGTCAATAGGCTCAATTCTCATAGGGGGACGGGATAGCCTAGTGGTTAGAATATTTCGCTGGCATTCTGACGACCGGGGTTCGATTCCCGTACAAAGGGGATATTTTCCCCTGGAGTTAATATCAGTGCCGACTCCACTCTCCCCAAAAGTCCTTCGGATGAGACTATAAACTGAGGCCCCGTGTGCGAACGCATGCAGAACATCTTGCGCACACGTTAAATCCTGTTCCGCTTTTCGTAAGAGTAGGCTATAGTGTGCCGGTGGGAACAGATGACAGAATTTACAAAACCGCTTACACAACGGGAGGATGTAAAAAAACACATAAGTGCTTATTCCATTATCCTCGATATAAATGATTTTTTTTTAAAGACTGAAATGTAAACTGTATGCATTTTCAACGAGTATCACTGCCTACAACACGCACCAATCTGCAAAAAAAAAAAAAAAACCAACCCAGTAAATCCAGACGTTCTGGCAATGTGGCAATGGCTACAACCTTATCAAAAGAGTTATGCTCCAAAACTGCTCCACAAACTTGTCCTCGAAATATCGCTTAACATCAGTGGTTACCACTTAACATTCAAAAATGTAGAAAGTACCCTCACTTTACGAAGCAAGCTAAACCTCTGTTCCAATTTATTCCCTCTTGCAACACATTGTAGTAAAAGGTCTAGACTTCTCTCTATCTATCTGTCCCGTAGTCTGACAACCGTGGGGGCACCCTCAAAGACTCATCAGCTAGTGCCCTCCATTCCTCTCTCTGTTCTGCCTTTCACAGGGTTTTGTTGAGTTCTAGGCCTGTCCATTCGCTGATGTTATTCTCCCAGCTCTTCCTTGGTCTGCCTCTTTTTCTTCCTCCTCGGACAGTGCCTTGTAAAATTGTCTTTGCAAGACTTGCAAAGTTCATTCAGAAGGGTTGACTGTTTTTACATACTCTTTCACAAAGAAAAAAGGCAGACGGATTGTGTAAATGATGCCTTATGAGGAGAACAAACACAACAACAACAACAACAATGATCATGTTGACAGATTTCCTGAAGAGCTCATAGCATTATTGCAACAAAAGGCACGGCTTTCAAGTATCATGAAACAGTGCAAAATCTTCTAAACTAGACCCCAAACTCCAATAATTATCATCATCAGCCCCTGACGTTGGCGGTCGTGGAGAAGACATTAAAGACGATGCCGTGGTAAGCCTCCTCCATCCATCTCGGTCCTCGGCTCTGCGCAGTAGTGCCGAGTCATTCATCCTGGTCCATTCTCTGATGTTGTCCATCCATGACTTGTTCTGTCTTCCCCTCTTTCTTCCACCTTCGAGTGTTCCCTGCAGTACTGTTTTTGGCAGAGTGTTGTGGCGGGTGACGTGGCCGAACCATGTCAGCTTTTTCTTCTTCACGATGGTGAGAAGGGGTTCCTGTGGACCTGCAAGCCGTGTTATTTGGCTCTTGACAAATTCATTGGTCTTTCGTTCTCTCCAGGATTTGCCCAGCAGTTTTCTATGGCATTTTGTTTCAAATGACTGGATTCGCTTTGCTGTTTCAGCTGTCAATGTCCAAGTTTCACTTCCGTACAGCAGGATAGTCTGACTTAGGGCTTTGTAGAGCTTTAGTTTAATTGGGAAACTGATCTCTTTACTTTTCCATATGGTGGTGAGTTTTGTCATGGAAGATGTTGCCATGGCTAGTCTGACTTTGATTTCTGTCGTCGATCGCCCGTTCTTTGTGAGTGTAGCGCCAAGGTATTTAAAAGCGTCTACCTCCTCCAGTTGCTGGCCGTTCATGTAAATTTTAGCAGTGGCGCTGCTCGTGCTGCTCACAAGTACTTTACTTTTCTCCGAGCTCACCTACATCCCATATGCTCCAGCTCTGTTCTCAAGTCTGGTCGTAAGATAAAGCCGGCAGAAAAGGAAGCTGCAGAGGAAAAATGTTGCTCATTTTCAGAAGTAACACAACATTCAAATCCAGGATATGACCCAGTTGTGGACTACAGCATCCACATCCCTCACAAGGGAATGACAATAATATTTACTGTAGTAGTGTATTCGTCACACAGACACACACACACACACACAACACACACACACACACACACACACACACACACACACACACACGCACACACACACACGAGCGCGCGCGCACGCACGCACGCACGAACGCACACACAAAAACAGATGGACAGATGCATATAATATCTATGTATTTGTGTATCTATCTATCAACCTATTCATCTATCTATTTATCTACCTAACAATCTATTCACCTATCTATTTATATATCTATCTCTCTTTATCTACCTGCCCACGAAAATGCCTATCTTCCTACCTACCTATCTATCTATCTACCTCTCCCTCTCTCTCTGTATATATTTATATATATATATATAATAATAATAATAATAATGAATAGCATTTATATAGCACATTTCTCAAAGCAATGACTCAATGCGCTTTCATACCATGCGCATCTATACACATGCACACACAGCACATAATAACAACAACAACACAACAACAATGTAATGACATTCTAAGCGCAAATAAATTTACCAGAGATACCTATCGCACTGTAGAGGCACACTTGCGTCCGGCACACACTACAGGGCAATTAACAGTACACTCAAGAGAAAGGCACTACAATAACATAACTAACAAACAAACAAAAACCCATAACCAACAGCCAGCATGCACATGAAGTAGCCTACATGTGACAAACGAGACCGTCAAGACAACACAATATATTAACTAGCTAAGAAATACATTAAAAGATGTGTCTTCATGAAGACTTAAACGGGATAAAGTGGAGCATGTCTGACGGCTGGTGCAGAGAGTTCCAGATCGGCGCAGCAACACCAAAAGATCTACGACTCAGTTTGAGGTGTAATGGGTACAACAATTTAGTTATCATTCGAAGACCGCAGGGTTCTAGTTGTGGTGCGTGATTTCAAGGCAGCTGACAGAGATGGAGCAAGCGAGCCTTCAGAGTGACGGTATGCCAAGACCGCAACTTTGTACTGACAGCGTGCCCTTACAGGTAACCAATGAAGCTCCCTAAGCATGGGAGTCACATGGTCATATGTATCTCTGTATATCTATCTATCTATCTATAGATCTATTTATCTATCTACCTACCTATATAATCTATCCATCTATCTGTCTACCTACCTACCTTTCTATATATCTATATGTCTATCTATTTATCTATCTATCTATCTATTTATCTATCTATCTATCTATCTATCCATTCATCAACACATTTTACCATTTGATAAAGTCGTGTCACTGATGGATTCGGTTGTCCTTTTTACTCCCATACATTCATTTTCAACAGTTCAGGTTTTTCTCTATTTCTGTCGTTTTTTCTTTATAATTTGAGTTCATTTTTGGACAAGATAGGACCCAGACTACCTCACCCTCCTTATGTTTATATTTTATGTATTCGCCGAATTGTGTCCTTTTTCGTCTTATAAATGAAATGTTTACTCGCTGACATTCACATCTTTTGGGGGCAGGGTGATATATTCGTGCAAAAATGCTGAGATCATTTGTTAAAGGTTGCGAAATACAAACATGGATGCTCATCATTCCTTGCTGCTCATGATTTCCTCCTACAAAATCTTAAGACATCATTAGGGGAATGCCAGATTCTTGTTTGGATTTTCTTGCCAGCATTAGAATATAGGACATTGCCTTGACACTTTACGCTGTTTAGTATGCTACAGGAAAACTAGGGCAGCAAATGTATCCCATGCAAAGCTCTCTCTCTCACTCTCTCTCTGCATTTCTGTCTCTCTCTGTCTATGCCTCCGTCTCTGCCTCTCTCTATCTTTCTCTCTCTCTGCATGTTTTTTTTTTTAGACCGTCTGTCTTTGTCTGTCTCTGTCTATGTATGTCTATATGTCTGGCTGTCTCTGTTCGTCTTTCTTCTTTCTTCTGGCTGTCTGCCTGTGTCTGTCTGTCTGTTCTCTCTTCTCTCTCTCTCTCTCTCTCTCTCTCTCTCTCTCTCTCTCTCTCTTATATATAATTAATATATATATATAAATATAGATATATCCATCTTTCTCTATGTTTGGCTGTCTTATGTTTCTCTCTCCGCATCCTTCTATCTCTATCTCTGTCTGTCTGTCTCTGTCTGTCTCTGTCTGTCTGTCTGCCTGTCTGTCTGAATGTCTCTTATTTTAATGGGAAGGCTGGGTGAAAGAAGTTGGTGTGTTATCATCTTCTGGCAATGATTGTGTGTTTTGCTCTGATCTGTTCTCTCTCTCTCCTTCTCCTCTCTCTCTTCTCTCTTTCTCTTCTCTCTCTCTCTCTCTCTTCTCTCTCCTCTCTCTCTCTCTCTCTCTCTCTCTCTCTCTCATCATCTATCTGTCCTTCTCTTTTCTCTCTCCTCTCTCTTCCTCTCTCTCCTCTTTCTGTTCTGTATCGTATTATCTATCTGTCTTCTCTTTCTCTCTGCGATTTTACAGATCTCAGCAACATGTCTAGAATAAAAAAAACTAAAAAAAACCCAACAACTATCAACTTGACGCCAACACAACAGGCAAGCTGATAGCATGTTTCAACGCATTGTTATCACTGTCTCTGTCTCTGTCTTTCTATTTGTCAAGCTGTCTGTTTATCTGTCACTGTCTGTCTTTCTCTGTCTCTCTCTCTCCTTCTCTCTCTCACTGTGTGAATTTACTGATCTTTGCAACATGTCTAGAAAAACGATCAACTTGACACCAACACAACAGGCAGGCTGAGAGCATGTTACAGTGCATTGTTACCATTTTCTCTGTCTCTGTCTATTTGTCAAACTGTGTATCTGTCTCTCTCTGTCTGCATGTCTCTGTCTCTGTCTCTGTCTCTGTCTCTCTCTCTTCTCTCTCTCTCTCTCTCTCTCTCTCTCTCTCTCTCTCTCTCTCTCCTCTCTGTGTGAACTTACAGATCTTTGCAACATGCCTACAAAAAAACGATCAACTTGACGCCAACACAACAGGCAGGCTGACAGCATGTTACAGCGCATTGTTATCACTTGTTCTGTCTCTGTCTGTCTATCTGTCTATGTCTGTCTGTCTCTCTGTCTGTCTTTCTCTCTCATTCTCTCTCTGTCTCTGAATTTACATATCTTTGCAACATGTCTAGAAAACTGATCAACTTGACGCCAACACAACAGGCAGGCTGACAGCATGTTACAGCGCATCGTTATCATTTTCTCTGTCTCTGTCTGTCAATCTGTCAAGCTGTCTTTCTGTCTGTCTGTCTCTGTCTTTATCTCTCTCTCTCTCTCTCTCTCTCTCTCTCTCTCTCTTCTCTCTCTCTCTCTCTCTCTCTCGCTCCCTCTCTCTCTTATTCTCTCTGTGTTGAATTTACAGATCTTTGCAACATGTCTAGTCAAACGATCAATTTGATGCCAACACAACAGGCTGCTAACAGCTCATTGTTATCACTTGTCTGTCTTAATCTGTCAAGCTGTCTATCTGTCTGTCTATGCTCTCTCTCTCTCTCTCTCTCTCTCTCTCACTCTCTCTCTCTCTCACTCTCTCTCTCTCTCTTCTCTCTCTCTCTCTCTCTCTCTCTCTCCTCTCTCTCTTACTTCTCTCTGTGTGAATTTACAGATCTTTGCAACATGTCTAGATATAAAAAAAACCGATCAACTTGACGCCAACACAAGAGGCAGGCTGACAGCTCATTGTTATCACTACTTGTCCTTACGCTGGACATTCAGTGCACTTCATTATCTCCTTGCTTTGTGGGTCAGAGCGGGAAAAAAGGGAGACAGAAGGACCAATCACACGCGCTAAAGAATACGCACCAATCGATATGGCCGTTACCTTGTTAAGCTAGTGTTAGCTTACCATTCACAAATGAAAGCGTGTCGCTTTCATAACAATTACAACCACACACACACCACACACATCACACACACACACACACACTCATACTTATAATTATATACATATATTATATAATTATATGTTATATATAAATGATATATAATAGAAATATATCCCATATATAATATATATATTATATATATATAGAGGAGGAGACTGAAAAGGCATACCATTTGCTCTCATCATTACCATTGTTACATGCCTTTATGACATGAACATTAAGTCAACAATACAAGTTTTTACATGCTGACTTTAAATATATAAGAAACAAAAGAAGAAATAACAAATTCCAAACAAGAAGAGAAAGTAAAAAAAACAACCCTCAAGGGCAGTGGTTATAATTATTCCCTTTAACCTGTATACTATTTTTTAGGAGTCCCCCCAGCGCTTGGCTTTCATCATAGTTTTTGGTTAAACAGCGCTGGAGGAAACAGCAACATGACAAGGCTGTCTGACGAAAGACTTCCCCACTCATGGATTTACACTTTACAGAGTAGTCTTTAGTGTCTGACTATGACTCTCTGACCAGGAGGCTTGACTTGCCCAGTCCTTATGTGCTACAACCCTGGGGGATGATTGGAGATTATCTCCAAGTGTCATTGTCCATATGCCCTCTTGCCTGAGAGAGTAGGGCTGTGCTGTGGGCCAGGACTTTCCTCTATAATGAAATTCCCGCCCAATTTCCGAAACAGCAGCTGCATCCTTTGCTGTTTTGATGTCATCATTGAACGCTATGGATAAGCATTGATTATTCAAGGGAAAAACATCTGGTTTATGCGTCACTCATTAGTCATCACGCAGGTAACAGACACATGTCTTCTATTTCTTTTTTGGGGGGGTTATTTTGCAAACAGCATGATATCTCTTCTCTCCTCTCTCTCTCTTCACTCATCTTCTCTCTCTCTACTCTCATCTCTCTCCTACTTCTCCATCTCTCTTCTCTATATGCTGTCTGTCTGCTTCTCTCTGTACACACGCACAACAACACACACACACACAACACACGCATGTCCCCTTTCCTCTATATCTGATAAATTCTTCAAACCTCCAGTTTCCTCTAAACTGTAAAACTTTGACATAACTAGCTTTGATAAGAAGTGTCGAATCCATTTTTGGTCTCAACACCTCAAAATAGAATAATAGAACTTGGCTGGAGCTGTAAATGTGACGCCAAGCAAGAAACCTCTCACTGCATAAATAGCAGGAGGATGCCACACGGATTCGGGATCTGATTGAATTAGTACTGTTAGTGACAATGGACAGGGGAGAGGCTACTTTGTCTCCTCATGTTCTCTCTTTCTTTCCCTTGAAACTTCTTCTCCCTTCTCTTCTGGTGCACATCATGTTTCCAATTAGTTTGAAAACTTACAGGTGTGTTTGTAGGTTCTCCAGTTTGTCTATTTCTATCTATTGTGTAGTCGACGAGTGGGACTTAGCTCACACAGTTTTCCATTCCTCTCCTTTTGCCTTTCAGGTTTTGTTGAGTTCTAGGCTGTCCATTCGCTGATGTTATCCTCATCTTCCTTGGTCTGCCTCTTCATTTCCTCCTTGACAGTGCCTTGTAAAACTGTCTTTGCAAGTCATTTGGATCTTGTGAATGCCCATACCATTTACTTTTCAAGCTTTTCAACGATTCTAGAGGTTTCATAGGTCATATGGTTTCTATCACTCATGTTAATCGACACAGTCTTTCGTTCTTTTATGTGGTCTTTATGGATTGCAACAGTCTCGATGAATGCATCTCATCTCTCGCTCTTACTCTTCTCCTCTCATCTCAGTCAGTCGATTCACCTACGTTGGATCTGCAATGAGCGCATTGTCTTCTTGGAGTTGCAGATATCTTTTTCTCTCAGATGGTTTTAGTTTGTCTCTCCTTATTTGTGGTCTGCCTCTTTAACATCCTCGCAAAGTGACATTTTCATCACACAAATCAATATACTTAGCATATCCCTTACTTATAGTGTCTTCAACCTCCTTTTGCTGATATGTATTGGTCATTAGTTTGACATTGATGCTCTCTGATATCATTATATTGTTCTACACTCAATATTAGTAAACTGGTCTTGGCGTAACCCTCATTACACAAAAATGGACAGAGTCAAAGTCATTGAATATCTCATTACAATCAATCAACTGCAAGGCATGGTCTCAAGCCTTCAGCTGTCTTCTATGAATACACATCCTTTATGGAACATGAGTAAAAGAATCATGACACAGGAGAAAGTGCTATCTGTTCGCAATGTCCTCCGTGTACTAAGTGAAAATTATTCTTTTATGAAGTGGTGCAACTTGATTGTGTTCCTTTCAATCACTATCTGATGGAGGCAAATCTTATTCAGCCTTCTTAAGAAATCCAACAATTCCGAGTTCTTTATCTGGATTAAGTTCCATCACACGGTGCATGTCAACAAGTAAATAATCAGCGTAACAGATTGCGAAATAGAAAGGTATTGGTAATCTGGGTGTCATGAACATAAACAGTTGAAGGAACACAGTTCGACTAAGCCTAGTACCTGTCATAGTCATTCAAATACTGAAGTATTCACCCTCAGATTTATCGCTCAGTTGGTCAGTTTCAAATACATACATCACATTGTGGTGTGGTTTGTCTTGTGTGGTTTTATTTGTGGTGTGTTAGTGTGTGTCATAGGTCCCGTTAATGTTGTGGTCATAAGGCCGAGGTCTTAGAGACTCCTCAACTTCTCTAGGGGCCAGCATATTGAGGGCGATCTCCATTTCATCTCCCTCGCTACCTTACCTTCCCTGACCCTTAAGAGGCAGGTACCCATTTACAGCTGATTAAACTGGGGGAACTGTACTGAAGCCAAGGCGTACAAACGGTCGTCCATCCAAGTGGTAACCACGCTCGATGATGCTTAATCATTACTGGGAGAAACCAAGAAACACCCACTTAAAAAAACTAAATGGTCCTTGATGATTGCTTGTCTAGAGGTTACGCCCCTTCTTTAGAAAGGAAAGGTCGGGGTTCTTTACAGGTTTGTGCTCTGTATGCGCCCAAAACTTTTCCCCAATCCACTGAACAATGAGTGGGAATATGGTTTTCTCTCTCTCTCTCTCTCTCCTCTCTCTCTCTCTCTCTCTCTCTCTCTCTCTCTCTCTCTCTCTCCTCTCTCTCTCTCTCTCTCTCTCCTCTCTCTCTCTCTCTCTCTCTCTCTCTCTGTCTGGATGGGATAGCCTCGAGGTTAGAACATTGCTCTCATAATCTGACAAACCGTGTTTGAATCTCGTTCAAGAGGATTTTTTCCCTGGAGTTAACCTTAGTGCAGACTTCACTCTCCCCAAAAGTCCTTTGGATGAGACTATAAACCGAGGCACCGTGTGCGAACGCACGCAGAACATATTGCGCACACGTTAAATCATGTTCCGCTTTTCGTAAGAGTAGACCATTGTGTGCCAGTGGGAACAGATGACAAATGTATAAAACCGCATTCACACGGGGCTGGATGTAAAAAGTACACGAGTGATCATGCGATCTCGACCCCATACCTGCTTCTCTTTTCGCGCAGTGCCTGCCACAGCTTATACCCGCTATCACAAAAACAGTAAACTCATCTCTTGTTTCTGGAAATGTTCCTTCTGCTCTTAAAACTGCTTTAGTCACACCATTACCTAAAAGCATGACCTTGACCCTAACATTCTGAAGAATTACAGACCTGTTTCCAACCTACCTTTTATCTCTAATGTCCTTGAAAGAGTAG
>CM054135.1:6199577-6219577 GCA_028751875.1 Rapana venosa
TGTGCTGTGAAAAGTAATGAGTGTGTCCTTTTCTTGTCGATAATGAAGTGCTAACTCGTCGACGTCTACATTTTGGGGGACTTGATTTCGTGCAAACGTCCAAGTTCTTTTTGGGAAGGTTGCGAAATAAAAACATGGACATTCATCATTCCTTATTTGATATTGTTTTTCAGTTTGTGCAAAATCTCCAGACAGCTTTATCGGAATATCAAATACCTGTATGCACCTTATTGTTAGCGTTAGAAAGTGGGACACTGCCTTGACATTCTTACAATGGTGAGTGTGTTAAAGAAACTGGATGCAACTGTGGCCTGTGAAACTCTCTCTCCTCTTTCTCCTCCTCCTCTTTCTTTCTCTCTTTCTCTCTTCTTTCCATTTCTCATCTTTCTTCTCCACTCTCTCTCTCTCTCTCTCTCTCTGTTGATTTTTGTTTCGTTGAGTAGTGTGCTGATGGTGGGTGTTTGGTCTTGTTGTTGAGATGAAATGATAGTTCTAATCAAGCAAAGCGGGTGAAAAAAATGTGCCTCATAGCTTATTTTGTAACCTTGTAAAATATTCATCCATTCATTCATTCATGCATCAATCTTCATTCATCCATCCGTCATCATTCACATCATTCATCTCTCTCTCTCTCTCTCTCTCTCCCTTCTCTCTCTCTCTCTCTCTCTCTCTTCCCTCTCTCTCTCTTCTCTCTCTTGGAAGAAGGTGCAGGATGGTTAAGACGTTAGGCCGTGTGCGAACGCACCAGAACATCTTGCGAACAACGTTAAATCTGTTCCGCTTTTCTAACAGCATTATGTGCCGAGGGAACGATGACAAAATTTACAAAACCGCATACACATGGAGACTGAATGTAAAAAAACCATAAGTCTTATTCCATTACATCATATAAAAGAATAAATAAATAAATAATAATAAATAAAAATATCTCTTTCCACCTGAAAAGAAACATGCAGAAAAGACTGATGGACCAAGTAAAGTCAGACAAATGAATGCCTGTGTCCTGGTTATAATGAGCATTGTTATACCGCAATATCTAAGACAGACAAAGTGTGCACACTACATTGTTTCCTTGTTCGGTGGCCGGATAGAAACAAGACAGATGACCAATCACGTACACTAACGTATTCCCATTAATATTGACAGTGCGCTTGTTAAGCAGTCTTGGCTCATTGACGAAATGTGTCGCCATGATAAAAACCAATATTCAGTCACCATTCATGATTCCATCGTTTCCTATAATGGTTATATTAATTTCAAGAATTAGAAAATGGGAGGTGATGCTCATTACCTTCTCCCACTTTTCGTTGAAATATGATGGAATGATGCATTGTAAACTAGAGAAAGAGAGAATGAATAAATCTACAGTAGAACCATTTCTTGTATCGGTAGTCTGATCTTTTATCCGCAAGATCATGTTGAAAAAAAAGGACGTTCAACATATTATTTACTCTAGCATCTAAACTTCATCTTCATCATCCTGAATGAAAAATATATGATTACTTTTGCCTTGCCTTGATTCTTCATCCATTCTACTCTCATCACTCTCTCTGTCTCTGTCAATCTATTTGTCTCTTCTGTCTGTCTGTTGTTTGTCTGCCTGCCTGTCTGTCTATCTACTGTCTATCTATCTATCTTCATCTTCTATTTTCGCTATCGTCCCCTCTCTCTCTGTTCTCTCTCTCTCTCTCTCGTCATCTCTCTCTTGTCAGTCTGTCTCTCCAATGTCTCTGTCTCTGTTTTCTCTCTCTGTTGTCTGCTGTCTGTCTGTCTGTCTGTTCTCTTTTGTATACACTCTCTCTATCTCTCTCTCTTCTCTCTTCTCTCTCTCTTTCTTTGCATTCTTTCTTCTTTTTTCCATTACATTATTGAAATAACTTTTCTTGAACTTCATCATTTTGTCTTAATATTATTATCGTGTATGTTATTATATGTGTGTGTGTATGTACATTCGTTTATTTATGTTTGAATATAATATATATGTATATATATACTATAGTATATATGTTGGTTTAATGTATGTATATATGTATAGTGTGTATGTTATGTGCATGTATGTATGTGTAATGTTATGTGTATGTATATGATGTATATATAATAAGCAATATGTTATCATTATATATATATATGATAATATAATATAATATATATAATAATATATATATTATATAACTATATAATATAATGTGTGTGGGAGGGGTGTGCATATGAAATTATTACAATGCCTATCCATGTTTGGCTTATTCCTGTTTATGTTTCTTAAAAAAAATAGTGTTTTCATGTATAAATTAGATGGGATAGAATTTCAGAAAAGTCATCATCAATGTAGATTTTTCTTCTTATATCATTTTTATGCTATGTATTGCACATTAATACTTCGATTTTTTTTTTCAGAGGCTAGTAAAAAAGCTATTGTTATGCTTATCTATAACCCTCTATAAATCAAAAATTTGTTCATTGTTCATTGTTCAAAATTGTTCATCTCATCTCTCTCTCTCTCATCTCCTTCTCTCTCTCACATCTCTCCTCATCTCTCTCTACTCATCATCTCTCTCTCTCTCATGTAGTACAGTGCTGTGTTTCTAGAGCGTTTCATTTAGCAGGACAGAATAATGTAATGATGTATAGAATTATGTTTCTCCCCATGAAAAGCTGTTGGCCTGTATTGGTTAAATTCCATGTTTTTTTCTCTCTCTCCTCACACATTCACTCGTACATCCACTACACACACACACACACCAGAAGCGTGCAGCCAAACCCAACAACACAACACACAAAAGAAACACCAAAACCCACACACCACACACACCACACACACACAGAAGTGACAAGACCAACAACAACAAACAACAACACACACAACACACACACACAGAAGTGAGCAAGATCAACAACAACAACAACACACACACACACACACACACACACACAAACACACCACACACACACACACACACACACACCACGACGCACACACACGCACTCACACAAATACACACACAGAGACACAAAACCATGGTTACTATCGACTATTAACTTTCACTCAATTAAAGATAAAAGAGAATGTGTAGGGGACGCAGGCTGAAAGACATTTTTGTTTAATCAGTCATCTTAAGACTTAGTTTAGGCCATCATTAGAGAAGGTAACTGATGGGAACCTAACGCGATGATAGCCTACCATTTTGGTTAATTATGACCGCTATTTGGTACGCCTTTACCGTACTAAGTACAAGTATGCCTAACATATCGTTCATTCTTCTTGACTTTTTCACAGCTTTCAACACATGGCACGGTCCATTCACTTGTGACGATAAACTGGAGCTTATGATTGTAGTTTCATCCATGTGTCTCTAATTGTGATGATGCTTGTGGTGGTGGTAATAGTGGTGGTAGTGATGGCGGTGAAGGTGGTGGTGGTGGAGGTGGTGGTTATTTATCTGTGTGTGTGCCTGCATGCGCGTTGCGTATGTGTGTGTGTTGTGTGTGTGTGTGTGCGTTTGCGTGCTGTTTGTGTGTCTGTGTGCGTGTGTGTGTATGTTAGGGCACATACTTATCACCCCCCAAAAAAAATCAGTCTTCTGTAGGAAATTAAAACATATAATGAAACTCGATTGTTCATGTTCCACACAACATTGCACAAGCGAAGTATCATCTCACCAGTTAAGTTACCTACTCCCACCAAGTCGTGGATACTTTAATAGCGTTTCCATTCAGACTTACCTGACAGCATGCCACCGACATATGCTGCTGAGTCATGATAATTAAAAGTCAAGTCCACACTACATCGAACGTACAGTGTCATGGAAGGACGCGTAAAGAGTGTGGGGATGCGCCAGTGTCTGGTTCGCTACGTGGATCACCAAAGATATAGACTTGACTAATGAGCATCACTGGATCTCTCAGAAGGAGCCTGGGTGCCAGACTGACTGTGCAGGTGTTAAGACACACATACAGGAGGTAGAGCTAATACTTGCTGATTTAATGATAGCCATGGCTTGTTAATGAGAGAATGACCTGTGACAAGTTAGTAGTTTGGGTTTTTTTAAGGGGGGGGGTTAAAGTTGTGTAAGTAGTATAATCCTGTGCTTACGTTAAAAGTCTACTTCTCAAGTTATCAAAATCATAGTATTTATTTTCTTTACACCTTCTTAAGGTACACGGAAAAGCATACACAAAACTATCCAAATCATCATTAGCAATCAGTATTTACCACTTGGTTTTTTGTGGACAGGAAGTATATAAACCTTCAAAAAGCAACAATCAAAGGCAAAAAATGTTGACCATCAAATCACAAAACTCAATCAGCTATATAATGAATTGAAAAAGAGCTTTCTAACATAAAATAAAATAATAATTAATCAATGAAAAATTAATCCACTGGCTCCATCAGTTTTTCTTAAGTGTTCCACTTAGTACGTTGTGATTAAATAATGTCTCCTCCTCCTCTTCCTCTTCTTCTTTTTTCCTTTTTCCTCTTTTTCTTCTTCTTTGTCGTCATCACTTAAATGATCAGACAACAACTATTGCTGTATGTCATAACTTATGGGAAAAAATGTGTTGCGCTGCCATTACGCACCTGATACGTCAAGCTCGGTGCATCCTACCTGGGTTTGGCAAAAAAATACAAAACGTCCTAAATTGCATTGCTTTAGTCTATCAAGATAACTTTGCATATCTTGAAAAAAGCATTGCAATGATTGTATATTGAAGTGCATGCAACCAAAGAAAAAAACACACGAAAACACAACAAACAAAAAAGAGGAGACTTACTGTATTTTTCCAAAAAAGGTTTACAAACAGTCGTGATTTAAAAAGAAAACTAAAACAGATCAAAACTGTTTTCAACTTCAACGTGAAATTAGATCACCAAACAAACTAAACATCAAAGTACTTAACATTTTTAGAATCTGTACTTGTTATAATCCCATGCACATTATACGCCAAACACTTCTCTCTAGATACTAACAATGTCCAGATAAACCTTTTTTTAAAATAATTTCATCAATCGTTACATCCGCATATGGAAAGCTGCAGAAGTATGGACACAGAAAAGAGAACATTAGCGCTTGTAGGACTTTCCGTTCCATTTTCAGACTGTGACCTTTGTTCATCCATAGCTGAATGGCCAGCCTAACACCAGCTGACATTGTATCGTTCCTATCGATTGGTGCAAATTGTCAGAGCGTGTGATTGGTCCTTCTGTCTCCCTTCCAAATGCCAGCGACCACCAAAAACATGGCGATAATGCAGTGCACTGAATGTCCAGCCTGGGGACAAGTGGGGATAACAATGCCCCGTAATAACCCAGGGACACTGGCTCTCAACCTGCCTTTTACGTTCCCGTAAAGTCAGTGTTTTTTCTGTCTTGAAAGAGACAGAGGGAGGGAGAGGGAGAGAGAGAGAGAGAGAGAGAGAGAGAGAGAGAGAGAGAGAGAGAGAGAGAGAGAGGAGAGAGGGAGAGAGGAGAGAGAGAACTCGAACCGAACTCAAACTGTTTATTGAGAGTAAGATAAGCACAGGCTCTTACACCAGCTACAACAGAAAACAGGGATAAAGAGCAAGAGAAGCAGAGAGAGAGAGAGAGATGAGAGAGAAGAAGAGAGAGAGAAGAGAGCACAAGCAGGGCATGACAGACAGACAGACAGACAGACAGACAACAAGACAGAGATAAGAGCAACACAAACAACAAAAACAGAAATACAGACAAACAGACACAGAGATACAAAACGTGTGAATGAAGAAAGAAAAGATACAGAAAACATCAGAGGGACAGGAATGAAAACATGCATCAGATAGTGACGAAGAAAACCAAGACAGAAATTCACCCCAACCCCACCACTCACCCACCACCCAACAAAAGAACAGAAAAACAACCCCAAAAACAACAACAACAAAACCATACAAGAAACAGAAAACAAACACGATAGTCAAACTAACAGAGGACAAGAAGAAGAAGGAGAAGCAAAAGACAACAGACATTCTTTACAAACCTGTCACCATTCACTCACTAATGCCCTGTCATTACTATCACTAGAAAAAAACAACAACCCAACAACAACACCATCCACAGCCATTGAAAAGACAATACACTTGCCTTCTATCCATAGACATACTACGCATGAGTCTCTGCAGGAATGTAGCATGGGCAGAGCCAGGCAAAGAAGATGTTTCTTTCATCATCGTTCACAAAGGGGTCATCGTCTCCCGTTCTCTCGACCTGCAACAACCCTCCCTCACATCTCTCCACGTCTTTGTATCTTCCTTGTTCCTGTCTTTACCTTCCTTTTTTTCCCTCGTAGAGTTCACTTTCCACCTGCTCTATCTATCAAGTCCTTCTGCTTTTCTTTTTTTCATCCTTTTTTTTTTCGTTGTGCTTTGTTACTTGTTTCAGATGCATTTTTTTTTTCCAGCTGCAGCTGTGCTTTGTGTGTTTTTTTGGCTCTGTCTCTCACTGTCTTTGTGTGTCTCTGTCTCTCTCTCTGTCTCTGTCTTTCTCTCTCTGTCTCTCTCTGTCTCTCTCTCTCTCTCTCTCTCTCTCTGTCTCTCTTTCTCTCTCTCACTCTCTTTCTTATGACTGAAATTCATCCAGAAAAAAAAGTATATATCCTTTGCTAACTTCATTTCAAATAGTAATGCAAGATTATACGTGTGTCCATGATCTTAGCAGATATGTTTATCATGCCAACAAACGCCGCTAATGTCATTAGGAAACCCGCTGTTGATTCCTTTGATTTACTGCTGTTTCCTTTAAAATGTATTTGTTCTACTGTAATGCCACATTCAACACACCCAGTCATTCCTCATTGCCCCCCCTTTTTTTTCCTTTTTTTGGTAACGGGTTGTATGGCCTATACAATTAAATTCTTGAGTTCTTGAGTTCTCTTACCCTGTGTTTTGTTGTTGTTATTGTTGTTTATTTGTTTACATCTGTTCACTCTTAGTAATATTAGACGAACATATATGTTACTCTGTGTATGTGTGTGTGTGTGTATGTTTCTGTGTGTATATGTGTTTGTGAGTGTGCAGTGTTAAACTATCTCTACATGAAAGCGTCTTGTGTGTTGATTACACTAGAAGGGCCTGGTCACACAGCTTACGTAACAACTCGGAGTCCAAGGGCTTGAGGAGAGTGTGTTGAGGAAAAGAGGCTGTGGGGACTCTCTAGAACTTTGTGTTGGGCCATGCATGTTTCATCCCAGTGAGCTTCTGCTCTTTTTTTAAAATCTGGTCTGTATTTCCCAGTCTTTGCGGGTGTGTGAGTGGAGGAGACAAAGGGCTTGAGGATGTTGAAGAGCATGGGGTGACACTCTCTAGGGTTTTGTGTCATGTTTCATCTGAGTCAGTCCTAGCTCTTTTTAGCTATTTTCTTTTTCTCAGTCTTTAACTCGCTGGTGTGTGTGTGTGTGTGTGTGTGTGTGTGTGTGTGTGTGTGTGTGTGTGTGTGTGTGTGTGTGTGTGTGTGTGTGTGTGTGTGTGTGTGCCTGTGTGTTTCGCGCGCGTGTGTGTGTGGGAGGGGGTGGGTGGGTGTGTTTGTGTCTTTGTATCTGTCTGTCTCTCTGTCGTCTGACTGACTTGATGTATCTCTCTCTCTCTCTCTCTCTCTCTCTCTCTCTCTCTCTCTCTCTCTCTCCTCTCTCTCTCTCTCTCTCTCTCTCTCTCTCCTCTCTCTCTCTCTCTCTCTCTCTCCTCCTCTCTCCTCCTCTCTCCTCTTCACCCTCTCTCCTCCCGCACTCCACCCTCTCCCCCTCCCTCCCTCCCTCTCTCTCCACCCCCTCTCCACCTCTCCTCTCTCCCTATCCCCCCCCCTCTCTCTCTCTCCCGTTCACCTTGTTCCCCTAAAATGGCCTTGCCTGAAGATGTCCATTTCTTCATCAGCAGGAGGGAGACAGAGGAAAGCCCCACTGCTTCTGTGAACCCCTCAGAGACTGGAGGACCAGAGGAGATTGTGTCAAGCATCGAGTGAAGCTGTCTGCAGCCTTGTGTCTGTCTGGTCAGTCTATATCCCATGTGTGTGTGTGTTCGTGTGTGTGTGTGTGTGTGTGTGTGTGTGTGTGTGTGTGGTGTGATGTGTGTGTGTGAGTGTGTATAGGTTTGTGTGTAGGTGTGTGTATGTGTGTAGGTGTGTGTATGTATGTGTATGTAGTTGTGTTTGTAAAGTGTGGTATAGTATGTATTGTGTTACCGTGTGTGTGTGCTGTTGTGTGTCTTTATATTGTCTGTTTTCTGTCTATCGTTCTCTCTCGTTACTTGTTGTCTTCTCTCGTCTCTCTCTCTGTCTCTCCCTCCTCTCTCTATGTCTCTCTTTCTTCTCCTCTCTCTCTCTGTCTCTTCTCTCTCTTCTGGCTGTCTGCCTGTGCAACTCTCTCTCTTTATCTCTCTTCCTCTCTCTCATCCCTCCCCCCCCCCTCTCTCCCCATCTCTATCTATATTGGAATTTACATGTACTTAAACTTAAAGAAAGTTTTTAAGCAATGTATCATTACCATTGACAATTGTTCAAGTAAATGATATACAAACTAGTTTGTCTAACTACATTTTTCATTCTATTAACAAAAGAATAATGTTTCGCAAATCTTATTGAAAACTGCTACGATTTGTATACTCATATGATGATTTTTTTTAGACAGCATCTTCTTCTATGATTGGGTTGTGATTGATTTAGTTTATAATCAAGAAATAGATAAGTTTTTTCTTTTGTATTCAGTCATGAACTGTTTACTGACATAACTTTTTCATTATTGCATGTATATGTTGGTGTTTTCTTCTCTAATCAGTCAAAATCATTATTTGTTTGTGTATTTTGCTTGCCAATGATATGAAAACCCATTGTTCTATCAAGCCCAACAAATGTATTGTGGTCCAAGGCCAATGTACATTAAATCATTCAGTTCAGTGTTCAGTGTTCTCCATCTCTATCTCCCTCTCTCCCTCCCTCCCTCCACCTCCCTCCCTCCTATCTCTCTCATCCTCCTCATTGCCTCTTCTCTCTTTCTCTCGTTCCCTTGTTCCCTAATGGCTTGCCTGAAGATGTCCATTTCTCATAGCAGAGGGAGACAGAGGAAGCCACTGCTTCTGTGAACCCTCAGAGACTGAAGACAAGATTGTGTCAAGCATCGGTGAAGCTGTCGCAGCCTTGTGTCTGTCTGGTCAGTCTATACTGGTGTGTGTTGTGTGTGTGTGTGTGTATGGGAGGGGGTATTGTGTATATTGTGTTGCGCGTGTGTGGTGGTGTGTGTGCGTGTGCTGTGTGTGTGTGTGTGTGTGAATAGTGTGTGTGTATGTCTGTTTGTCGTTTGTTTGGTCTTTCAGTCGTCTGTCTGTTTATCTGTCTGTTGTATTTCATCTCTCTCTCTATCTATATAATCTCTCTCTCTCTCTCGCTCTTCTCTCATCTCAATCACCTCTCTCCCTCTCCCCCCCCCCTCTCACTCGCTCTCACTCTCTTTCACTCTCTCACTCTCTCTCTCCTCTCTCTCCCTCTCATCTCCTCTCTCTCTTCCCCTCTCTCTCTCCTCTCTCTCCCTCTCTCTCTCTCCCTCTCTCTCTCTTTCCCTCTCCTCTCTCTCATCCCTCTCCTCTCTCTCTCACCCTTTCTTCTCTCCCTCACCGTCCCTCTCTCTCCTCTCTCTCTCCCAATGTTTTTTTCCGTTAAATTAAGAACCCGTCCTTTCTCTCCTTGTCTCTACATGTTTTTCTTCTTTCTTTCTCACTCTCTCTCTCTTATCTCCCTTGTCTGTCCTCTCTCTTTGTCTCTCCTCCTCTCTCTCCTCTCTCTCCCTCCCCCCTCTCTCTCGTTCACTTTTTCCCTAAATGGCCTTGCTCTAAATGTCCATTCTCTTCATCACAGTAGAGCAAGGAAAGCTCCACTGCTGTCTGTGAACCCCTCAAGCTGAGACAGAGGAGATTTGTCATAGCTCGATGAAGCTTCTGCAGCCTCTCTTCTTCTGGTCGTCTATATTCTGGTGTGTGTGTTGTGTGTGTGTGTTGTGGTGTGTTGTTGTGCTGGTGTGTTTGTGTGTGTGTGTATGTGTGTGTTCTGTGTGTGTGTTGTTCTTGTGTGGCGTATGTGTGTGTAGTTGTTTGTTGTTGTGTTGTGATGTATGTGTTGTGTGTCTGTCTTCTTCTGTCTATTTTGTCAGCTTGGTTAAGCTGTCTTGCCTTTGTGTCTGACTGGTCAGTCTATATCTGGTGTGTTGTTAGTGTGTGTGTGTGTTGTGTGTTGTTGTTGTGTGTTCGTTTGTGTGTGTGTGTGTATGTTGTTTGTTGTATGTGTGTGCAAGTGTGTTTGTGTGTGTGTTGTGTTTGTAAGTGCATGATGTGTTATAATGTGTGTAGGTGTTTGTGTGCGTGTGTGTATATGTGTGTAGGTGTGTGTATGTATGTGTGTTTGAGAGTGAGGATGAGTGTGTGCTGTGTGCTGATGTATATAAGTGTATTAGTTAGTGTGTAGTGTGTTAGTTATGTTGTGCTTGCTGTTGTGTGTTTTTTTCTTTTCTTGAGTATATGGTAGACAATGCGTTTTGTTTTCTACGTGTGTATCTATAACCTACCCCTCTCAATCTTTTGTCTGTCTATAAACCTCTCTCTTCTCTCTCGTTCTCTCTCTCTCTCTCTCTCTTCTCTCTCTCTCTCTCTCTCTCTCTTCTTTGTCTGTCTCTATGTCTCTGTATATGCCTGTCTCTTTCTAGTCTCTTTTCTCTGTTTTGTTGTGTGTGTGTGTGTGTGTGTGTGTGTCTTTCTCTCTTAATTAAATCAATCCATTATTTCACAAAAAGAGAAATCCAATGCGTTTGTGTTTCTCTGTCTGTGTCTCTGTCTCTCTGTTTGTTTCTGTCTCTCTCTGTCTCTGTCTCTCTCTCTCACTCTGTCTTGTCTCCCTCTGTCTGTTTCTGTCTCTCTCTCTCTCTTTCTCTCTTTCTCTCTGTCTTGTCTCTCTCTCTCTCTCTTTCTGTCTTTCTCTCCGTCTGTGTCTGTCTTCTATCTGTGTCAGTGTTTGTCCATCTGTCTGTCGTTGTGTCTGTTGTTGTTGACTTCATTTAACGTCTGTCGTCGTGTCTGTATGTGTCATTGTTTGTCCATCTGTCTGTCTGTCCGTCTCTCGTCTTCTTTCTTCTTCTTCTTCTTCTTCTTCTTCTCTTCTTCCTTCTTCTTCTTCTTCTTCTTCTTCTCTTCTTCTTCTTTCTTCTTCTTCTTCTTCTTCTTCTTCTTCTTCTTCTTCTTCTTCTTCTCTCTCCTTCTTCTTCTTCTGGCTGGTACCACTGTTGTTTTAGTTGTTGCCGTAGCTGTTGTTGTTGTTGTTGTTGTTGTTGCTAGATAATCAATCGTTTTCTTTTTTAACGTGTTATGCTTAAAATCTGCGTTTCTAATTCGTTTCATATTGTTTCTACGCGTTCTTGAAAAACTGTTTGTTTCTAAATCATGTATTTTTAGATTGCATATCTGCGCATTACTCACTCAAAATGTAGAAAATAGACATCGCATTTCATTTTTTTTAATCTATCCATAAATTTTCCATGCATCTATTTCATTGCTCTTTTCTTTAAAGGTGATGGACAGCTTTGACAATCCTGACCTTTTTTTGTTGAGAATTGACCTTGAGGCATGTGAACGCAGCTGCTGTGTAGCTAAGGATGATTTGCACAAAATTGTCACCGGCATCTGAATTATGTTAGGGTTACCAAAGGTTACACTTCTTTTTACCTTCATTATAGAATGGTAATTGCGTATATAAAATTGAGTTGAACCAGGTTTTGATTTTGGGGGTTGTTTAAATTTTTACTACGAAACGATATTTTGGAAATTTCAAAAGAATCCTTACACCGATGGTTTTTTTCCCCGTTACGTTTTGAAGTTTGTTTAATATAAAACAAATCTGTTCTCTCTCACACACACATACACGCAAACACTCACTCACTTTCTCTCTCTCACTCTCTCTCTCTCACACACACACACACTCACACACACAATCTCTCTCTCTCTCTCACACACACACACACACACACACACACACACACACACACACACACACACACACACACACACACACACCACGCACACACGCACGCACACGCACGCACATTTGACGAGATATGTCAAGCAGAAAACTTCGTAAAAGTGAAAGGATACTCTAGTCTTTAGCTCGTCATAATGCTTTCCTGATTTATGGCGTGTGTGCAGAGATCATTGATGTATTTCCTCACTGGTCTTAATAAGTAGCATTAGCTGGTAACTGCATTAATAGAAATACTGCATGGCTGCTATTCAGTATCTTATCTTGTACCATAAGCTGTCTCCACAGGACATTTTCGCATAGTCTGGACAATGGCCAAAGTGTATATTATGTGGTCATTGGTGTAAATGTTGTTTTAAGGGAATGGAATGGGGGGGGGGGGATTAAGGTTAGGGGTGAGCGTGGGAAAGGGGGTTGGGGGCAAGATGTTATTATTCCAGAAGGTTATTATCGATCAACATGATCGACATGGTGTGATGTGGGGGTGGAGGGGGGGGGTGTGGACATCAATGTCTTGTCACTACTGCTAAAGAAAGCCTCAGGCTGTATCAATGCTCAGGAGGCGGGTTTGATTTTTGCAGGCTTGTTTTTACTCTTTCCTTTCTTGTTATCGTGCGCGCACATACACGGACACATACATACACAAAGACACTCAGACACACATACGCACACGCACACACACACGCGCGCACATACACACGCACGCGCGCACGCGCACACACACACACAGAGCGATAGACAAACTGACACACAGAAACAGACACACACAAGCACACACAGAGGTTCACTCACACATACAAAATAGAGACAGAGAGTGAGTGAGAGACACAGAGACAGAGACAGAGAGAGAGTGAAACAAAGCCACAGGAAGACAGACAGACAGACAGAGAGACAGAGGCAGCTAGACAGACAGACAGAGAGACAGAGGCAGCTAGACAGACAGCCAGAGAGACAGAGGCAGCTAGAAAGACAGACAGACAGACAGACAGAGGCAGCTAGGCAGACAGACAGACATACAGACAGACAGAGACAGAGGCAGAGACACAAAGACAAACAGACAAACATCAAGACGGACAGGCGGGCAGGCAGGCAGGCAGACATATTTTGGACAGACAGCACTAGGCCATGGTATGATTTTCATGGAACTGATAACTGACGACTGACATACTGTTAATGCACATTCTGCCTACTCTTGCATCTCTTCAGATCCTAATGACACATCATAACTAGTGACCGAATCGCAATGTTATTCTTCAACTAGTAGCCTGTGTTTCGGGGATATATCCTTTTTTTCTTCTCTACTCTGATTATAACGTTTATGACAGATTTAACAATCCATTGTGACAAGATGGTCAAGGCATTCACTGTCCTCTAAGCTAAGTGCAAGCAGCGTTGAGTCTGGTTGCTTCATGGATGAGTGACTGTTTTGGGGCATAGGCTTCAGTACAGTTCCCCGGTTCACCCATCTGCTAGCACGTACCTGCCGTTTTGAGGAGGTCAGGAAGGTAAAGCAGCGAGGGAGAGGAGATGGACAACATTCTTTCCCGTTAAAATAAAGAAAAGTTTAGGTGTCTGACATTTCAATCCCTATCGACCGACTAGGTTATGGGAACACTGTTACCTTCACCTATTAGTCCCCATTTTGTAATATTGTGTCTGTAAATGTAAATCACACTAGCTGATTATGAAAGCTGATTGAAAAGTCTATGTTTTACGTATTTTTCCTATAAGCAGATTACCGATAATGTATTTCCATAATGCCACAAACGTGTTTCATTTTCGCCATTACATGCAGAACACAACAGAGGGTGCAGTTTAAAGGTCGCACAAGACTACAGAGAAAGGGGATAAGTGACGTCGACTTATTATATTGCTACCTTAGCCATGACCACTGTTGTTTCAACAGTAGCATCAAAGTTCTTATGTCCTAAAACTTATTTAACAAAGGAACTTCTCAGACGATTTTATTTACATTGTTCGTGCAGCTCTTGTCATTAAAGAATAGCCATCAAAACTTTCAGAAGAACAGAGACATTCTTTTATTCCATATCTTTACATCAATACGTAAGTATATTTCCCCAAACTACAGGCTTAAGACCAAGAAATATTAATTTCCTTAAACATTTTCCCCCTCAAACAATGAAAAACAGTACGATAAACACTTTTTTTGCAAACAATGTACTCAAATCCGGAAGATGAAAAAACAACATTAACCTATTTCGCTGAAACCATGACAAGAATGTTATAGTTGTAGAAAATGCATCGTTAGTAAAAACTCATCCAAGTTAAAACAAGTCTGCAGTGGTAGTATACCTTCATGAAAACCTGCATGTAAAAGCTGAATATGAACATGTGTGGCTAGCTTTGTTGCAGCATCTAAATTCACAATATCACTCTGACCCAGCCTGTTATAATCACGTTCTTTGCTTGAGGAATAACAAAGAAAATTATATTGTCTGGGAGGTTGTGTGTACACACACACACACACACGCTCACACACACACACACACGCGCGCACACATGCACACACACTCACACACATGCACACGTGCATACACACACGTTCGTCATGTATCACTTAGAGTGAACAGACGTTAAACTGAAGACAACAGACAACACACAGACACACACGCGCGCGCGCACACACATACGCATACACACGTACACACACACGTACACACACACACGGTGCCCAAAAAAGCTGTTGTGTGTGTGTGTGTGTGTGTGTGTGTGTGTGTGTGTGTGTGTGTGTGTGTGTGTGTGTGTGTGTGTGTGTGTGTGTGTGTATGTTTAAAAAAGCTGACATTACTTTGTAGAAGTGAAGAAAATCTTAAATATACAAAACAAATTTTAAGTTAAAATGTTGAGGTTTAAACTTAATTTCAAAGTCTGTGGTTGTCGGAATGTTAATTCTCATGTTTAGCCTAAAACCAAAAAAACAAAAAAAAAACTTTGCATTTTTAAAAGAAGTTTGAAAATTAACATTAGAGTTTCGAATAACTTGTTCATAGAATAATCCCAGTAATAACTTTTTTAGAAACTTATTCTTGAAGAATCATATTATCATACATTTTCTTGATGATAACATAAATGTGCCAGTTTCACAAATGCTTTGGTCATTGTAATCCTCTTAACTGTCCTTTACAACAAGAGCACAATTTGAATAGTTATTGGTTCCTTTATGAGTTGTCCGTTTATTTTAATAGCAGTCCCGTTGGTATCTACGTTTGATTGATGTGAAGTTCATGTGTGAGCATTCGGTTATGTTGTTAGTATTAGTTATATGTTAACTAGTTATGTTTTTCAAATTATGCTACTCTAGTAGTGC
The DNA here is from genome assembly GCA_028751875.1 of Rapana venosa. Lineage (NCBI taxonomy): Eukaryota > Metazoa > Mollusca > Gastropoda > Neogastropoda > Muricidae > Rapana > Rapana venosa. The sequence goes on from CM054135.1 coordinate 6,214,916, forward strand.
TATGCTAAATTTTAGCCTACGTAGTTTCTTTTGTTTTTGACTTATAGACACACGCACGCGCGCGCACGCACGCACCCCCCCCCCCCACACACACACACACTTACACACAAACACACACTCTCCCCCCTCCATTCCCCCTCTCTCTCTCTCTCTCTTTCTCTCTCCCCTCGACTCTTTTTTCTATGTACGCACTTGAACTTACGCATGCTCATCAATACGCATACTTCCCTCCTCCTTTAAAAGTTTTCTTTTCCTTTCTTTTTTAAACCCTTTTCGCTATCGTCTGATATCCCTTAAAGTGGAAGGACTTTAAAGCGAAGAAGAAGAAGAAGAACAAGAAAAAGAACAAGAACAAGAACAAGAACAAGAAGAACAAGAACAAGAACAAGAACAAGAAGAAGAAGAAGAAGAAGAATTGCGAAGAAGAAGAAGAAGAAGAACAACAACAACAACAACGACAAAAACAGCAACAACAACAACACCAATGTGAGGAAGGAAGAGTACTACTGTATATTATATATTTACTTTTTTTCTTTTACAGAATAATCACTGTTATCTGTTGCAAACGTAGGAAATCGAACAAAATGGAGAAAACAACGTTTTAGAAATTAAAAAAACAAAAACGCAGCTTTTGTTTGATATTGATTTCATGAAATGTTATAACTTAAAACTATGTCCTTTTGGGAACTGAACAAGTTGTGACTAGTTGTTTTTGCTTAGTGTGGGTTTGCTTCTTGTTGCTGTTGTTGTTGTTGTTGTTGTTGTTGTTAGCGTGATTAAAATCGTAGTAGTCATCCAAGTATGAACCGTGTAAAAATCATCACACTGAAAATAATATAGTTATTTTTTTGTTATTCTTTAATTCCAAGAAACATTCTAGAAAAACGTATGTGTGTACTTTTTGTTTTCTTACAGCCGGTCTCTATGTGTGCAATCAGTTTTGCAAATTTTGTCATCCGTATCGACTAGCACCAATGGTCTACTCTTGCGTAAGGCAGAGCAGGCTTATAGCGTGCGCACAAGATGTTTTGCATGCGTTTACACATTAACCTCAGTTTATAGTATATTTTTATCTGTAGGACTTTCGGGAAATTGGAGTCAGTACTGATGCTAACTCGAGAGGAAGAAAATATGTACCCTCTAAGAACACACTGGATGAGAATTTCGCTTTATGACTGTGTTCGTGTATCTCATTATATTGGCAGTTGCGTGTCTACTTATGTAGTAATCGGTTTTGTTCTTTTATGAAGCGTCCATTCTGTTATGCTCACAACATCAGCATTTCCATCATAAAAGCCCAACATCATAACAATACACCAGTGGAAGCATTTGGTACTTCCTTTTGTTGTTATGGTTGTAGTAAAAAGTGACAAGGTTTTGTTGGTTTTTTTTGGACAGACCAATTGCTGGGTTTTAGCACCAACATTTTGTAACCTGGATTTATCTCATTTCTGTTATTTTTGTTTTTACTTTCTGTTATTTTCTTCTCTGGTATTTTTTTAAACATCTTTTGGGATCTAGATTTTTTTTCATGTATCTACTGCGTATTTACAAAGTGTTAACACTGAACTAAGTGCATCCTTTTTTTCTGGAAACTTATGTGTTTACATGCAGACATTTACATTATTTTCGTTTGCTTGTGTATCCATGTAAACTGTGGCTGTTTTTGGGGGGTGGTAAATTGCAAGATAAACCATACAGAACTTTGTTTGTTTCTTTTTCATATATGCGGATAACCTTATGAGAATGTTGAATGCCTTTGTGCAGAATTACTGCTAGTATTAGGAAGAAGGGCATGGCTTTATTGCCTTGTTATTTTTGTTTATACTTTTGTGCCTTTTTATTTATAGTGTTGTTTTGCTTGTTTGTTTGCTTTTCTTCACAGAGGAGTTTTACAACTTCTGCATCAAGCAACGCAGTTCTCTCTTTGTCTCTCTCTCTGTCTCTCTGTCTTCTTGCCTGCGTCTCTCTCCCTCTCCCTCCCTCTCTCTCTCTCTCTCCCTCTCTCTCTCTCTCTCTCTCTCTCTCTCTCTCTCTCTCTCTCTCTCTCTCTCTCTTTTCTTTTGTATGTTACATCTCTGTTAACTCTTTCCTTACTTGAAAATGCGAAGATCTGTTTGGAATGTTTACGTTGAAATGAATGAAACACAACCTCCCTCTCCCTCTCTCTCTCTCTCGCTCTCTCGCTCTCTCTGCCTCTCTCTCTCTCTCTCTCTCGCTCGCTTGCTCTCTCTCTCTCTCTATCTATCTATCTATGTAATATATCTATCTATCTATGTGTGATTCTGAGGAAGACAGCACCAATATGCTAGAGAGAAAAGCACAACAAAAACCCCAACCCCCAAAACACTGACTTTACGGGAACGTAAAAGGCAGGTTGAGAGCCAGTGTCCCTGGGTTATTACGGGGCATTGTTATCACCACTTGTCTCCTGGCTGGACATTCAGTGCACTGCATTATCGCCATGTTTCTCTTTTTGGCGGTCGCTGGCGTTTTTGGAAGGGAGACAGAAGGACCAATCGCACGCTCTGACAATTTGCACCAATCGATATGGACGATAGAGGGCTAGCTTCGCTTTAGCCTGTCGTTCAAGTTATGGGTAAAGGTTGGCATCAAAAGATTGATTCAAAACTCACATCAGCTCTGTCCTTTCTTCCTTGATCTTTGATGTCGGAATGCGGCTACCTACATGGTGGGTGATATAAAGGATGGCGGAGGCAAAACTTTTAACTATCGGTAAAGGAAACTTTGTAGTTCTAGCCAAAGAAAAAAGAGAAAAGATAAAGATGAATTATTTGTTTCAATCCACACATATTCTTTTTTTTTATTAGATTAAGCTATCAGCTAATTGTTTAGTTGTTTTTGTATTGATGGAATTATGTATTTGGGGAAAATAAGTACATCAGGAAGATTATGCTATACGAAAGCACATGTTTCTTTTTCTGACAAAAGTAAGCTCTTTGTAAATTGTATTTACACATTCATAATTAATCCATGTGTCTTTAAACTGCTGTTGTCAGTATTGACATACTATAATGGTTTTGCTTTGACTGTAACATACTATTGACCGCATGTCTGTTTCAAACAAATGCGTGTTTTTCAACAATGATAGAATTAACAGAGATGGTTTTCAAAACGTTTGCCTTTATACTATATCATACAAATGCAAATGTGAAGAGGATGCTTTGCAAACAGAAGCTGTTTTCGCTGTTGTTGTTGTATGTGTTGTTGTGGTTGTTGTTGTCACTGGCATTTGCAGCATCTTTCTCTCTCCAACGCTGTTATTGCTTGAGACTCGTACTCTTATGTTTGAGGCAATTTTTGTAATTGCTTTGTGTTTCATTTGTGTTTATATTTGTATATTTGGTTTCCCCATTATTTGTTCATTTTTTTACTTTTCTGTGTGTTTATTTTCAGAATTATCAAGTACATCAGACTCACAAAGCATTCAGTGCAAAAAAAGATAAAACAAATGACAAAAATAAAAAAATCAACATGCGCATGGAGACTCGGAATATTTTTTTTACATACTTCATTAGTTCTTATCCCTAATCATCTAAATACAAGAATTTAAACAAAAAACCAAAAGATGAATAAACGAATCAATCAATAAATAACAATATAAAAGGGCAATGGCCCCAGCTAATTTTCAGAACAGTTTTCTGTCCAGGAATTTAAAAAAAGAAGAAATCTATGCTGCTGTAGAAGAGAAAGAGAGGCAGATGGTTTAATGATGTGTTGTTTTGCGGTTATTCTTTTACTTACCAGTTAAATTCAGTCTTATCGCAAAAAAATGGAAGCCATTACTGGGAAAAAATTAATAAATCGAAAATAAACTAAAAATGGTTGCATACTCGAAAACCTTACCATTGGTGAACCTCGTAAATCTAGCCAAGACACAAAACAAAATAAGTACATGCCCGATCTTTGATTCTTTTTTTTTAACTGAGAGCTCTATTATGTTATAGCTAGTTGTTCATAGAACTAACAGGTGTTCTAGTTCTAGAGGATACATATCATATTCTGTATGTGTATGTATGTATGTATATATATATATATTATATATATATATATATATATATATATATATATATATATATATATATATATATATATATATATATATATATATATTATATATACATATATATATATATTATGAGGAAAAACAAGTGCAGGTAACCTGTTACAAATTCATTCACATCATACAAAATGATTTTTGTCCACGATTCAAAAACAAAAAAGAAAGGTAAAATTCACTACACGCTAAAACTTTGAAGGCAGCATTTGGGGGGAAAAATGGTCAAAAATTCCATAAACGGTTGGTACCGCGTCTATGATTACATGTATTAGTTTCTTGTGATAAATACCCCTCAGTATTAATGTCTATTACATGGTGTTAAATTGTTGATTAGCATCAAATGCTTTCAGACTGATGAGAACAGGATACGCATGTTCGTTTTTGTAAGAGTATTGACTACGCTTTTTAGTCGTGCAGATACAGCTCTGTAAAGTTAACCTTTATACTGTAGCAACACATTTCTTTCTTTCTAGTAAATCATTTTTAAAAATAAATGTCCATTCACTACTCTGTCTGTTTCTTAATTGACAACTCTCGTACATTCTGTAATTCAACAACAACAAAAATCAATTTCATCATCA
>CM054135.1:6227077-6234577 GCA_028751875.1 Rapana venosa
AATAAATAAATAACTACTAGACACACACATACACAAAAAACAATACACACAAGCACACACACACAAACACACAAACACACAAACACAACAGAACACACACCCACACACAAATTCACACACACACACACACACACACACACACACACACACACACACACACACACACACACACACACACACCACACATACACACAACACACACTCACTCACATTGACGTATACAAACCAACAAAGACACTCGCAGAAACTACAGTCAGGTATCACAAACAAGAATAGCAAGAAGATGCCAACATCACAACGACGAGCAGTTCAGCAAAGATGAGCGGCGGCTTGCTTCCAGCAGAAACCAGATCACATCGATAAAACAGAGAAGCTCTCGCCGCTTCTGTGTGTTCCCACTTTCTGCTGTTGTTTTGTCAAGCGCTGTATCACACATCTTCCAAGGATGATGATGATGATGATGCGTTTGTTAAGATGCGATTTGATTTGTCTTTGCAAGATATAGCGCTATATAAGTTCTATTTAGTAGTGGTAGTAGTAGTAGTAGTACAAGTAGTAGTAGTAGTAGTAGTAGTAGTAGTAGTAGTAGTAGTAGTAGTAGTAGTAGTAGTACAAGTAGTATAGTAGTAGTAGTAGTAGTAGTAGTAGTAGTAGTAGTAGTAGTAGTAGTAGTAAGAGCTTGTGCGCTATCACGCATCACTTAGGGTGATTTATAGAATGTGAGGATTCAGTCAGTGTTTTCGTCCGGATTTTTGTAGGTTGATGGGGTTTTTGAAATAAAATGTGAGAAATGATTAATTATGACAATAACTATATCGTGTCGTTTGGATTATTAGGTAGTGAATTGCTCAAACGTATGCTCTCTCTGTCTCTCTGTCTGTCCCTTTGTCTGTATCTGCATCTGTCTCTCTCTCTTTCTCTCTCTCTGTGTCTCTCTCCCTCCCTTTTTCTCTCACTTACACACACAAACACACACATACCTTCACCTCTCTCTCACACACAACGCGCACACTACACACACACACACACACACACACACACACACACACACACTACACACACACACACACACACAGAAACTGACAGAGAGAGATACAGAGAGAGATAGACAGAAAGAGAGCAGAGAGAGAGAGAGTTAGAGATCGAGAGAGACAGAAACAAAAGACAGACGGACAGAGACAGAGACATAGGCATACGCAAGAGAAATCAAAAACACATTCTCAGAGGAGTTCAGTGATAGCACACTTGAAAACACCATGCTCATAATTATCTGCTGACACTGCACTGCTCTCCTTGTGATGTGGAGGTGGCGACAGGTTGATTAGGGTGATGTGGAGGTGGCGACAGGTTGATTAGGGTGATGTGGAGGTGGCGACAGGTTGATTAGGGTGATGTGGAGGTGGCGACAGGTTGATTAGGGTGATGTGGAGGTGGCGACAGGTTGATTAGGGTGATGTAGAGGTGGTGACAGGTTGATTAGGGTGATGTGGAGGTGGCGACAGGTTGATTAGGGTGATGTGGATGTGACGTCAGGTTGATTAGGGTGATGTGGAGGTGGCGACAGGTTGATCAGGGTGATGTGGATGTGACGTCAGGTTGATTAGGGTGATGTGGGGGTGACGTAAGGTTGATCAGGGTGATGTGGATGTGACGTCAGGTTTATCAGGGTGATGTGGAGGTGACGTCAGGTTGATCAGGGTGATGTGGAGGTGACGTCAGGTTGATCAGGGTGATGTGGGATGTGGCTGTGCGATATCCTCCGTCTATGTGGGAATGAGAGAAGCTGGGCCTTGTGGATTACAGTTTGTTTTAATGGCTGTTTTAGAGAGAGGTATGAATTGAATTGAATGACATTTCTTTCAATAGGGCTATGGCATAAGCAAGCATGCTCTTTTTACAATCAACCCTGTGGGGAAAAAAACAAACCCAAAGCAAAAGAAAAAGAACACCCTCAAATAATCAATGAAAAACAACAATTGTTTTTTTAGAAAAAGATCAAATTATCCATAATATAAAGGGAAAAAATAACTGTAAGCATGCAACTTTAAAAACCTGATAGGAGTGAAGAGAGAGAGAGAGAGCGGGGGGGCGAGATTCAGTGACAGAGAGACAGAGAGAGGAGACAGAGATACAGAGAGAGGTGACAGAGAGACAGAGAGACGGAGACATAGAGACGGAGCAGAGAGACACAGAGGCAAAAGAGAGAGGGAGGGAGAGAGAGAGAGAGAGAGAGAGAGAGAGAGAGAGAGAGAGAGACAGAGACAGAGACAGAGAGACAGAGACAGACAGACAGACAGACAGACAGAAAGACAGAGACAGAGACAGAGACAGAGAAACAGAGAGAGACACAGAGAGAGAACGGGATTGGGGGAGGCAGAGAGACAAAGACAGACAGACAAGCAGACAGACATATAGAGAAGGAGATGGCCTTAAGAAATCAAAACAGACTCTCTGATGACTTCAGAGATAGTACACTTGAAAACAACGTGCTCCTGCTTTTGGCCGTAGATGCACAGCTCTGCTTGTGATGAAGAGGTAGAGTCAGGTTGATGAGGGTGATGTGGAGGTGACGACAGGTTGATTAGGGTGATGTGGAGGTGACGTCAGGTTGATGAGGGTGATGTGGAGGTGACGTCAGGTTGATGAGGTGGATGTGGAGGTGACGTCAGGTTGATGAGGGTGATGTGGAGGTGACGTCAGGTTGATGAGGGTGGGAGGTGACGTCAGGTTGATGGGGGTGATGTGGAGGTGGCGTCAGGTTGATGAGGGTGATGTGGAGGTGTCGTCAGGTTGATGAGGGTGATGTGGAGGTGTCGTCAGGTTGATGAGGGTGATGTGGAGGTGACGTGAGGTTGATGAGGGTGATGCGGCGGTGGTGTCTGGTTGATGTGGGTGATGTGGGATGTGGCTGTGCGCTATGCTCCATCTTTATGGGGAATGAGAGAAGCCTGGCCTTGTGGATTAATCATAGTTTGTTTTAATGACGGGGTGTTGAGGGCAGCTAGAATCATATTGCCTGTGTGCATGTATGCTGATGAGAAGGACACACTTAGGTGAAGCAATAATTTTGTTTGTGTTTGTGTGTGTATGTGTGTGTGTGTGTGTGTGTGTGTGTGTGTGTGTGTGTGTGTGTGTGTGTGTGTGTGTGTGTGTGGGTGTGTGTGTGGGTGTGTGTGTGTGTGAGTGTGGCCACGAATGTGCTTTGTTGTTTTGCGTTTGCGTGTTTGCGGTGTGTGTGTGTGTGTGTGTGTGTGTGTGTGTGTGTGTAGTGTGTGTGTGTGTGGTGTGTGCGTGTTTGTGTGTGTGTGTGTGTGTGTGCATGAAAACTAGACAATAAGAATGTACATAAATACAAAAAAAAACCTGTGAAGATAAGTACACTTCAAAAAATATATAAGCAAATAACACATTTACACATATCAAAAATCATAAAGAACAGCATAGTACAACACATGATACCGCATTTTCACACAATTCGTGAGCACTATATTATGCAGAGAATCACAAAAAAATGCCAAAACCAGCAAACATTTTCATATGTCAGATAAAGAAACACACACCGATGTAATGGATTTAAAGATAACGTCTCTAAAAATAGTGTTCATTGCTCACGTTCTTTGTCAGCACTGCTCTCCTTGTGATGAAGAGGTGGCCTCAGGTTGATGTGGGTGATGTGGGATGTGGATGTGCGCTATCGTTCATCTGTGTGGGGAATGAGAGAAGCCTGGCATTGTGGATCAAAGTTTGTTTTAATGATTTGGTGGATTTGGCCAGCTAGAATCATATCATGTGCATGCATGTTGATGAGAAGGACACACTTAGGTTAAGCAATGATTTGTCTGTGTATGTAAGTGTGCGGTCATGAATGTATGTATGCGTGTGCGTGCGTGAGTGTGTGCGTGTGTGTGTGTGTGTTTGTGTGTGTGCGTGCGTGTGTGTGTTTGTGTGTGTATGTGTGAGTGTGTGTGTGTGTGTGAGTGTGTTGGTGTTTGTGTGTGAGTGTGTGTGTGATGTTGTGTGTATGAAAAACAAGACAATCAGTATGTACATAAATACAAAAAATACAGTGAAGATAAGTACACTTCAAAAAATACATAAGCAGATAACACATTTACATATATCAAAAACCATAAAGAACAGCATATTACAACACATAATACCGCATTTTCACACAATCCTTTAACTCTGTATCATGTAGAGAATCACGAAAAATGCCAAACACAGCACACAGCAAACAGGTACATATGTCAAAAAAACACACCGCGTAATGGATTTTAAGATAACGCTTCTAGAAAAGTGTTAATTGGTCACCTTCTTCGTCATCACTTCTGTCCTTGTGATGAAGAGATGGCCTCAGGGTGATGTGGGTGATGTGGGATGTGGATGTGCGTTATCCTCCATCTCTGTGGGGGAATGAGAGAAGCCTTGGCCTTGTGGATTACAGTTTGTTTTTAATGACTTGGTGTTAAGGGTAGCTAGAATCATAGCGTGTGCGGGCATGTTCAGGAGGACACAGGTCCAGCAACGATTTGTGGGGGTATGCAAGTGTGGGGGTTATACTGCTGCTGCTGCTGCTGCTGCTGCTACTACTACTACTACTACTACTACTACTACTACTGCTGCTGCTGCTGCTGCTGCTGCTGCTGCTGCTGCTGCTGCTGCTGCTGCTGCTACTGCTGCTGCTGCTGCTGCTGCTGCTGCTACTACTAATATATGGAATTTATATAGCGCTGAATCTTGTAGAACAAACAAATCGAAGCGTTTATGAATGTATGTGGAGAGAGAGAGTGTGTGTGTGTGTGTGTGTGTGTGTGTGTGGTGTGTGTGTGTGTGTGTGCCTATGTGTGCACGTGTGTGCATGTGTGCGTATGTGTATTTGTGTGCTTGTTCGTGCGCGCACGTGCCCCTGTGTGTGTGTGTGTGTGTGTGTGTGTGTGTGTGTGTGTGTGTGTTGGTGTGTGTGTGCGTGCGGTGCGTACGATTGGGTGTTTAAGGGCAGCTAGAATACTATCGTGTGCATCTATGTTCATGAGAAGGACACACTTAGTGAAGCAATGATTTGTGTGTGTGACCACGAATGTGCTTTGTTGTGTTGTGTTGCGTTGCGTTGTGTGTGTGTGTGTGTGTGTAGTGTGTGTGTGTGGTGTGTGTGTGTGTGTGTGTGTGTGTGTGTGTGTGTGTGTGTGTGTGTGTGAGAGAGAGAGAGAGAGAGAGAGAGAGAGTCAGAGAACGAGACAGAGAGAGACAGAGAGAGTCAGAGAGAGACAGAGAGAAAAAGACGCATAGATAGACAGGCAGATACACAGACATAGACACACAGAGAGATGTGGTTATGTTCATATACAGTTTTGTACACAACAAAACAATGGAAGGATTTTAAAATCCTGGAAGAAAAAAATAATGATGTGAAGGCATCATCTGTTGTGGAAAAGCATCAGCTATAACTAGACTTTTCTTCTATCTCCCTGCAGATGCTGCTGTTTTAGGTGTTTTTCTTTTTGTATTTTATTCCTTCGCTAGAGCTCTGAGGTGTTGAGAATTTGTGGACTGCAACTCGAATCTTCTTGTCAGGGAAACTCGGGCATCTCATTTACCTGCTTCGTTCTCTTTGTTCCCTCTCCTTTTCCCTTATGTCTCTTTCGCCTTTTTTCATAATCTCTTTCCCTCTATAATCATCTAGGGATAATTAGGAGGGTAGCAGGATGGCTAAGATGTTTGCTTAACCAACAAGTAAACCGCGAGGTTCTGGGTTCGATTCCCAACCTCTTACGCCTGTCAACCAAGTTTGACAAACAAATCGAATTGAATGTCCTTAAGATGAGACTATATAATCTGCGAACGAACACAGCACAACTTCCCGTACACGTTACAGCCCTGTTCTACCTTTTTTTTTTATAAAAGAGTAGGTCATTTGTGTGCAGGTAGTAATGAACTACAAAACAACAAAAAAACACCCTGCATGTACACCGGTGCCGTGTTTAGACACCATCCCCGAAGTCGGAATGCGGCTACCTAAATGTTGGGGATGGGTGGGGGTTGGGGATGAAAATGCGTTCGCATTTGCATAAACAGATATCACCATTGCTGAGTCTCGGAGGTTTATCCGAAGAACAAAAAAAAAAAAGGGGGTGAGGGTGGGAGTTGGGAGGGAATCTAAATGGCATACAACAGGGTACCTTTTTCTGTGCCTGTGAGCTGGGACTTTTTTTTTCTGGAATTTGTCTTCCATCTTATCCCCCATAGATCAGCTAGGTTAATGGATAGAGAAAGAGACGTGCTCTGGCACTGAAATGCTCGCCTGCATAATATGTAATCCCCGTGGTCGTCTTATTAGAAGCCCGTGGTCACTCGTTCATTTACACACTAGGTCTACTGTCTTTCCCTCCTCTGTCCCTGTGGGAAGATTGTCGTTGTTTCTAGGGGGTTTCCCAAGTGTTTGATTCTGTCTGTGTCTGTTTGTGTCTCTCTCTGTCTCTGTATGTGTCTCTCTCTCCCTCCCCCCCCCCCACCTCTCTCTCTCCTCTCTCCTCCCCCCCCCCCCCCCCTCTCTCTCTCTCTCTCCTCTCCTAGAGGGTATTTTTATTTTTATTTTTATTTAAAAACATTTTTCTTCTCATTTGTTTGTTTGTTGTTTTTTCTTGTTTTTTTTTGTTTCTCTTGTTTGGGAGGGTGCTTTTGTCTGTTTTTGTTGTTGTTTTTTTTTAATTTATTTTTTGTTTTTTTCTGTTTTTTGGTTGTTGTTGGGGTTTTTGGGGGGGGTTCTGGGTTTATTTTGTCTTTTGCTCGTCCGGGTTGTTTGTTTGTTTGTTTGTCTGTTTGTTTGTTTGTTTTTTTCTTTTTCTCTCTTTTTCTTTAAAAAAAATTTTTTTTCCCTTTGCTTCTACTGTTTGAAAATATGAGTACTGAGTGCATTTTCAAATGTGACCCCACGGGCGGGGATTGGATGTAAAAAAGCACATGAGTACTTATTCATTATCCTGAAAAAATGAAATTGTTTCTATTACTTACAATGTGTAGATGTTCTTTTTATGACTTTATTGGCTTTCCCCCCCCCCCTCTTTATTATGTGAGTGTATGGGTATTGCACTTATTTTATTATCATGACATTCAATTTTTATGAGTATAATTAAAAAGTGTTTGTGTTGATCGTGTGCTAATGTGAGCATTACATATTTAGTATTATCCCTGACCCCCCCCCCCCCCCACACACACACACACTCACACACACACACATACATACACACACTCACTCACTCACTCACTCATATTCTCTCCCTCAATGACTGTATAGGTTTAGATTTCTTCTTTGTTTTGTTTCTTGTTTTTATTGTGTGGATGTATGGGTATTCAAATTCATTTCATTATCATGGCATATAACTTGAAACGAATATAATCTAAAATGAGTGTTGATGGGATCGCATACTGTTTGGTGAATTATATATTGGATATTATCTCTGAAATACACACACACACACACTCTCTGTATCTGTCTCTCTCTCA
>CM054135.1:6239577-6244577 GCA_028751875.1 Rapana venosa
GTGTTGTGTGTGTATTTGTGCGCGCGCGTGCGTGCGTGTGTTTGTGTGTATAATTATGTGTGTCTGAAGCTCGAGGGAATATATTTCGATTTCTCTTTGTATAAATTGCACATTGAGTGTCAAAAAGCACCCGAAAAAAAACAGAAACTGGAAAAAAATCCCATCCCAGTATAAAGTAAATGTATCATTGGATCAGAGTAGCGTCAGACCTTTATATGTTGGTATTTTTTCTTGTTTTGTTTGTCTCCTGAATTTTCAGTACAATCGTTTTGGTTTTTTTTACCGTGGATTTTTGAAACATTTTTCTTTCTTTTTTTTTCAATGTGTCAAAGCATTTGTTTTGATCCTGTTTCATTCAATAACTATTCCAAAGAGGTGAACAGAAAACTCTTCTTAGGGCATGCTATCTTCTAAGTACGTTAAGAACCGTTCCGCTTTTTGGAAGAATAGGCCATTGTGTGCCGGTGGGAACGGATGACAACATCTACAAAACTGCATACACACGGGAAGTGGATGTAAAAAAGCACATGCGTGCTTATGCTATGATCCTCGAGAAAATAAAAAAAAAAATAATAAAGCAAAGTCAAAAATGAAATATATTAAACATAATTTAGTTTCACTTACGCCACTTAAGTCATGAATCAATCGGTGCATTTAGATGCTACATTTTTCTGCTGAGCTTGTTTGGTTTCTTTTCCCATTAGTTCATATTGATATCTCTTTGTCTTTTCCCCTACACATTTTAATCTTTCCTTCTATCATTTCCTTTCAGGTTCAAACATGGGTTTACATACCAGAAATCTAGCACACTTTGCGCAACTTATAAGAAGGTTTTTTTTAAAGTTACACTACATGCCACAGTACACTTTTTATGCCGAAGAGTTGAGACTCTTTCTGGAATAGGTATAGGACCAAAATGTGCTACACTGAATACCACGGTACAGTTTATGCCCAAGAACTCTGACTATTCTGGAATATATTTAGGGACCAAAATAAATGCTGTAATGCCTGCAACTGTAGCTTTTTCATATCTGGCAGCTGTGACTTTCTCAGGAACATATCTTCCGTCTGCTGCCCATCAATCAGCTGGGCTGATCGATAGAAAAAGGAGACGTTGCTTGGAGGTGAACTGTGCGTCTGCATTCTGGTCATATTGTTGTTTGTGGTGTCTGTGTTTACCTCTTCCTACACACAGACTCCTTGTTTATCCTTCTCCACCTGTAGTGGTATGTGTGTGTATGTGTGTGGGGGGGGGGGGCGTGCGTGTGTGTGTGTGTGTGTGTGTGTGTGCGTGTGTTTGTGTGTGTGTTGTGTGTGTGTGTGTGTGTCTGTGTGTGTATGTGTGTGTGTCTGTGTGTGTCTGTGTATGTCTGTGTGTATGTGTGTGTATGTGTGTATGTGTGTATGTGTGTGTATGTGTGTGTGTTAGAGTGTGTATGTGTGTGTAAGTGTGTGTGTATGTGTGTGTGTGTGTGTGTGTTAGAGAGAGACAGAATGTTTTCTGTATGTGAGTGATAGTGTGTCTTTAGGTTTGCAGATATTTGTATCTGCTTCTTTGTTTGTGTGCGGGTATCGGGGGGTGGGGGTGGGGGGTGTAACAGGTAAGACTAGGTAAGGTTTTCAAGGCTTTTTTCCCCCAGAACTTTACATTAAGTGTCAAAAGCAAACAGAACAATAATCTCACTATGTTTATGTATCCTCTGATCAGACAAGCATCAGATGTCAACATCCTTTTCCTTAGCATGTGTCCCTCATGATTTATTTACGTACTTTTATCTTGTTTCAGATTGTTTGTCCTTCTCTTTTTCCATTTTTCAAAACATTTGTTTTCCTTGAACAAACATTACAATAAGCGAACAGCTTATTTTTTATTGAGATTGGGGTATGTTTTAAAGTCAAAACCAATAATATCATAAACAATTTTCTTCCACTTTAACCACAGTATCCAATCCTCAATCAGTACAATCAGCTCTTTAATTCTTCTGCTCGGCCTGATATATTTTTCAGCTTAGGTTGAGAACATTTTATTTTCCTATAATATTTTCATTTCAATTCCTTCAGATTTGATTTCAACATGAATTTTCTTATCAGAAACCGAATAGTCCTTCCGAAACCTGTAAGAAGAAAAACAACAAGTGCTATACTGCATGCCATGGTACACTTTTATGCCCAAGTGCTGTGACTCATCTGGGGTATATCCAAGTTCAAAATAAATGCTACACTGCATGCCAACAGAGTTTTTATGCCTGGGAGCTGTGACTTTCTCAGGAACATATCTTCCATCTGCTGCCCATAAATCAGCTGGGCTGATCGATAGAAAAAGGAGACGTTGCTTGGAGGTGAGCTGTGCGTCTGCATTCTGGTCAGGGTCATCTTGTTGTTTGTGGTGTCTGTGTTTACCTCTTCCTACACACAGACTCCTTGTTTATCCTTCTCCACCTGTAGTGGTATGTGTGTGTATGTGGGGGTGGGGGGGCGTGCGCGCGCGCGCGCGCGCGTGTGTGTGTGTGTGTGTGTGTGTGTGTGTGTGCGTGTGTTTGTGTGTGTGTTGTGTGTGTGTGTCTGTGTGTCTGTGTGTGTATGTGTGTGTGTCTGTGTGTGTCTGTGTATGTCTGTGTGTATGTGTGTGTATGTGTGTGTATGTGTGTATGTGTGTGTATGTGTGTGTGTGTGTGTGTAAGAGTGTGTATGTGTGTGTAAGTGTGTGTGTATGTGTGTGTGTATGTGTGTGTATGTGTGTGTGTATGTGTGTGTATGTGTGTGTATGTGTGTGTATGTTTGTGTATATATGTGTGTGCGTATTTGTGTGTTTGTGTGTGTGTTAGACAGAGACAGAATGTTTTCTGTATGTGGGTGATAGTGTATATTTGTATCTCCTTCTTTAATTGTGTGTGGGTATGGGCGGGGGGGGGGGTGTAACAGGTAAGACTAGGTAAGGTTTTCAAGGCTCTTTTCCCTCAGAACTTTACATTAAGTGTCAAAAGCAAACAGAACAATAATCCCACTGTGTTTATGTATCATCTGATCAGACAAGCGTCAGATGTCAACATCCTTTTCCTTGTTCCTTAGCATGTGTCCTTCATGATTTTATTTACGTACTTTTATCTCGTTTCAGATTGCTTGTCCTTCTCTTTTTTTCATTTGTCATCACATTTGTTTTCCTTGAACAAACATTACAATAAGCCAAACAGCAATTTGTTTTTTATTGAGACTGTGGTATTTGTTATAATCTAAACCAATAATATCATAAACAGTTTTCTTCCACTTTAACCACATTATTCAATCCTGAATCAGTAAAAAAAAAAAAAGCTCTTTAATTCCTCTACTCAGCCTGATATATTTTTCAGCTTAGGTTGAGAACATTTTATTTCCTTATTTTTTTTTCTTTCAATTCCTTCAGGTGTGATTTCAACATAAATTTTCTTATCAGAAGCCGAATAGTCCTTCCAAAACCTGTAAGAAGAAAAACAACCAAGTGCTACACTGCATGCCACAATACATTTTTTTATGCCCAAGAGCTGTGACCCATCTGGAATAATCTTAGTTCAAAATAAACGCTACACTGCCTACCACTGCAGTTGTTATGCCTGGGAGCTGTGACTTTCTCGGGAACATATCTTCCATCTGCTGCCCATCAATCAGCTGGCTAATGGATAGAAGAGGAGACGTGGATTGGAGGTGAACTGTGCGTCTGCATTCTGGTCATGGTCATCTGGTGTTTTGTGGTGTCTGTGTTTACCTCTTCCTACACCCAGACTTCTTTTCTTCCTCCTCCTCCACCCTTAGTGGTACTTGTGTATGTGTGTGTGTGAGTGTGTTTGTTTATCTATTTATTTATTTATTTTATTCTTTAATATCGAGGATAATGGAATAAGCCCTTATGTGCTTTTTTACCATTAGTCCCCCGAGTGTATGTGGTTTTATAAATTCTGTCGTCTGTTCTGTGTGCGTGTGTTATGCGTGCGTGCGTGCGTGTTTTTTGTGTGTATCTGTGTTTCTGTATGTGAGTGATAGTATGTATTCAAGTGCACACATCTTTGTATATCTGCTTCTTTGCTTGTGTGTTGGAATGGGGAGGTGGGGTTCAAATTGGTGTAACAAGGTTTGGGTTTAGAGGGGGAGGGGTTTCTTGCCAGAACTTCCTTCACATTCAGGGTCAAAAACAAAGAGGACAATAACCCCACCATGTATATGCATCATTTGATCAGACAAGCACCAGATGTAAACTTCTTGTTTCCCCTGTTCCTTAGCTTGTGTTTCTTATGAGTTTTTATGTACATTCATCTTGTTTCAAACTCTTGTTCCTTCTAGTTTTCATTTGTAAACATCGTTTAATGTTTTCCCCTGAGCAAACATTCCAATAAGCTGAACGGATTTTGTTTACTTAACCTGCGCTATTTTTTTTTAAAAGTCAAAACTGATAGTATAATAACCAGTTTCTAAATAATTCAATCTTGAATCAGTACACTTTGTTATTGAAATCCTCTACTAAGCATTATATGTTTATCAGCTTATGTTGAGATATGTTTATCTCCCTACAGATTGTATCATTTCCTTCCATTCTTTCCTGCATGATTAAAACATTGATTTACATACCAGAAACCTAGTAATTATTTCGCAACTTGTAAGAAGAATAAAACCAAGTGCAATACTGTATGCAACGATAATTTTGTTTATGGCCAAGAGCTATGACTCTTCTAGAATCTACCTTAGACAGAAAATAAATGCTACACTTCCTACCACTGCAGTTTTTATGCCTGGGAGCTGTGACTTTCTCAGGAACATATCTTCCGCCTGCTGCCCATCAATCAGCTGGCTAATGGATAGAAGAGGAGACGTGGCTTGGAGGTGAACTGTGCGTCTGCATTCTGGTCATGGTCATCTTGTTTTTGGTGTCTGCGTTTACCTCTTCCTACACACAGACTCTTTCTTCTTCCTCCTCCGCCTGTCTTCACTCTTGTGCACCTGATGTATCAGTATTCCTGTACTCAAAGCTTGTA
>CM054135.1:6249577-6252077 GCA_028751875.1 Rapana venosa
CATACCCAATCTAGACACCTCCTCTTTCAGTCTGGCTTTTATTTTGCATCGCCATGTTGATGCATTGAGAGCCACGCTCTCTCTCTCTCGCTCTCTCTCTCTCTCTCTCTCTCTCTCTCTCTCTCTCTCTCTCTCTCTCTCTCTCTCTTCTCTCTCTCTCTCTCTCTCTCTCTCTCTCTCTCTCTCCTTCGCTCGTTATCTCTCCTAATCTGGGTCTAGCTAATGGCATTACACTCATTTCCACACACCAGAGATGGACCAGAAGCATCAGTGGGGGTGCAGCCTGTGTTGATGAAAACTCGTGGTCAGGCATGGCTATTGCCAATGCCTGTGCAGGCGCTGCATCTTCTCCTCCAAGGTCGTAAAACGCGGGCTAATACTTGTTTGTGTTCAGTGCATGTACTTGAATATAGACTGTTTGGCTGGTTGTGTGTGTGTGTGTGTGTGTGTGTGTGTGTGTGTGTGTGTGTGTGTGTGTGTGCTGTGTGTGTGGTGGTGGTTTTGCTGTGTGTGTGTGATGAGTGTGTGTGTGTGTGGCGTGTGTGTGTTAGTGTGTGTGCATGTCGCTTGTAAAATTACTCAAATATTGAGCAATCACTGAGCTAGTATGTGTGTGTGTGTGTGTTGTGTGTGTGTGTGTGTGTGTGTGTGTGTGTGTGTGTGTGTGTGTGGTGTGTGTGTGGTGTGTGCGCGCGTGCGTATGTGTGTGTACGTGAGTGTGTGTGTGCGTCAAAGTCATGTCAAAGTCAAAGTCAAACTTTTATTTCCAGATGCACATTGCGTGCGTGTGTGTGTGTGCACGCGTGTATGTGTGTGAGTATAGGCTGTCACGCTCCACATATGTTTCTGATCGTGATATGTCATTACATTTTTGAATGAAACAATTGTGTTAAATGATGTTTTGCAATACAAATCCAAAACATTATGTGTAGCTTAACAGTAAGTTGTAAATCTACTAGTCAACATTTTATAGACCTAGTCTCAAAAACAATAGAAAGCATCATGTATTTCCTAGCCATTCAGCATTTCTTTAAAACCTTAACATCTTTTAAGATTAAAAAAAACCACGTTAGACTAAATCAGTTATTGATGGACGCTAAAAAAGCCAAGGTCTTTAAAAAATAGTATTTTAAACTCGTCTTTTACCATGACAAGCACTGTTCACGACAATTACATTTTGCACTGTTGCTTAGAGGAGGGGACATATTATCTGTAGCCTGACAATTGTCTCCTATACAAAAAGGGAGGTGAGGAGAGAGGGGGGGGGGGGGGTCAAAACAACACGAAAAAGGACATAGGTGTTCATTCAGTAAAGCATTCCTGCTACTTGTAGTCTTGCTTTGTACCGTATGTGCACTCAGGGTTTTTTTTTCTTAAAATCAATCCCGAATCGTGAATTGTGAATCTAAAAAAAAGTCAAACGAACCAGAAATAACTTAATACTGAAATCAAGCTTATTGTTGTACTGTGTGATGAAGGCTGACGATGTTGTTGTTGTTGTTTTTTTAAATGAAGGATAGATGAGTTAGAGTACGCATACTGGGTGATCTGAGAGTGGGTAATATCAGAGACAATAAATACAACAATAACAACAACAACAGCAACAACAAAAGCAACAGCAACAACAGCTACTACAACAACAACAACAACAACTACTACTACTACTACTACTTTTGCAACTACTACTACTACTATTTTTATGCTGCTTACTACTACACTACAACTACTAGTACTACTACTACTACTACTAGTACTATACTTCTACTACTACTACCCTTCTACTATATATACTTACTATATTACTTCTACTACTACTACTACTACTACTACAACTACAACTATACTACTACAACTACTACTACTACTACTACTACTACTACTTCAACTACTTCTACTACTACTACTAACTACTACTACTACTACTACTACTTTACTATACTATACCTAAAACTACTATTTACTAACTACTACAACTACTACAAACAACAACAACTACTATTACTTAACATATTTGTACTACTACTACTACTACTACTCTTCTACTACTTAACTACTACTACCAACACCACCCAACTACTACTACTACTACTATTACTACTATTTACTACTACACTACTACTACTACTACAAACTACTGCTACTACTACTACTAAACTACTACTACAACATACTACTACAACTGTATACTACAACCACTACTACTACTCTACTTACTTCTACTACAAGAACTACTGCAACTTACTACTTGTACTACTACTACTACTACTACTACTACTACTATACTAGTACTATACTACTAACTACACTGCAACTACAAACAAACTACCACTACTACAAACTACTACTACTACTACTACTACTACTACTACTACTACAAACTACTACTACTACTACTACTACTACTACTACTACTACTACTAGTACAGTACTTCTACTACTACTAACCACTTTTTTACTACTACTACTACACTATTACTTTCTACTTACTACTACTACTACT
>CM054135.1:6259577-6299577 GCA_028751875.1 Rapana venosa
TCCTATATAACCATTGTGTTCTGTCTGTCTTGTCTCTCGTCTGTCGTTCCCTCCCCTCTCTCTCTCCTCTCTCTCTCTCTCCTTCTCTCCTTCCCTCTCTCTCTCTCTCTCTCTCTCTCTCTCTCTCTCTCCTCTTCTTCTTCTTTCTCTCTCTTCTCATCTCTCTCTCTCTCTCTCTCTCTTCTCTCTCTCTCTCCCTGACTGGATGTAAAAGCACATCGGTGCTTATTCATTATTCTTGAAGAAAGATGTTCACGTCATGTCTCTCTCTCTCATCTTCTCTCTTCTCTCTCATTCTCTCTCTCTCTCTCTCTCTCTCTCTCTCTCTCTCTCTCTCTCTCTCTCTCTCTCTCCTCTCTCTCTATCTCCCTTTCTCTTATCTCCCCCCTCTCTCTCTTTTTTCTCCTCCTCTCTCTCTCTCTCTCTTTCTCCTCCTCTCTCTCTCTCCTCTCTCTCTCTCTCTCTTCTCTCTCTCTCTCTCTCTCTCTCTCTCTCTCTCTCTCTCTCTCTCTCTGTCTCTATCTCCGAGTCGGGTAATTCATTTTCACAACAATCAATTTTTGTCTGAAGATATTTTTGGTGCAATACATTAATATGCCGTTATTTTGTTTTGTTTTGTTTTGTTTTTAATAGGGAATCCAAGCATCTTTTTCTGTTTCTATAAACAAAAGTCAATATAGCAAAAAAAACAATAGCAAGTAGCATAAAATAGGACTTTTGGGAGATTATCTTATTTAGCTGCTCCATATTTTAGTGTTTATTTCAAGGACGAAAAAATAATCAATGATTTTTTTCTTTTTTTATCTAGTCCCTATGTGATGGGGTATTGTTGAGTATGTCATCCATTCCCATCGACTCAAAATGGCCTACTCTTCCAAAAGGAGAAACAGGTTTCAACGTGTGCGCAAGATGTTCTTCGTGCGTTTGCTCACGGGGTTTGGGTTTATAGTCTATATCCAATAGGACTTTCGGGGGAATGGAGTCAGCACCGATGTTAACCACAGGGGGGGGGGGGGATCCCTTTGAATGGGCATAACAGAGGTACATGGTAGCTTGAACTTTGCCGCGAACCTAGGACATCAGATCCCGAGCGCAACCTGCACCGCTTTAACCAACAGATTATCCCGTCCTGGTATTTCTTGTTCCTTTTTTCAAGGGGACGGGATAGCTCAGTGGTCAGAGCACTCACATTCCCCCTGCTAAGGTTAAGCAGCATCGAGCGTGGTTACCAGTTGCATGGGTGACCGTTTGCGCGCCTTGGCTTCGGTATAGTCCCCCAGTTCACCCAGCTGTAAATGGGTACCTGCCCTCTTTAGGGCCAGGGAAGGTATAGCAGCGAGGGAGAGGAAATGGGCGCCGCCCTCAATATGTCGGCTCTTTGAGAAGTTGAGGTTCTGATGCCTCACTCTTTACGACCACATAGGTTATGGGAACCATTAGCGTAATCTTATTTCAAGGGTAATGGAATAAACACTTTTTCGATTTTTTTTATTTTACACCAAGCCATCGCATGCATACGATATAGAAACGTTTGTCATCCGTTCGTCACAGCACCGTGGCCTACTCTTCCAAAAGACGAAACAGGTTTTAACGTGTGCGCAAAGATGTTCTGCGCGCGTTTTGCACATAAGGCTTTGGTTTATAGTCTCATCCAAAGACTTTCGAGGGAGTGGAGTCAGCACTGATAAGAAAGAAATTTAGGGAAAAATCCCCTTGAACGGGTATGCATGTGGTGACTCGACTCTGGGCCATCCAATTACAAGCAACACATTAGCCACCAGGCTTGGAACCAGGAGGGGAAGTAATGTTCATGCCGATGTGGTTTGCTCGAATCCAAAGCTTAAACAGAAAAGCCAAGTTTGCATGAAAACACAAGTAAACTAAGCAAAAAACAAGCAAACAAACAAATAAGAAAATCTGTTTTGCACAAGGGAAGGGATTAGAAGGAAATTCTTAGAATCCATACCAGTACACAGACGAGATTGGAATCGACTGTCTTCGATCTGTCTTCACAATGTAAGGTTGTTGTTGTTGTTGGTGGGGGGTTTTTCTGTGTAGTTTGTTGATTTGTTTGATTTGTTTCTGTTTTTTGCTGATACGGAAAATGTTTGGAAGTAAACAAACAAACGAAAAGACATAAGACCAGGTAAGGTGGGTGTGATTGCAAATAACTTGTTTTAGTTTTCTCTATTCGTTTGTCTGTCTGTCTGTTTATCTGTTTGTTTATTTGCGTTTTCTGTATTGTATTCCACGGTTAATCACAATAAACTCTCATCTCATCTGCTTTCGTAACCCCCTCCAGGGTCGTAGGGGCACTGCAGTGACGAACGTTGCACCAGCTGGCTCCATTTGCGGCGGCTGTGGGCAAGTGTCTGGGTTGTGGAGAAGCTCTTCCTGGTCCATTCAGGAATGCTGTCTGCCTCGCATTCTCTATCCAGAAAAAGACCTTGCAAAAAAAAAAAATCTGCGCTACCCATGTCGCCATTTTTTGCTATTTTTTCCCTCTCTGCCTGCGTATTTCTTTCCCCGTTGAGATTATGGTGTTTTGTTTGCTTTTTGTGCTTCAACATCTTGCCAAGATCACTACTCTTCCAAAGTAAAGATTAGTTTGATATGTCATGAAATGGAAGGGGGCAGCCCAGTGGTTAGAGCATTGAGCTTGCGATCTGATGGCCCGGAATCGTGCCACTATCGAGGAACCCACTCAAGGACTTCTTTTTTTAACACTGAAGTTAACATCACTACAACCTCTGCTTCCCTGAACGTCCTTTAGGTGAGATTATAAACTGAGGTCTAGTGAGCAAAACGTACGATGAAAATTTTGAGCGTGTTTAAAATCCGTTCCGCTTTTCGGAAGAGTAGACGATCACATGCTTGTAAGAATGGATGACAAGCTTTAAGAAAAGAAAACGTTTTTTAGACATCTTCCGGAAGTCGAATATAGATACCTTAATAAAGGGGTTACGAGATAGCCTAGTGGTTGGAACATTGCGCTCGAAATCTGACGACCCGGGTTCGATTCCCGTTCAAGGGGATATTTTCAGACTCCACTCTCACCAAAAGTTCTTCGGATGAAACTATAAACAGAGGTCCCGTGTGCAAACGCACGCAAAACACTTTGCGCACACGTTAAATCCTGTTCCGCTTTTCGTAAGGTTAGGCCATTGTGTGCCGGTGGGAACAGATGACAGAATTTACAGAACTGCATACACACAGGGACGGGATGTAAAAAAAGCACAGAAGTGCTTATTCCATTATCCTCGATATAAAAGAATAAAAGAATAAAGAAAAAGGGCACAAACGGTCGTGTTCGCAAAATCTCACCATTTGCAAATCTCAGAGCTTCATTTGAACAGCGACAATCATATTTTTGCAAGACATATTAATGATAATTGTTATTTAATAATACTTATCGAGAATATGTCTTACAATCACAGTCTCGATGTATCAAGCTACCTAAAAGACTGCCTTGCAGACTGGGATTTCATGGCCATATGGACAGGGGAAAACTGTCCTCTAAAATGAACATGTAGTCTGTGATTTCCTGCCTTTTTGATTTAATCAATGCGTTATCCTATGCCCGCTGATCCACCGAACAGTTTGTCAGTGTCCGTGTCTTTGTCTTTTTTTGTTTTATCTCTGTCTGTCTGTGTGTCTATCAGTTTGTTTACAGTATGCCTTTCTGTGTTTCTATCTGTCAGTCTGTCTGTCTGTCTTTCTGTCTATCGCATGTCAGTCTGTAAGTCTGTAAGTCTGTCTGTCTGTGTGTCTTTTTGTCTCTCTGTCTCTGTCTCTGTCTGTTTGTTTGTCTCTCTGTCTGACTGTCTCTCCTCCCCCCCTCTGTCTGTTTGTCTCTATCTGTCGCTGTCTCTCTCTGTCTCTCTCTGTCTCTCTCTGTCTGTCTGTTCTCTCTCTCTCTCTGTCTCTCTCTCTGTCTTCTCTCTCTCTCTCTCTCTCTCTCTCTCTCTCTCTCTCCCTCTCTCTCTCTTCTTCTTCTTCTTCTTCTTCTTCTTCTTCTTCTTCTTCTTCTTCTCTTCTTCTTCCTGAGCCATAGACTGATAGATGGGACTCGGGCTAACATTGTCTGAAGCATCCCATGCCTCACTCTATCTCTAAGCTAGCAACAACCCCGCTTACCATCGCTCCTTGTTTCCTTTGAATATCCTCAAAGTTGATACAACATGTTACATATTATAGAAGACTACTTGTTAAAAAATAGGATTCTGATCCAGAATTATCGTGTTTATAGCTTGTTCAGTTCACATAGATAATTTAGATTTAGATAAGAATGTTAGTGTCACCAATGGAAGAAATAAAAAAAACAGACTATGAGAATATTTCATTCCGCTGCAGAATGATACGACACAGCCCCCAATTTTAGTCTTCATTTTTTTCTTCTTTTCTTTTCTTCATTTTGTGTTCCTTAGCTACAGCTCCAAAGTTCACTTAAAGTTAAGAATTTTTTGGATATGGGACCGTATTATCCTCCACTCTTTAGGTAGCCACACTCAACTTTGATGATAATTTGTGTTATCTGTTATTTTATCTTAAAGACCATTCTGCTCTGATGTTTTTAACCCATTTTTCTCGAAATAAAGCAATCGAAATCCATCTTAAGTTTCAAACTAAAGGTAATCGATTAAATAAAAGGAAAGGATCAGGGAAAAAATAGAGCCTTGAGGGAATCTAGAATGAAAAGAGATTTCATGCAGGGGTGGGTTTGGGAGTTATTTTGGGATTTTTTTTAATCTAATCCAAGATGTAAACACAAAAAGCCGTGTTTGTATACACAAAAAAAGAAAACAACATTTTCCCCAAATTCCAGCTTCTCTCGCAGAGATATCAGGAGGTTTTTTTTTTTTACAAAAACATGGGAGGGATAGAAAGGAAGCCTCAGGAATCTTTTGGAATAAAAATGTAGAATGTTTCATCATAGTGCATGCAGAATTGAAATGGACTGTTTTCGATTCGTCTGTAGAATACAAAGAACTTTTGCCAGTATTGTTTATTTTGGGGGAGTTTGTTCAGTTTTGGTGAAAGGGTAAATATTTAAAAATAAAAAGAAATAAAATGACATCCCAGCACTTTTTTTAAAAGAAAACAAAAGCAGACATCAGTAGATGATTGTTGTCTTTGCCTTTCCGTTTGTTTGTTTGTCTTTACGATTATTTTGCTGCCTCTGTATATATGCCTGTTTCTGTTTGTCTCTATCTCTCTGTCTCTGTCTGTCTTTGTCTGTCTGTCTCTCTCTCTCTTCTCTTCTCTCTCTCTCTCTCTCTCTCTCCCTCTCTCTCTCTCTCCTCTTCTCTCTTCTCTCTCTCTCTCCCCTCCTCTCTCTCTCCCCCTCTCCTCTCTCTTCTTTCCTCCCTCTCATCTCTCTCTCCCCTCTCTCTCTCTCTCCCTCTCTCTCCTCTCTCTCCTCTCTCTATCTCTCTCTCCTCTCTCTCCTCTCTCTCCTCTCTCTCTTCCCTCTCTCTCTCTTCTCCTCTCTCCTCACTCTCTCTTTCTCTCTCTCTCTCTCCCTTCTCTCTCCTTCTCTCTCTCCCTCTCTCTCTCCTTTCTTCTCTCTACTCACCTCTCTCTCTCTCTTCTATCTTCTCTCTCTCTCCCTTTCTTTCTCCCTCTTCCCTCTCTCCTCCCTCTCCCTCTCTTTCCTCTCTCCTCTTCTCCATCTCTCTCTCTCCCCTCTCTTTCTCCTCCCTCTCCTCCTCTCTCTCTCTCTCCCTCCTCTCCCTCTCTCTCCTCTCTCTCTCCTCTCCCTCGCTCTTCTCTCTCTCTCCCCTCTCTCTCTCCTCTCCTCTCCTTCTCTCTCTCTCTCCCTCTCTCTCCCTCTCTCTCTCTCCCTCTCTCCTCTCTCCTCTCCCTCCCTCTCTCTCTATCTCTCTCTCCATCTCTCTTCCTTTCCCTGCTCTGCCCTCTCCCCGTCTCTCTCTCTCTACTCTCCTTCCTCCATCCCTCTCTCTCTCTCTTCTCTCGTCTCTCTCTCTCCTCTCTCTTCTCTCTTCTGCTCTGCTCTTGGCTGGTGTGTGGTTGGGTGGGGTCTTCTCTGGCTGCTTGCATCCTCTTTGCTGTTGCGGTATCTCTCTTCTGTCTTTCTGCTCCTTCTCTGCGTCTCCACTTTGTGTGTGTGTGTTTTGTGTGTTGTGTGTGTTGTGTGTGTGTGTTGTGTGTGTGCTTGTGTTTGTGTAGTAGGTGTGTTGATGTGTGTGTGTGTGTTGTTATGTGTGTGTGTTTTGTGTGTTTGGTGTTTGTGTGTGTGTTGTGTTGTGTGTGTGTGTGTGTGTTGTGTGTGTGTTTTGTGTGTTGTGTGTGTGTGTTGTGTGTGTTTTTGTGTGTGTGTGTGTGTGTGTGTGTGTGTGTGTGTGTTGCGTGTTGTGTGTGTGTGTGTGTTTTGTGTGTGTGTGTTGTGTGTTTTGTGTGTGTTTGTGTGTGTGTGTGTGTTTTTGTGTGTGTTTGTGTGTGTGTGTTTGTGTGTGTTTTGTTCTTGTGTGTTTATGGTGTGTGTGTGTGTTTGTGTTGTGTTTGTGTGTTGTGTTGTTGTGTGTGTGTTTTTTGTTGTGTGTTGTGTGTGTGTGTGTGTGTGTGTGTTTGTGTGTGTGTTGTGTGTGTTGTTGTGTTTTGTGTGTGTGTTCTCTGTGATGCTTGCGTGTGTGTTTCTGTTGTGTTTGTAGACAGTGGTGTGTGTGTGTGTGTTGTGTGTGCTGTGTGTATCTTGATGTGTCGTTGTCTTGTGGAGTGACAAGTTAATCGTAGAAGAATCTTCTTTTTTCTGTTCTTTTCTCCAGAACAAAATGGGGTTCTGATCTTCAGGCATCATGTTCATCTATATGTGTCAGTTTCCATGGGAAAGGGGACAAAATCCATAGAAGATCCTATGAATGAAAAAGACAGTTACGCGATTTCTTTTTTTCTCCTTTTTTTTTTTTGGGGGGGGGGAGCTGAAAATGTTGGCTTATATTAATTGTGTTCAGTGTTCTTTATTTGTATCCCATTAACCTTTATAGTAGGTACGGTGAAGTGAGGACAAAGTGCAGTCAAGATAATGACAGCGAAGTCAATATAAAGACAGCGAAGTCAAGATAAAGAGAAGTCATAATAAAGACAGTGAAGTCAAGATAAAGACAGCAAAGTCAAGATAAAGATAGTGAAGTCAAGATAAGACCGTAAAGTCAAGATAAAGATAGTGAAGTCAAGATAAAGACCGTAAAGTCAAGATAAAGACAGTGAAGTCAAGATTTAGACCGTGAAGTCAAGATAAAGACAGTGCGGTCAAGATAAGGACAGCAAAGTCACTTTCCTTTTCCTTTTCCAATTCTATAGGTTTTTTCGTGAATGTTGGTCTTATTGCAGTTAAAGATGAGATCATCAGTATTAATATAAGCGATATTTGTTTTTTGTCTGATAGTCCAGCTGATTATGGGCTTTTGATGTTTGTAATGTATAGAGGTTTTACTTGTTTGAACAATTGTTTCTTTATTATTATGTTTCTATTTGAGTGAATGTGTTTTCCCCCTTCCCCTTTGATACTCCACCCCCACCCCCCATCCTTTCCAATGCTTTTCTGTTATCATCGTTATGCTGTTGTCTCATGGTGATGGGGATAATTTGTTATATTGTTGTCTCATGGTGATGGATAATTGCTGTTATTATTGTATCTCTATTATAGTTATCATTATCATTGTCTTATTTTACTTATTTTGCTTGCTTGATAGTTATTGTGTGAATATATTATATTTTAAAAAGCGCTACATGAAGAGTATGAGCGCATATGAGCACACGTTTGAGTAGGTTGAGGAGAAAAGGAGGGATGTCATTGCAAGCAATATTGTCAGTAATTACGCAATGAATGCCTAGTATTTTCTAACGTTTTGTTCCTGTACCTTTTTATTATCTAAAGTATGAACGTGAAAGAATGGACGATTTGGTAGGTGAAGTAATTTGTTTGTCTTGACGTTTTATGATTTTATTTTTTAATTCTTAGAACATTATTTATCTAAGTGTGTGTGTGTGTGTTATGTGTGTGTGTGCGCTGTGCGCGCACGCGCGCAGGTGTGTTTGAGTATGTGTGTGCGTGTTTATGTATATGTGTGTAATTTGTATTTTTCAATGTATTATTGTATCGAGTTTTCTCCTGTTACTGGTTTAATTTATTGGTAAATGTTGTAATGATGTAGTATTTCAGTATCATAATTAAGGACTTTGTTCTTAGATAGATGGCTTGATGAAGAAAAGCAAATGAATTACTTATCCAATGTACCATCTGGAAATAAAAATTGACTTAACTTGACTTGACTTGACTTTCTCGGTTAGAGCTCTAACGATCGCCAATGATGAAATTCTGCGTATGCGAGCACTTTTGCCCACTATGACGTAGCGGCATTCCGACTTCGGGGATATTTAGTTCTTTAGCCAGCTTTGGTAAGATTTTAAAGTAGATCTCTCCTTTTTTTGCTTATCTTCCTGAGATTTCTTTTTTTTTTTATCAGTGTGACTAGTCTGTGGGGCTGGTTGACTGTTTGGCTGGCTGGCTGGTTTGTTTGGTGTTTTTGTTTTGGAGGGAATTTTATGATGTGATGTATTACTATGTGTGTTGTTTCTAGATGCTCAGTTTGGTCAATTTTACACTATGACAGATACAATGAAGAATCAAGACTGCTGGGATTAGGTTCTGGCCCCATCTTACATACACAGTTTTTTCCCAAATGCATTAGCATCTGCACGCAAACAAAATAACTACCTTAGCTTACACGTCTTACATGTGTATCACTGTGATATATTTTTTTAAGTCTGTATGAGAATGCTGCCTGTGCGAGTCTTTTTAAATACATCACCACTATGTAGGCAGCCATACTCCCAATTCACAGATTTTTCTTATCCTTTAAAACACAGATTTCATGTTCTTATGGTAAGGGTTTGCCATAGCTGAAGGATAATTCAGCTTTTCATTTTAGAATGATAATAATAATAATAATAATAATAATAATAATGTATTAAATTTATAATAATTATATAATTAATAATAATGTATGGAAATTTATATTTATATATATTTATTTATCATTTTGAACATACCATTTTGCGACATAACATTTCAAGGCAATCATCAGCATTTGGTTTACGCCTGTTACTGACACAGACTTTGGTTTTAGGCTAAATCACGGTATTATAATGAGTTTTTAGATGATATATAATACTGAACACAACGAATTTACTGTTTTACACTAAAAAAAAAAATCACACTTAATATTTACGTCTGGTGTAGAACAAACTGGTTAAGTCCCTAGTTCTAATTTTACCTTTTTTTCTTTCTTTTTCCCAAATCCTTTTGATCTTGTGTCTTTGATACCCATTTTGTTCTTTCTATCAATTACAAGTTAAAAATCAATCCTTGCTTTACAAGAAGGTACAAACGGAAAACGGAACACGCAGGAGAAAGGAGAAATGTTAAAGGGTCGAAAAAAGAAAATGGTTTTAATGCGTGGGAGCATTCTTTAAATCCCAAACATACACAGAAAAAAATGTTTTCACTAAAAAAAAGTTACAAACAAATAACAAACACGGGAAAACTTTCCTCCCAAAAAGTTGGAATGAGAAAGAAGCCTCAGGAATCTATACGAATACACTGCAGGGAGGAGGGGGTGGGAGTGTGTGGGTGGGTGCCCCCCCCCCCCCCCCGGTGGATGTTTCATCGAAGCGCCGGCACAGTGAGTCATTTATCTTCAATCCATCTTTTAGAATACAAGACGCTGGTTGTTGTTGTTGTTGGTGTTGGTGTTGTTGTCGTTGTTTGTTTGTTGTTTGTTGTTGTTATTTTATTTCTAAGTTTGTTTATGCGTTTGCTTTTTGTCTTGTTTGCTTGGAATGGCAAGTTTTTGGAAACAAGACCAACGAAATGACATCAAAACATACCAACAAGAAAGTGTGGGCGTAGATGCAGACACATGCTTTTGCTTTCCCTGCTCAGTTGTTTGTCTATCTGTCTGTCTACCTGTCTGTATGTCAGTCTGTCTGTCTGTATGGCTATCAGTATGTCTGCCTGTGCCTTTCTCTCTCCGTGTTAGTGTCTCCGTCTCTATATCTGTATATGTCTCTGTCATGTTCTGTCTGTCTCTCCGTCTGTCTGTTTACCTCACTCTCTCTCCATCCTCTGCCTCTCTCTTCTCTCTGCCTCTGTCTGTCTGTCTGTTGTTTGTCTCTCTGTCTCTGTCTCTCTGCCTCTCTGTCTGTCTGTTTCTCTATCTCCCTCTCTTTTCTCTCTCTCTTTCTATCTCTCCCTCTCTTGTCTCTCTGCATGTCTGTCTGTCTGTCTGTCTGTCTTCTCTCTCTTCTCTTCTCTCTCTCTCTCTCTCTCTCT
Source organism: Rapana venosa (assembly GCA_028751875.1). Lineage (NCBI taxonomy): Eukaryota > Metazoa > Mollusca > Gastropoda > Neogastropoda > Muricidae > Rapana > Rapana venosa. The sequence goes on from CM054135.1 coordinate 6,269,932, forward strand.
CTCTCTCTCTCTCTTCTTTCTCTTGCCTTCTTATTTTTCTTTCTTTTGAATTTCTGGGTTTTTCTCGTTTTCTCTGTGGGTATTTTTCTCTCTAATATCAACTGTTTTTGCTCACACTCATCGTCTGTCTATGGGGTTCTTTGTTGTTTGTTTTAATGAATATTTATCTCTCTTCTGCCTGTTTTTTTCTCTGTCTCAGTCTTGACATTAGATGATGTATGATGATTATTTTTAGCAACATATTTGCAAAATAGCGTAATAAACCATGTCATTGGTGGATCATAAGTAATAAATCATTTCCTTGCAGTCATTATTGGGGACAGTTCTTACATAGTAAAAGAATAAAAGCAAAAAATGAGTTGTGGAAAGTTTATGTTTAAAAACAAACAAACTTGTTGATGCAGACACTTTAAAAAAGAGCAGACCTCTGGTTTTGTGAACATATTAAAAAACACTTTCCAGAAATGTTTTTTTTTTTATCAGCACGATATTGAAGGTGGCATTATACTCTATTTTTTGTCCAAACTAGTGTAAATAAGATGTTTAGAGGGTTCATTCCGTGCGCGTCTTTGCTGTTTGTTGTGCGTATGTGCGTGACTGGGTCGTAGCAATTCACAGAATCTGTAAAAAAAAATTATTTTTCAAATTTTAATTTGTCTGTCTTTGTAGCTCGTTCTTTTTGTCTCTTCAAGAACAGCAACAACAACAGCAGCAACAACGACAACAACAACAAAAACAACAACAACAAGAAAGAACAAGCAATGTAAACACAAATGAAGAAAGTGGTATCACCAAATTCTGATGATTCACTGCCCGCAAATCCTAAACAAATGCCAATGTGTGGAATTAATCGCTAAAAAGCTTTGAAAAAAAGGTAATGAAAGCCACAAATTAACAGCTTAAAACGAGAGAAAAGAGAGACAAAGGATACAAACACCGGGTATAAATAGTGGATTTACGAGTGCTACCCGTCTCTTTTCCGAAGTAGTTTTAAAATCTTACTTTTCTTTGTTTTGTTCATGACACCTATGAGTTGATAGCCGAAAGCCGAAACGGATTTTAACGTGTGCGCAAGATGTTCTGCGGGACGGGATAGCTCAGTGATCAGAGCACTCGCTTTCTCCCAGCCAACTTAAGCAGCTCCGAGCGTTGTTACCAGTTGAGTGGGTGACCGTTTGTGCACCATGGCTTCAGTGCAGTTCCTCCAGTTCACCCAGCTGTAAATGGGTACCTGCCCTCTTTAGGGTCAGGGAAGGTAAAACAGCGAGGGAGAGGAGATGGGCGCCGCCCTCAATATGCAGGCCCCTAGAGAAGCTGAGGTCTCTGATGCCTCGCCCCCCTACGATCTTATAGGTTATGGACATCTTTACCTGTTTACCTTTAAGATGTCCTGCCTGCGTTCACACATTGGACCTCTGTCTTCAGTCACACGAAGGATTTTGGGGGATAGTGGTCAGTATTGATGTTAACCTCAGGATAAAATGTCCCCTTGAACGAGTGCCTTGGTGGTGGTTTTATCCCGAGCCGTCAGATACCAAACGTAGTGCGCTAATACTTCTAAGTGATCCTGCCACCCTCCCCCTTCCCCAGGTAAAAGTTAAAGGTGTATCATAACCTATAAGGTCGTAGGGGAACGAGGCGTCAGAAACCTCACTTCTCTAGGTGCCAGCATATTGAGGGCGGCGCCCATCTCCTCTCCCTCGCTGCTTTACCTACCCTGACCCAAAAAGAGGGCAGGCACTCATTTACAGCTGGATGAACTGGGGGAACTGTACTGAAGCTAAGGCGTGCAAACGGTCACCCACCCAAGTGGTAACCACGTTCGACGTTACTTAACTTGGCTGGGGGAAAGCGAGTGCTCCGACCACTGAGCTATCTCGCCCACTATATTTATTTAAAAAACCCATAGTCGCGCATTTGAAGACAAAAATGAATGATTATGACATGGTCAACGATCCATGCTAACTTTTTTATGGTCGCAATAAAGGCTGGTTATACTAAACATAACAGCAGAATTTACTTACAAAACATTGTGGCTGTTTGAATGTCATATATAGGTAGCTCTATGTAACCGGTAGACATGTTTGTTTTGTCTCAGTGTTTCATCTAAAAAGCGTTTTGGATGTCCCGATATGAGGTGTTTTGTTGAAACGCTTCATCGGCGAAAAAGCTTTCTGGATATTTTTAATCTCAAACTAACTGATGATAATGACACCGGTTTCCATTGTTATTGCGTGTCGATCACTCAATTGAGCACAACCCTATATATCTTAGACTGTCTGGAATTGTAGAAAATGTAAAACTACGGCCATCGAAAACTAAAATATTATTCTCATGTCTGATTTGTAATGGTCTTGTTGTTTTACCCGAGTGGAGCAGTAGACGCATGCTAAGACTTTCAACTCAATGAAAGCTAAAACGTTATTGCTGACTTAAATAATCGAAACAATGTTGCAATCTAATATTTGCTCATACGTAGACAATGATAAGAATCAGTAGCCCTGAACATGGGAGAATATAATAATAATGATATTAATAATAATAATAATAATAATAATAATAATAAAAAATAATAATAATGGAATTTATATAGCACTATATCTCGCACACACAAGAAAACCCACAAACCAAAGCGCTTTCATTCATCCTACTCATTCACACGCGGACAGTTACGATTGATAGTTTTTTTTACAAGTTCAAATGTATATCCATACGCTTGCACGCACGCACACACACACACACACATACACACCCACTCACACACATAAAGGTTGTACATTCCCGCAGGGTGATGGGGTTTTGGCTGTTGAGGGCAGGGACAAGGAATGCAACTGTGGACATGTCGTTCTAACATCACAGTCAGATTTTCACTCAGTCAGTGGTAAGGTGTAGTGTGTATTGTCCGACTGCCAACACAAGGAAGCTATTTAAATGCTCGACTCTCAATTTGTTTTTCCGACTGGTGTTTTCATCACTGTAAGTATCGGCAACGCAGATGTGACAGGTTTGTAGTTTCTCTTTTCATTCTTTTGTTTCAGAGCTTGCTAACATGTTTTTTTTGTCAGTTTGAAGTAGTACTATGTAGCGTGAATTTGTCTTATGTTTTGAGTGGTACTTGGAAAGCAGTAGTGTCTGATTCATGCTCGGCAGTAATCAGTCTTAGCTTAAAATTGTATAAATGCGGCGCCACTTATTTTAGTTTTATAACTTAGAATGACTTTCCCAAGGACCAGTATTATGATATTCTGGGCTTTATTAAGTGCGTTGGATATAATGTTCTACACGGAATCTCAGCTTTTTGTTCTGTCTGAAAGCTAGATATTCGGATCACTACTGAATGCCTGATTGATGGGGGGGAAAGAGATTGGATTCAAACGGATATTGAATCAGCAACTTTTTCTTTTAAGACAAATGCGTTACTTCTTGACTACCCATCAACTCGCCTGTATGTACATACATTTTTTCAACTTGTTTTTCTTGAGTTATAGTTGAAATGTCTCTAATTCGTAGCTCAAGGTTTGATTTGTCTCGGTATAAAACAGTAACTTGACATGCAGTTATTCTTTCAATATAGTTTTGTTGTACGAGTCTATGATTAACATAATCATCGCGATCAGTGTCACTGTAATTATTCTCATCTACATAATCATCAAGATAATAATCAACATCATCATCATCATCATCATCATCATCATCATCACCAGCAGCAGCAGCAGCAACTTCTTCTTCTTCTTCTAAGTCTTCTTCTTTCTTCATCATCTCTTCTTCTTCTTCTTCTTCTTCTTCTTCTTCTTCTTCTTCTCCTCCTCCTCCTCCTCCTCTTCCTCCTTCTCTTTCTCCTTCTCCTTCTTCTTGTTCTTGCTCTTGTTCTTTGTTCTTGTTCTTCTTGTTCTTCTTGTTCTTTGTTCTTCTTGTTCTTCTTCTTCTTCTTCTTCTTCTTCTTCTTCTTCTTCTTCTTCCTCTTCTCCTTCTGTCTTATGTGAAGTGACGTCTTTGCCTTGCCTCTTAAAGTGTGTCATTAACAGTAACCTAGCCCTTGCCTAGACATTTTACACAGCTTGTCCTTCTCCAACTTAAGTGGGATGTGTAAACGGACAATCTTTGAAGTCTGCTTGTAATTAACAGTCAGTAATTGACAGACCAGGGTTTTTTTCCCTCTCTGGTCTTGATTTGGCAACTTACATTGACACGGTTTCAGAGAGTCTGGCACGTGACTTACGGTACGAGGTAAATGGCAAAGTGTGTGTGCAGTTTTCTATTTCTGTCTTTCTACTGCATTTGTTCTGCCGCTCCCCGCTTCCCCCCCCCACCCGCCAAGTCCCCTCCTCTTCCACCTTACCCTTTCGTGTGTGTGTTTTTTTTCTGCCCTTCCACATTCTGTTCCTTTAACTAAAAATGCGTGTGTGTGTTTAGTGTGGGAGTGTGTGATTGTGTGTGTGATTGTGTGTGATTTGTGTGTGTGTGTGTGTGTGTGTGTGTGTGGTGTGTGTGTGTGTGTGTGTGTGTTGTGTGTGTGTGTGTGTGCGTTAGTCTCTCTGTGTCTTCCTCATTCTTTCTCCATATATTGGTCTTTGGGTCTGGCCATGTATCTGCCTGTGAGCTGCCTGCCCCTCTTTCAGTCTTGTTATCTTTGTGTCCATCCTTTGTTTGTCTTTGTGTTTGTGTGTGTCTGACTCTCTGTCTCTGTCAGTGTCTGCCTTCTCCTATTCTGTCTCTGTCTCAGTCTGTCTTTCTGTCTGTCTTTCTGTCTGTCTTTCTCTGTCTCTCTGTCTGTCTCTCTCTCCGTATCTGTCTCTGCCTCTCTCTCTTTTCTTCTTTCTTCTTTTCTTCTTTCTTCTTTCTTCTCCTTCTTCTTTCTTCTTCTTCTCTTCTTCTTCTTCTTCTTCTGTTTCTCTTCTTTTTTCTTTCTTCTTCTTCTTCTGTTACCTTCTTTTTTCTTTTTCTTTTTTCCTCTTCTTTCTTTCTTTTTCTTTCTTTCTTTCCCTTCCTTTATTTCTTGTTTTCTTTCTTTCTTTTTACCTTCCTTTCTGTCTTTCTTTCTTTCTTTTTTCTTTCTTCATCATCGCCACCATCACCACCACTACCACCATCACCATCATCGTCTTCTTCTTTTTCATCATCATTCTTCTTCTTCTTCTTCTTCTTCTTCTTCTTCTTCTTCTTCTTCTTCTTCTTCTTCTTCTTTCTTCTTCTTCTTCTTCGCATTTCTTTTTCTTCGCAATTTTTCCTCGCAAATCGTCTTCCTCTTCGCAATTCTACTTCTTCATCACAATTCTTCGGAATTCTTTTTCTTCGCATTTCTTCTTCTTCTCATTTCTGTTTCTGCGCATTTCTTCTTCTTTGCAACTCTTCTTCCTCTTTCCAAATCTTCTGTTTCTTCTCAAATCTTCTTTTTCACGCAATTCCTCGCAATTTTCTTCTTCTTCGCAATTTTTCTTCTTCTTCTTCTTCGCAATGTTTCTTCTTCTTCTTCTTCTTCTTCTTCTTCTCTTCTTCTTCTTCTTCTTCTTCTTCTTCTTCTTTTTTCTTCTTCTTCTTCTTCTTCTTCTTCTTCTTCTTCTTCTTCTTCTTCTTCTTCTCGTTCTTCTTCTTTCTTTTCTTCTTTCTTCTTCTCCTCCTTCTCCTTCTTCCTCTCTCGCTGCTGCTTCTGCTGCTACTGCGGCACATTCCTCATTACCGTATGTTTGTCTTGGCCTTGTCTACCTCTCCCAGGTTTGCCATTATCAGCAAGCCCAGACTTTGGGCATTGACATTTGACAACAACAACAGCAACCTGTCCTTCTCACAACACACATAGGCTGTGTGCACAGACTGTCCTCTTTGAAGTCTGTCCCCTGATAACAAGTCAGTTAATTGGAAGACCTTTGCCACCCCTCCTCGGACCTTTCTTTGTCTGCCAGAACCAAAAAAAAAAATGGCAAGGTTTGGCAAGGTCTGGCACGTGACTGACGCGCTGCTGAGATTTTTGACACAGACGATTCCCTGTTTTGGCTTCTGGATCTTTTTGTGGTTTTTTTAAAAACAATTTTTCTCTGTAAAGTCTGTTGTGTCTCTTCCTCTTTGGTTTTATTGTAACTCTTTCTGTTTCTCTATCAGTCTCTTTGTTTGATTCATCGTGCGGTCTCTCTGTCTGTCTCTCTGTCTCGCCGTTTATCTATTGGCCTCTTTTTGTCTATGTGTCTGTCTCTCTGTCTGTGTGTCTGTGTGCGTCTGTGTGTCTGTCTGTCTCTCTGGCTCTCTTTCTGTCTCTCTCTCCCTCTAACCTTTCTTAACCTCTATTACCCGCCATCTCTTCCTATCCAATTTCTTGGCTCGCATTCATTCCTTCTATCATGTTACCTATAAACCCCCATTAACACCTCATTCCACACACACACACACAAACACACACACACACACACACACACACACACACACACACACACACACACACACACACACACTTTTGGCGACAGGAAATGATAGATGAGATTATTGGCATCATCCTGTAGCCCATGCCATAAATCATCTCTTTTTTTCCAGCTTAAGAAACAGTGTTATGGGCTTGTTTGTTCTTTTTCTATGTTTTCATTTGTTAGACGCGAGTTGCAGTTTTTCTCTCAGTTACAAAATGTGACAATGACGGTTACATTTGAAATATCCGAAAAATTGTATGCCGAATGCATGGTAAGGTAAACAATCAGCATTATTTTTCATGGACATTTTTAGATTGGATGTTGATTTAGATTTTGTCTTGGTTTTATAGGATGCGATTCCACGAGCATGTACTTATCCCATCAAGTCAATTATACATTCAAAGTGCCTAAACAATTCTCAGTGAAGAAGCTGACAACTAAACAAAACAGTATAAGGCTATTAGATTATGTTTTCTACGTTATGTTGTTTATAATGGCTAAGTGACAATAATATAAAAAAGAGTATCACTGCTTTGTTTCTACCTTGCAAAGAAAAGGTACGTGGAATGAACACATATAATTATATAGTCTCAGTTGCATCGATATTTTCATCTTGCCTAAGACTCATATACTCTCTGGTTCCCTGTGCAGAAACCCAGAGAGGCCTGTCAGTGTAAATGGCATCTTCATCTTCCTGGACATGTTTTGATTAAATGTAGTGGCGTCTGTTCGAGGGCCTCCTGACTTAATTGACATTTACACTGAGGCGCTGATTGCATGTGTTGTTTTCGCTATCAATAGTCTGCAAAAACATTAATCATATTTTTATGGAATTATGAGACAAAACCATTTCATTAAAATGTGTCTTGCCGGACAGTTCTGGGTTATAAATATCATGCATTTCATAATAATAACAGGCATGATACTACTACGATGATGATGATGATGATGATGATGATGATGATGATGATGATGATGATGATGATGATGATGACGATGATGATGACGATAAAAATTATAGCAATAATGATAATAATGATAATAATAATAATAATAATAATAATAACAATAATAATGATAATGATAATACAAGGAATTTATATAGCGCTATATCTTGTAAAAACAAATCAAAGCGCTTGCATTCAACACATTCTTACACATGTAACCCAATAACAATCAACAATATTAACAAGTTCAAAGATACATACACATGCTGCATGCACACACACACACACACCACACACACACACACACACACACACACCCCACACACACACAGGCACAGGCACAAAGGTTTTGTGCGTAATTTGTACGTAAATGTACTACAAGTGTCATTTGCCAGGAGTGCCATAGCGTTCGCTCTAGTTGATATTTGTTTTGAACAATGAGTACTCTCGAGCGATAATTGCTGATTAGCATGTTTATAAGTAAGCTACGTTATGCTTTCTTTATTTCTAAGAAAAGTTCCACAACACTTGGAAAATCTCTACAAATGTCCTCAACTAAGCCAAATTTAAAAATGATTCTTACTGGAAAATGATGTTTTGTTATTCATTGATTCACATGATTATGGATTTATAGCCTACATAATTCTTCAAAAAAAGACAAAGTACACAAACAAAAATACTCACTATTCACAAAAAGTACACTTTAAAGTAAGCATGTCCTTCCATTTAGACAAAAGTTCACATAAAGGAAGAGGTATGTTTTTCTTCATCTGTTTTTTCTGAATATAATTATTACTTCTACTCGTTGTTGAATGCCATTTTTCGCAAACCTTTTTATTTAATCTTTAGCCTCTTAAGAGAGACGGTTGCATCTAAAAAAAAAAGGTAAAGGTGTCCCATAACCTATAAGGTCGTAGGGGAGCGAGGCGTCAGAGACCTCACTTCTCTAGGGGCCAGCATATTGAGGGCGGCGCCCATCTTCTCTCCCTCGCTGCTTTACCTTCCCTGACCCTAAAGAGGGCAGGTACCCATTTACAGCTGGGTGAACTGGGGGAACTGTACTGAAGCCAAGGCGCGCAAACGGTCACCCATCCAACTGGTAACCACGCTCGACGCTGCTTAACTTGTCTGGGGGAAAGCGAGTGCTCCGACCACTGAGCTATCCCGTCCCCGGTTGTATCCTACATCTTTAAAAAAAAAAAAAGAGCTCCTGACTAAAAATACGCATTTTATTATGGTGAGTGTTAAGCCAGGAGTAAGGTCATTTCATCCTCTCTCTCCATCGCTCTCGCTCTTACTCTGTCTGGGAAAGCGTCTCTCGCCCTGCTCATCCGTCCTCTTTTCCTCTCTTTGGCTCCTATCCGCTTGTATATTGTAGTCTCCATCTAGTCTCATCTCTCTCTCCTCTCTTTCTCTCTCTCTCTCTCTTCTCTCTCTCTCTCTCTCTCTCTCTCTCTCTCTCTCTCTCTCTCTCTCTCTCTCTCTCTCTCTCTCTCTCCTCTCTCTGTCTGTCTGTATGTCAGTTTATCTGTCTTTCTGTCTGTCTGTCTCTCTCTGTCTCTGTTTCTGTTTGTCTTTCCGTCTCTCTGTCTCTCTCTGTGCTCTCTGTCGCTGTCTGTCTGTCTCTCTCTGTCTCTTCTCTCTGTCTGTCTCTCTCTCTCTTTCTCTCTCTCTCTTCTCTCTCTCTCTCTCTCTCTCTCTCTCTCTCTCTCTCTTCCTTCCACTCTCTCTGTCTGTCTGTCTGTCTGTTTATCTGTCTTTCTGTCTGTCTGTCTGTCTGTCTTTTGTGTCTGTCTGTCTGTTCTGTCTCTCTCCGTCTCTCTATCTCTTCTCTCTCTGCTCTCTGTCGCTCTGTCTATCTCGCTCTGTTTATCTGTTTCCTGTCCGTCTCTCTATCTCTGTCTCTCTTACTGCCTCTCTGTCGCTGTCTGTCTGTCTCGCCTCCTCTTCTATCTGTCTCTGTCTGTCTGTCTGTCTTCTTTTCTTCTCTCTCTCTCTCTCTCTCTCTCTTCCTTCCAATCTCTCTGTCTGTCTGTCTGTGTGTCTGTTTATCTGTCTTTCTGTCTGTCTGTCTGTGTGTCAGTCTGTCTCTCTCTCTCTGTGTTTCTGTTTGTCTGTCCGTCTCTCTGTCTCTCTCTCTCTGCCTCTTGTCGCTGTCTGTCTCTGTCTTCTGTCTATGTCTGTCTGTCTCTCTCACGCCTTTCTCTCTCTGTCTCCCTTTCTCTCTCTCTCTCTCTCTCTCTCTCATCTCTCTCTCTCTCTCTCTCTCTCTCTCTCTCTCTCTCTCTCTCCTTCTCTTCCCACTCTCTCTGTCTGTCTGTCTGTCTGTTTATCTGTCTTTCTGTCTGCCTGTCTGTGTGTCTGTCTGTCTGTCTCTCTCTCTGTTTCTGTTTGTCTGTCCGTCTCTCTGTCTATCTCTGTCTCTCTCTCTCTGCCTCTCTGTCGCTGTCTGTCTCTCTCTGTCTCTGTCTATCTGTCTGTCTGTCTGTCTCTCCTTTCCTTTCTCTCTCTCCTCTCTCTCCTCTCTCTCTCTCTCTCTCTGGTCTTCCATTTTGTGTCCTTCATATCCTATTAAGCTTCCTTTCAGGCCCATCCCTTCTTCCTGTGTACTAAGGGATTAAGGACCTTTTAGTCGATCACGTCAAACACTACGTCATAAATCCCTTTCCGGATTTTGCCTAGAAGGAGTAGAATTTGCGTCAACAGCCATTCGGCTTGTCTCTGATCCCAGCAACGCAATCACAAGCTGGCGATAAAATGGCCATTCTAAACAATGAATTGAATAATTGATGTAATTTTGTTTCTTTCTTAAGAGCCCGACCAGCTCGTCTGTCAAGATTATACCACGTCTAATCCGGGATGGATGGATTAACATAATTCTTAAGTACACATGTGTTTAGCTCTTGTAAAACTTGCCTTTAATTTATTATTATTTATTGTTTGATCCATGTTATACGTGGTGCATCAGATATATTATATATTATATATATATATATATATATATATATATAGATAGATAGATAGATAGATAGATAGATAGATAGATAGATAGATAGATAGACAGATAGATAGACAGATAGATTAATAATAGATTAGACTATAATAATAATAATGATATACTTTAACCAATTATGTCTATAATATATCTCTCTCTCTCTCTCTCTCTCTCTCTCTCTCTCTCTCTTCTTTCTTATCGATCTATCTATCTATCTATTCTATCTATCTTTTCTCTCTTCTATCGATCTAGCTTCTTTCTTTCTCTTCTTCTTTCTTCTTCTTCTTCTTCTTTTCTTCTTCTTCTTCTTCTTCTTCTTCTTCTTCTTCTTCTTCTTCTTCTTCTTCTTCTTTCTTCTTTCTTCTTCTTCTTCTTCTTCTTCTTCTCTCTTCTTTTCTTTTCCTTTTTGAAACATGCCTGTCTCGGCCTCGTCTACCTATCCTAAGTTGTCCATTTTCAGGAACTCATCTAGACATTGACATTTTACAGAATCTCTCCTTCGCCAAGACATACAGGCTCTGTGGACAGACTGTCCTCTTTGAATCCTGACATTGATTAGCAGTCAGTTAATTGGCAGGCCTTGCCACCTTTCCTCAGACTTTCATCTGCCAGCACAAATTGGCAAAGTTCTACTCGTTTGGCCAAGGTCTGTCACGTCTTAAGGCACTGCTGAAACTGCGATGACGACCCCGGTTTGGTTTCTGGGGCCTCTGTTTCGACATTTTGCTCATCTGTTATCTTCCCGGTTTGTATCTTCTTTTTTGTTTTGGTCGTGTGTTTTCTTCTTTTGTTCTTTCTGTTTAACCCAGTTTTGGTTTCAGGGGCCTCTTTCTGACATTTTGCTTATCTGTTATCTTCCCGTTTTGTAACTTTTTTCCTTTGGTCGTTTGGGGTTTTTTCGTGTGTTTTTTTCTGCTGTTCTTTCTGTTTAAACGTAGGATTCTTCGTATGTATGTATGTCTCTGTATCATTATTCGATTTATATCTCTGTACCATTTTCGTTTTATGTCTCAGCCTGCATTATGGTATGCAGATAGATAGACTCATAACGCAACCACAGAATTATTTTCACTCCAACTTTCGCGATTCCTGTCTCAAAGTAAGGATTTCAGTTTATGGCTTTGTCGCTGTGTGTGGTATGTTGGTTTTTACGTGAATATCTAAGAAGGAAAATGGGCGAACAGGTACATCGGTAGGTACATAGGCAAGTAGGTGAGATGTTGCACTTGGTTCACACTGGCTTGTCAATTACTGGTGGAAGATAAGTGCTGAGCCTACATTAATAATAATAATAATAAATAATAATAAATAATAATAATAATAATAATAATAATAATATAATGATGATAATGATAATAAAAGTATAATTATCAATACGATTATCATGCTTGCCTGTCTGTCTGTGTCATTCGGATGAGACTATAAACTGAGGCCCCGGTGTGCGAACGGACACAGACCATCTTACGCACACGTTAAAACCCGTCCCGTTTTTCGGAAGAGTAGGACATTGTGTTCCGGTGGGAACGGATGACAGAATTGAGAAAACCGCATACACACGGGGATTGGATGTAAAAAAACACATAAGTGCTATATTCCATTATCCTCGATATAAAAGAATTAAATTAATAAATAAAATAAAAGAAAAATTCCGTCTGTATATCTATCTATCTATCTGTTTGTCTATCTGACTGTCTGTCTACCTCTGTCTCTCCCTGTCTCTCTGTCTCTATCTGTCTGTTTCTGTTTGTCTGTCTGTATGTCTCTCTGTCTCTGTCTCTGTCTGTCTGTCTGTCTGTCTGTCTGTCTGTCTGTCTTCTTCTCTCTCTCTCTCTCTCTCTCTCTCTCTCTCTCTCTCTCTCTCTCTCTCTCTCTCTCTCTCTCTCTTTACCGCAGCCCATACACCAACGAACTCCCCTATTTACTGGTTTTTGCCCGTGTTCATCCCTTCTATTATTAACATTTATACCCCCTCCCCCAGCCCCTCTGCTCACTCCTCCACAACCACCACTAGCACCTCATTCTACACACGCTTGTGTCCACAGGAAATGATTGATGATATTTTTGGATTTATTCTCTAGCCCACGTCATAATCTCCCTTTTTTCTTTTTTTTTTCTTTTTCGAGTGTTCCTTCTCAAAGAAAAACATGGACTTTTTTAAGATTATAATTTTTATATCCATTTGCTTCATTATACTAGCAAAGTTTATCTTCCTCCCTGGGGAATGGCGCTAAAAAAATAAAACGACATATATTAAAAAAAAGATTTGCTCAAAGATGTATTCATCAGAACAGCCAACATCAACCCTTTCTGAAGATTTTCCTAGGAGTTTAACTGCCAGCGTGTCTTTGTTTGCATTTGATGGCTATCCCTTTCACAATACACTGTTTATCCCACTGGGGCATGCACACATAAATGTTATGGCAAATCGTAGATTTCTTTTTTATCTGTCATTGTTATAAAGTTGATTGGGGGTTTTTGTTGCTGTTCTTTGGCTAGCGATCCCAGGTTCTCCAATGATCATATTTTTGGTGTATGTAACTGTTCTTTTTGGACGGGATAGCTCAGTGGTCAGAGCTCTCGCTTTCCTCCAGCCAATGTTTATTAGAATCGAGCATGGTTACCAACTGGATGGGAGACCGCTTATGCGCCTTGGTGTCAGTACGGTCCCCCTTTTCACCCAGCTGTAAATGGGTACCTTCCTCTTTAGGGTCAGGGAAGGAAAAGCAGCGATGGAGAAGAGATGGGCACCGCCATAAACATTCTGGCCCTGAAGAAGTTAAGGTATCTGATGTCTCCCTTCCCAAGGACCACATAGGTTATGGAACACCTTTTCCTTTATCTTTTCTTCCCCATCATGAAGATCGCGTGTTGAGACTTCGGAGATAATGTCTAAACAGGAAACCAGTGTGTTATTTATGTTCTCCTCAGCACGAAGGACCGTTCTCACAAGCACGAAGTGTCTACTCTCCTGAAAGACAAAATGGGTTTTAACGTATGCACACAAAGGGCCTTGGTTTATAGTCTCCTTCGAAAGACTTTTGGTAGAGTGAAGTCGGTAGTTATGTTAACTCCATGAGGAGAAATCCCATTGAATGGGTGTTTCGATGGTGGCTTGAATCTGGGCTTTCGAATTGCTAACAACAATGCCTAACCACTAGACCACACGCCCCCCACCTTTGGCACATATGTTTTGCTTGATTTTGGATTACCTGTCTTTTTGTTTAAACAAAGGTATGTAAAGGAAATACATATACATATCTCAATTATATTGAACTTCTTACAAAATGTTCATGCAGTCTTTGTAGTTTCGTAAAGGTTGACAGAATGCAAGCAGTCTGCAAACAATAAATGCTATTACTACTTTTCCTTTTGAAGGCTAAACACACATATTACATGGCTTAAAAAGGGATAAAGATTCAACTTTCTGATTATCAAGATGGTAACTGCAGGTAAGATTGGTATGCTAACAAGGCAGTTTTTTGTTGTGTTCATTTCCGTGGAGCTCTTTTCTATTCCTATCCTACTGCCAAACCCGACATTTAGATGCGACTATAATTTAAGTTCTGCATGTAAAAGCACGTATAACATAATTATTGTGCTCACGCTAAAAGCCCATCTATGTGTGGGTATAAAGTGTCAGCTAACTAGAGTCTAGAATACAAATTACATGAATATACTTAAAATGGTAAAAAGGAAAGTTTCACCATGTTCAATCTGCTCAGGTCGCACAGTATAGGGGTGCTGGCCTCATGGCCATGTGAAAATGGCCCCTTGGAGAACTACAGGAAAAGATAGAAAGAGGGTCCTGAGAGACAGTCATAACAAGCAGTCCAGCTTTCAGCCTAGACTGACGTTTGCTGAAAATGTCAGCATTCTTTCTATCGCTGATTTTGCATGTTTTAGCCTATTGTTAAAAACACTTCTCATAAATGAATCTGTGCAGTCAAGCTAACGCTTAGAATATTGATTGCGTGTTTTGTTTTCTTCCAGTAATATATTTATAGTCTCCATGTCAACTAGCTAGAGCCTAGAAAATAAATTACATGAATATACTTAACATGGAAAAAGGAAAGATTCATCATGTTCAATCTGCTCAGGAAAATGGCCCCTTGGAGAACTACAGGAAAAGAGAGAACGAGGGTCCTGAGAGACAGTCATAAAAAGCAGGCCAGCTTTCAGCCTAAACTGACGTGTGCTGCAAATGCCAGCATTCTTTCTATTGCTGATTTTGCATGTTTTAGCCTATTGTTAAAAACACTTCTCAACCAATGAATTTGTGCAGTCAAGCTAACACTTAGATTATTGATTGTGTAGGATTTCTTCCAGTAATATATTTATAGTCTCCAGATACATGGTTTCTTTTCATGATATTGATTGGGTCTGAATGCATTTTTCTCAGTTATTTCTGCAAACATGACAGTTGTTTTCACTGTATTAATATGTGCAAATACGTCAAGTTTATGAAATGGTAATCTAACATAGGATCGCAATGTTACTGAAGCATTCTTCAGAAAGAACTTTCCAAGGAGTCTATTCCTGTCTTCACTCCAATGCTAGAGACGTCCTTCGGGTGAGACTATAAACTGCAGTCTTGCATGTGAACGCAGGTTTAACATCTTGGACTCACGTTAAAATCCCATCCATTTGTGTGTGTAAAAGTGTCAGCTAACTAGAGTCTAGAATACAACTTACATGAATATACTTAACATGGTAAAAAGGAAAGTTTCACCATGTTCAATCTGCCCAGGTCACACAGTATAGGGGTGCTGGCCTTATTGCCGTGTGAAAATGGCCCCTTGGAGAGCTACAGGAAAAGAGAGAACGAGGGTCCTGAGAGACAGTCATAACAAGCGGCTAGCTTTCAGCCTTGACTGACGTGTGCTGCAAATGCCAGCATTCTTTCTATTGCTGATTTTGCATGTTTTAGCCTATTGTTAAAAACACTTCTCAACCAATGAATCTGTGCAGTGAAGCTAACGCTTAGAATATTGATTGCGTGTTTTGTTTTCTTCCAGTAATATATTTATAGTCTCCAGATGCATGGTGTCTTTTCATGATATTGATTGGGTCTGAATTTTTATTTTATGATTTGTTGTTCTAAACGTGCTGTGATCACTGTATTAGCATGTGTAAGCATGTCAAGTTTATGAAATAGTGGTAATTTAACACAGGATCGAACTGTTACTGAAGCATTCTTCAGAAATAATTTTCAAATGAGTCCGTATCTGTTCCCACTGAATTGCTAGAGGTGTCCTTCAGATGAGACTATAAACTTAAAATCCTTCATGTGAACGCAGGCATAGTATCTTTTGCACATGCTAAAAGCCCATCCATCTGTGCGTGTAAAAGTGTCAACTAGCTAGAGTCTAGAATAAAAATTACATGAACATATTTAACAAGGGAAAGGAGGTTCCCCTCACGTTAAACCTGCCCAGGTTACACTGTACAGAGGTGCTGGTTTCATTGCCCGGTTAAAAATGGCCCCTTGGAGAGCTACAGGAAAAGAGAGAACGAGGGTCCTGAGGGACAGTCACAAAAAAGCAGTCTAGCTTTCAGCTTTGACTGGCGTGTGCTGCATTATTTGGTCGATTTTTTCCTAATGTCCTTTTTAAAACTTCTCAACCAATGAATATGTGCAATCAAGCTAACGTTTAGAATATTGATTGCATTATTTTTTTTAAGAAAATAACTATTGTATTCAGATTTATGGTTTTGTATCCTGCTATTGACTAGGTCTGAATGTATTTGCATGCTTTGACTCTTTAAAGGTGCCAGCATAGGTCATTGCATTAACAGAGGATTGGAATGGTACTAAAGCATTCTTCATAAATAATT
Source organism: Rapana venosa (assembly GCA_028751875.1). Classification (NCBI taxonomy): domain Eukaryota; kingdom Metazoa; phylum Mollusca; class Gastropoda; order Neogastropoda; family Muricidae; genus Rapana; species Rapana venosa. The sequence continues at coordinate 6,286,104 of CM054135.1, forward strand.
TTATAAGGTGTCTATTTCTGTTCCCACTCTATTGCCAGAGATGTCTCTCAGACCAGACTATTAACTACAGTCTTGCATGTGAACACACCCATAGTAACTTGTGCACATGTTAAAAGCCCATTGGTTTTTTCTTGTAAAGTTGTAGACTAGTTACAGCCTTGAATATAAAAGTGACACGAGCATGTGTATGTATGTGTGTGTGTAGGGAGGGGGGGGGCGCGCGCTGTGTGTGTGTGTGTGTGTGTGTGTGTGTGTGTGTGTGTGTGTGTGTGTGTGTGTGTGTGTGTGTGTGTGTGTGTGTGTGTGTGTGGTGTGTGTGTGTGTGTTCTAGCAAAATAAAAGCAGAAACTAGGCTAATTGATTTCTTTTTTTATTTAAAAAAAATCACATATTTGAGGATTGTAACCCGGAAGTTTCTGTTAAAAGATAAACACAAAAATCTCTAGGTCACAACCTTTTAGTCAGAAACCACAGAAATAATAATCACTTACTCTTCTACTTTTAGAACTGTATGTGTGAGCAAAATGGGAGGCTTTCTATTTTGAAACAAAAAACTTTAGCTTGTTTAGTCATACCTCAAAACCCCATGTCTTTAAGTAAATCCCCTTGCAAGTAAAAGCTTGTGAGTCAAGTGGACAAAGTGAAGACAGAGGATCCAGGGAAGTCTCTACTGCAAAAGTAAGCATTTACAAACGGATGAAATACTTTACTTTTTACAAGTTGACATGTTTCAAATCCATTCCAGCTTAGAGACTTGTGAGAGTGACTTTGGGGGTTTTGATCTACCTTCAACTATACTGCAGAGAATAAGTCGTTTTTGTAGCCACGTGGTCTGATCAAACATGAAAAAAGAAAGATGTTAGCAGGTGTGAGTGCAAACTAATTTAATTAAGCATGAATGTTTTATGTTATAAGAAAACCACAGCAGGTTTAGATCAAAAGCTCTGTCTCATTCACTGCACAACTAATCTACACGTATTCCATGTATAGAACTGCTTGCTTGAATAAAAGCATGCTGCATACCTATCATCTTTGTATACCATTTTGCAAACATGTCAGTCTGTAAAGTTTAAGGCAAGACCTCTGAATCCTACATCTTTAGCACAAGCTTAGGGCAAAAATAAGTGCTTTCGTCGTGGTCTATGTACATCAGTCAAATACATAGGCAAAAGCTAAAGGAATCGGAGAAGAATACAGTTAGTAGGAAGAAACGAACTGTTCCAAAGACCATTTTAGATGTTAAAAGCTTTACTGACTGCAAGTTGTTAGCTTGGCAATACTATGGCAACTCAGGGACTACTGAGGGTGCCTTGAGTTTCTGGTCTGCCTTCCATTTGACTGCAGGGAGTACGTGGACTCTGGCCAAGCTGCTTACTCACAGATAGGAAGGGAATATAGTGAGCAGATATGTGGTCACATCTAAAGCGAGATAGCTAGGCTTGATAGAAGCTCTCTCTCTGTGTCTGTCTGTCTATCTCTGTCTGTCTGTCTGTCTGTCTCTGTCTCTCTCTCTCAAATGATATCCATCCGCCATCTAATGTTCGTGCCCAGTAATCCTTTCTGATAATATTATCATTATCTATCACCCCAACCAACACCTCATTCTTCCCACACTTTTGTCTACCGGAAGTAACTAATGATACTCTTGATATATGTATAACTCACGTCATAATCCCTAACATAAAAATATATATATATATATATATATATATTATTATATATATATATATATATATATATATATATATATATATATATATATATTCAGAGAACAAGATCTGTGTATGTTTCTTTTTTTTTCTTGTCATTAATGTGCTTCATTTTTTTAGCAGAACATTTCTTCTTATCTAAGGCATGTGACACTTAAATTATATATATATATATATATATATATATATATATATATATATATATATATATATATATATATTATATATATTTATATATTTATATATTTATATATATTATATGCCCAGAGACTAATTCATCAGAAAAGATCAGCAAAACTTCCTGAAGAGTTTCTTAGGAGCTTAAGTGTTGCCGTGAGGTTCTTTACATTTGATGGCAATACCTTTCACAGCGCACAGTCTATCCCAAGATAGCATGCACATATGAGAAGATGATGATCTATCGTATATATTTTTTTTATGATTGGTGTACAATTATTGGGATATTCATTCTTCAGCTTGATCTACTAGGTTCTCCAATAGTGATATTTTTGTGTATGCACCATTTTTTTTTACACAAAGATAGCCACATTCTGCCTTCAGAGATTACGTCTAAACATAACGCCAGTGTGTAGTGGGGCTTTTTGAGAATGTCATTGTTTGTCATCCGTCCTTATTGACACAGATGGTCTGCGTTTACAAAGAGCAGAATTGGTTTCAAACATGAGTAGGCTGTTCCGTGTGTGTTTGCACTGTGTGTGTGTGTGTGTGTGTGTGTGTGTGTGTGTGTGTGTGTGTGTGTGTGTGTGTGTGTGTGTGTGTGTGAGTGTGTGTGTGTGTGTGTGTGTGTGTGTGTGTGTGTGTGTGTGTGTGTGTGTGTGTGTGTTCTGTTCTGTGCATGGGGGCCCCAGTTTATAGTCTCCTCTAAAGGAGTATCGATGGAGCAGACTCAGCACTATTGCTAAATCCAGGGTGGAAATATCCCTGGTGATTTGGATCTTGACTGTCTCATCATGAATGCAATGCATAAGCACTAGGCTTTCCTTCCTCACATACTGATGTAGTGAGAATGATTCTTCCCTTAAGATTTTTTTTGTTTTCTTTCTGTTTTCTTTAGCTAATTTAAAGTTGTCTTTAAGCAAAAATATAAATGTATAGAAGCAAAACATAACGCATTTTAATTCATATTGAACTTTCTGTCTTGCAAAACATCGTGCAGTCATTGTAGCCTTTCAAGGGATCAGACAATACAGCCACTTTGAATAGAAGGAATACTATTGACTACTTTCACTTTAAAAGCCAACAACAGCATCATCATCAACAACAACTACAACATAGGCTAAAGAATCAAAACAGTCAGAGAACATCAACTTTTATCATGGTAGTAAATAAGTACAGTATCAAATTGTCACTGAGGCATTCATTTGAATTAATTCTCCCAAGGAGTCCATTTCGATGTCTACTCCATTACCAAGCCTGTCCTTCAGCGAAGACTATAAACTACAGTTTTGCATGTGGACGCAAACATAGTGACTTGCACACACGTTAGAAGTCCATCCATTTATGTGTGTAAAGTTGTAAGCTAAGCTACAGTCTGCAGTATAAGTGACACGAACGTACTTAACATGTGATTAACAATCTGGAGAATGGGAGGTTCCATGGTATGCAACCTACCCTGGTCACACTGTGACGTGCTAGTGTGCTTCCATCACTGAGCGAAAATGCCCCCCCCCCCTCCCCCAGCCCCTGGAAAGCTACAGGGAAAGAAAGGCAGAGGGTCCTGACAGAAAGTCATAAAAGTAGACCGGCAATAAACCTTCACTTACGCGTGCTGAAAATGCAGACATTCTTTCTGTGCTCGCTTTAAGTGCTTTTGTCCAATGTAAAACTTCTCAATCAATGAATGTATGCAGTCAAGCTTACGTTAAGAATATTAATTGCATGATTACCGCTTTCAAGAATGATAGTCACAATAGCTAGATGGATGGTTTCTTGTCGTGACATTGATTGGGTCTGAATTTATTGTCTTGATGTATCTCCCTAAACGTGTTATTTGTGGTCACTGTATTAAATGTGTGGAAACATATCAATCTTATGAAATGGGGGTTAATTTGATATAGAATTGAACTGTAACTGAAGCATTCTTCAGAAGAAAAAAAACATCCAAGGAGTCCACATCTGTTCCCACTCAATCGCCAAACCTGCCCTTCAGGGTAAACTATAAACAAAGGTCAATTCATGTGGATGCACACATAACGTCTTGTACACAAGTTAAAAACGTTAAAGTCCATCCATTTGGGTATTTTTAATTAATTTATTTATTATTTTATATTGAGGATAATGGAATAAGCACTCATGTGGTTTTTTACTTCTAGTCCCCGTGTGTATGCGGTTTTGTAAATTCTGTCATCTGTTCCCACTATCAACACTATCAACTAGCTACACCCTGATAAATATAAGCTACACGAGCATACCTGTCATGGGGAAAGGAAAGTTGCATCGTGTTCAGCTTGCCCATGTGCCCTGTAGTGTGCAAGTGTTCTTCCCTTGCTGTCTGAAAAAGCCCATCGGAGAGATACAGGAAAAGTGAGACAGAGGGTCCTGAGCCAGAAAGTCCTAAAAAGCAGGCCAGCTTTTATCACTGACTGACGTGTGTTGCAAACGCAGCCATTCTTTCTGTGGTTGCTTTTAGTTGGTTTTATCTAATGTAAATCTTCTCTATCAATGAATTTTTGCAGACAAGCTAACGTTTATAATATTGATTGCATGATTTTTGTTCTGTATTGAAGAATTAAATCATGGTCTCCAGGTGCATAGTTTCTTGTTGTGATGTTCTGAATTAATTTGTCATATCTGTTGGTGTAAACGTGTCAGCACTGTTTGTTTTTTTAACATGGGTGTAGAAATCAAGTGATGTTTTACAATTAGGTTGGGGATCCAGAGCGTTCACTACACCTGCTTGAAATACTTTCTTGAGACATTGTTTAATTTTGTGTATTGTACACGTTAGCCTGTTCTTTACTATTTCACGTAATATGCCTGGTTTGTATTACGTTTTTATTAATTATTCACACAAACAAACAACCACACACAGACACACACGCATACATACATACACACACATATATATATATATATATATATATATATATATATATATATATATATGTGTGTGTGTGTTTGTGTGTCTGTGTGTGTGTTTGCGTGCGCGTATGTAGCAAAGCAAAGCGTTTTCTTTTTATCAAAACGGATTTCACCCTTCTGAGGAACTGTGGTCAAAAGAGTTTCGTGTAGAAATAGACTACTAGAGGTTGAGACAATAACCTTCCACTCAGAAACCACAGACGGAATAGACACTTACTCTTGTACTTTAAGGACTGATTGTGTGAGCAAAAAATGAGGTCAACTACCAGCTTTGCACAGCGTTGTGCAAATCCTTGTCTAGTAAAGCATCTGAATCCAATGTCTTTAAGAAGAGCTCATGGCAGAAAGAAAGTTTTTTTAGTGAAGTAGAGCAAGCAAAACTGAAAGAACCAGAGAAGTCTATACTGTGAAAGAAATCAACGCTAAAAGGGTAACTTTTCTTTTAAAAGCTTTACTTTGAGCAAGTTGATACGTTTTTCAAATCTATGGCAGCGGGGGAAAAAACTACTGTGAGATCCTAGATTTGTTTTTATAAGCATTTGATTGGTCTGCACACAACAAATTGTTTTGTAGCAATGGGTTTTTCCCCCGTCTGTTTTAAGGGAAGATGTTAGCAGGTGATCATCCAAAATAGTTTTGTGAAACAGGAATCTTTACTTTCAATTTCGCCTGTCTCGTATTCATGTAGACGGTTCGGGCACCACTAAACATTTTGCAACCAGTTCTCTCCACAGGGACAAATACAAATGGATAGTTTTGAAGAAAAATTACAGCAGATGCAGACCAAGACTCCTACTCAAGCAATACGTAACTTGCTGTACACACACTTAGTTCATGTCTAAAACTGTTTGAATAATTGAAACAGTGTGTGTATCAGCTTTGCCATACCATTTTCCAAACAGGAACTATCTGTAGTTCACCAAGTGGGATCTCTCCATTCTACGTCTTATATAGAAAATAAAAAACAGGTTATGGCAAAAATCGATTTCTTCTCGAACTGTGTATGTATTCAGTCGGTGTGTTTTTTTGCAAGATATAGTGCTATTATCAGTTCCATTTCTTCTTCTTCTTCTTCTTCTTCTTCTTCTTCTTCTTCTTCTTCTTCTTCTTCTTCTTCTCTTCTTCTTCTTCTTCTTCTTCTTCTTTTTGACATTTCTTTCTGTTAGCCAAAATGAAACTATTTACTGGTTGTTCTCCTCTATTTTATGGAGATTGTGCTTTGTTTAGTTCTGTTTTGGTTGGGTTTGGGCTGTTGTTGTTATTTTGAGGGGGGACTATTCGTTGTCCCATCTCCCCTTGTTGTTGTTGCCGTTTTTGTTTTGCTCTTGGTTCTTGCTATTTTTTCGGTGTTTCCTTGTTTTCTGTTCTGCTTTCTTTCTTACTTGTTGCTACTTCTCCTCTTCACTCTCTCTCTCATCTCCTCTCTCTCTCTTCCTCTCATCCTTCTCTCATCTTCTTCTCTCTCTCTCTCTTTTCTCTCTCTCTCTTCGGTGATTTTTGTGGGGTTGTTTGTAGATATGTTTTTCCGTATACTGTGTAAGTGTATTCCTATGGGCTTTATTTTATTGTATTATCATATATATCCTTAAGGGCGGGGACTGGATGTAAAAAAGCACGTGGGTGCTTATTCATTATCCTCGAAATAAAGGAATTTGTCATTGTCATTGTCTTCTTTTCATTGTCATCATCATAATCATCATCATCATCAGCAGCAGCAGCAGCAGCAGCAGCAGCAGCAGCAGCTGTAGAAGTAGCAGTAGCAGTAGCAGCAGTAGTAGCAGCAGCAGCAATAGTAGCAGCAGTAGCAGCAGTAGCAACAGCACTAGCAGTAGCAGCAGCAACAATAGCAGCAGCAGCAGCAGCAACACTAGCAGCAGCAGCAGCAACAGCAGCAGGAGCAGCAGCAGCAACAGCAGCAGCAGTATTCAGGTACATAGAAAAAGAGCTGAAGAAAGTGGAGAAGGGTACAGTAGGAAGAACAGACCTGATCCAAACTTCAACTTTATCTTTCAAAGCCTTTTCCTGCCTGCAAGTTGATAGCTTCGCAAATCCATGGCAACTTAGAGACTACTGAGAGTGCTTTCGAGTTTCTAATCTGCATTCGATCGGTCTGAAACAAATGAGTTGCTTCCTGGCCTATTGGAAACATGATGTTAAGTTGGCAAGAAGGCAGACAGATAAGATGGAAAAAACAACAACTGAAGAGTGTGCTTGTCGCTTTTGTTGGTGGACACGTAAGCCCATCAAACAAGGTGGCTGAGCGTTGATACAAAGCTAGTTCTATGTGTGTCTGTCTGTCTGTCTGTTTGTCTGTCTGTCTTTGTCCTGTCTGTCTGTCTGTCCCTCCTCTCTCTCTGCTCTGGCTCTGTCTCTGTGTATCTTTCTGTCTCTTCTTTTGTCTCTCTGTCTCTCTGTCTCTGTCTCTCTTCTCTGTCTCTGGCTCTCTGGCTCTTTATGTCTCTCTCTGTCTCTCTGTCTCTCTGTGTCTCTGTCTCTCTCTGTCTCTCTCTGTGTCTATCTGTCTCTGTCTCACTCTGTCTCTGTGTCTGTGTCTGTGTCTGTCTGTCTGTCTTTCTCTCTCTCTCTCTCTCTCTCTCTCTCTCTCTCTCTCTCTCTCTCTCTCTCATCTCTCCTCTCTCTCTCTCTCTCTCCTCTCTCTCTCTCTCTCTCTCTCCTCCTCTCTCTCTCTCTCTCTCTCTCTCTCTCTCTCTGGTAATCCTTCATTTTATGGGTTCACTGGGCGGGTTTTCTGTTTTCGTTCTTGTCTTCTCCTGTCCATCTTTCTTCCATAGCTCTCAATCATTTTTCTTGTATTCTGACGATTCCTCAAAACGTGTCCAAAAACCATGACGTAAATTTGTCTCTTCTCTAGCCAGCAAAATGGCAAATCAACGGCTCAGCCATTTTTCAGCCTCTCCTCACAGCAGTTTTATCACACAATGATAATAAAAATCGGGCTTTCTAAGGAACGAGCGAAATGATCTCTTCAAATGTTATTCGAATGTGGCCGAACGATCCATCAACTTTACGTTATGGGAAAAAACCACCAAAAATGGATTCATCTATGTACATTTAAAAAAAAACTTATTTCTGCTTTTCCTGCTTATTGTTCTCATTCCTCGGCTAGAGGTCTGATATTCACCTGTTACGAGATTGTTCGTATGCCACAATTGTTAATTCACCATTTATTCTGCAGTTGGAGTATGGCTGCCTATATGGCGAGGTACTTGTAAACAGTCATACACGCAAACTTCTCATTCAGTGTGTACATTTCAATCTCACAGTGATCCCTAGGTAGGATGAGGGAGTCGGAGTGCATAATGTGGGTGACCCCCAGAGTGTTAAGCAACGGAATGTACAACAACAACAACAACAACACGTCATTTAGGCAGCGGCATTCCGACTTCCGGAACTAAACCGGCTTATGGTTAGACTATGTGAACGTTCTTCTAGTGACGATTTTTAGACAGTCGTGTTTTTTATGCTGCCAGTTAAATGCAAAATACGCCATCACTGCTGAAGTCATCCACAGTCATCCTCTTTCTCTTCTTACTACTCCTGTTTACATTTCTAAATGAAAAAGCCTGCTTTGTGTTAAAGTCCAAGTTTTTATTCTTCCTTATATTCAGATGTAAAAAAAAAAAATTTTTGTTCGGGTTTCATTGGTTTATATTTTATGTTATTTATTTTTTTACTTCGAGGATTATGGAAAAAGCACCTATGTGACATTTTGCATGCAGTCCCCGTGTGTATGCACTTTTGTAAATTTTGTCATCCGTTCCTACCGGCAAACAATTGCCTCCTCTTTCGAAAAGCAGAACGGGTTTTAACGTGTGAGACAAGATGTTCTGCATGCGTTCGCACACGTGACCTCGGTTTATAGTCTATTCCGCAACACTTTTAGGGTAAGTGGTGTCGGAATCATTCATAATGTTTTTCTTTAGTGCTGTTTTGGTCTTGTGATACGTTCATGTTTTTGAAGAGAGAACAGAGGTAAATAGAAAGACAGACAGAACCCCCCCAAATTGATAGAAACGGGGGAAGTTTGGGCAAAGAATTCCCAGACAGTGAGAATGTTATTTACACTGAAAGGGCCATAAACATTCCAACGGTATGGGAGTAGACGGTGGTGGTTATTCCAAAAATCAGTTGTTTTGTTTTGTTCATTAACACATTGCCTCGTTTGCTCTTTTCTATAATATCTAATTTGTTCGCTTTCCGTGATATATGGCTTTTTTCTGCTAAACAAGGAAAGTGAGTGAGTAGCAGAGCAAGCTAATGACATATCCCCCTGTTCTATCACTCTGTCTCTATCTCTCTCCTTATCTCCGCCTCTCTGTTGGTCTGTCTGACTGTCTGTCTCATTCTCTCTCTCTCTCTCTCTCTCTCTCTCTCTCTCTCTCTCTCTCTCTCTCTCTCCTCTCTCTCTCTCTCTCTCTCTCTCTCTCTCCTTTGCATCTTCCATTTTTGCTCCCCAAAGTGGATGGTGGTCTAAGGCCGATGTAAAGTTAAACCAGTTCAGAGTTCTCTCTCTCTCTCTCGCTCTCTCTCTTCTCTCTCTCTCTCTCTCTCTCTCTCTCTCTCTCTCTCTCTCTCTCTCTCTCTCCTCTCTCTCTCCTCTCTCCTCTCTCTCTCTCTCTCTCTCTCTCTCTCTCTCTCTCTCTCTCTCTCTCTCCTCTCTCCTTTGCATCTTCCATTTTTGCTCTCCAAAGTGGATGGTGGTCTAAGACCGATGTGCAGTTAAACCAGTTCAGAGTTCTCTCTCTCTCTCCTCTCTCCTCTCTCTCTCTCTCTCTCTCCTCTCTCTCTCTCCTCTCTCCTCCTCTCTCTCTTCTTCTCTCTCCTCTCTCTTTCCCTCTCTCTCTCCTCCTCTCTCTCTCTCTCTCTCTCTCTCTCTCTCTCTCTCTTCTCTCTCTCTCCTCTCTTCCTTTGATCTTCCATTTTGCTCCCAAAGTGGATGGTGGCCTAAGACCGATGTACAGTTAAACCAGTTCAGTTTCTCTCTCTCTCTCTCTCTCTCTCTCTCTCTCTTCTCTCTTCCTCTCTCTCTCTCTCTCTCTCTCTCTCTCTCTCCTCTTCTGTCCTCCTCTCTCTTTTTCTTCTTTTCTCTCTCTTCTCTCTCTCTCTCTTCTTCTCTCTTCTCTTCTCTTCTCTCTTCTCTTCTCTTCTTCTCTTCTCTCTCTTTCTCTCTCTCTCTCTTCTCTCTTCTTCTTCTTCTTCTTCTTCTTCTTCTTCTTCTTTTCTTCTTCTTCTTTCGCATATTCTTCTTCTTCTCTTCTTCGCTTCTTCTTCTTCTTCTTCTCTTCCTTCTCTCCCTCCCCTCTTCCTTCTCTCTCCTCTCTCTTCTCTCTCTTCTCTTCTTCTTCTCTGATCGCTAATTCTTTTTGATCCTTGAGCAAGATCTATCTTCTCTCTCTTACCCAGCCCATCCCTAACAGATCACCACCTGACCAGCCCTTCATCTCTCTCACTCCTGTGATCAAGAAGGCTCTGAAGTAGCCTAGCAAGACATAAATCTTCTCCTTACAACACCACAATGCAGTAAGAGATCACCACGTCTACACCTTACACCCAGCTCCTTAGATCAAGACACGTAGCTACAGAACAGCGCAACATCACTTAGCTTCCAAAACAAACAAAACAAACTCTAATGAGATCCGCGCGTTACATAACACCTGAACACAGACACAGACTCAAACTTACGCATTCACACAAACGCAGAGATACAGACAAAGAGACACAGACACTTATACACACATACGCATACACACACACACACGCACCCCACACACACACACACTCTCCACTTCCCAGAATTCCTTCGGATTAGACTATTATTTATTTTATTTATTTTTTATTGATTTTATTCTTTTATATCGAGGATCATGAAATAAGCTCTTTGGTGCTTTTTGACATCCAGTCCTCGTGTGTTTGCGGATTTGTACATTCTGTTATCTGTTCCCACCGGCACACAGCGGTCTACTCTTACGAAAAGCGGAACAGGATTTAACGTGTGCGCAAGTTGTTCTGCGTGCGTTCGCACACGGGACCTCTCGCGAACGCACGCAGAATATACAAATCCGTATACACATGGGGACTAAATGTGAAGAAAAAAAGCACAGAAGTGCTTATTTCATTATCAACGATATAAAAGGATAAAATAAAGAATTGAAAAAATAACACACACACACACACACACACACTCGTTTGTTCATCATCATGCCTGACGTGTGCAATTCACTACCACTACTTTGTTTCTGCCATCTTTTCTAACCACGACAGTAGTGTTCAAGCATTTAGAATAAAATCTCCGAGATGATATTGTTCATTCATGTCCACTGTCACACAATCTTCTATTTTTCCTAAAGGAAAAACAAGACGTCACTTGTGCGCAAGATCTTTTGCGTACATTCACACAATACCTCTTTATTTTTGTATATGTTATTTTGTATTTATTTAAACCACTTTAAGTCACGGTATATTTCTCTTCATGAAATATGGCCTACTCTCCCCAGGGAGAGCGCGTCGTAATAAGAGCAGCGCCACCTTTTTTCTTCTTTTCCCTGTCTGCATATGTACTTTTGTTTCCCTATCCTCTGGCGTTTTTCTACAGAATTTTGTCAGGAACAACTCTCTTGTTGCCGTGGGTTCTTTTACGTGCGCTTAATAATTATGTGTAACACACGGGACCTCGGTTTATCATCTCATACAAAGGACTAGCACCCAGACCACCACTCATGGTCTAATGGTTGGGGGACAAGTTTCGGGCCCAAACGGGGTTCAAACCACCGCACACTCCGACCCGGACTTTTCGCTTTCTAGGCAGGCGCGTTAACCTCTAGACCACCGATCCTCTTTATAATCTTATCTGAAACTTTCGGAGGAACGGAATCGGCACTGATGTTAACTCCATAGGAAAAAAAAAACATCCTCAAACGGGTGTCTTGATCCTGGACCGTCAATATTGCGACCGCATCACTCTAATCGGGGAAGGGATAGCTCAGTAGTCGGAGCACTCGCTTTCCCCCAGCCAAGTTAAGCAGCGTCGAGCGTGGTTACCAGTTGGATGGGTGACCGTTTGCGCGCCTTGGCTTCAGTACAGTTCCCCCAGTTCACCCAGCTGTAAATGGGTACCTGCCCTCTTTAGGGTCAGGGAAGGTAAAGCAGCGAGGGAGAGGAGATGGGCGCTGCCCTCAATATGCTGGCCCTAGAGAAGTGAGGTCTCTGACGCCTCGCTCCCCTACGACCTTATAGGTTATGGGACTCCTTTACCTTTTACCTTTGCACTCTAATCACTGAGGTATACCACCCTTCGAGCTTCTGATTAAAGTGTTTTTGACTCGACTTGACATGACTCTCCCCCCTCCCACCCCCTCCCCCTCTCCTCCCTCACGATTTAATCTTTTTTTTTCTCCTCGCGAAATAATATATCTGTTTTATGTTCTATGACTATGTTTACATCGTGTTTAATCTTACTTTCTCTATCTTTTTTTTCGTTTTTTTTCTTTTCACTGTGTCGTCATTGTCTAGACGTGATGGTATGTGATAAGGTACCAAGTACTGACTTTTCCACCAAGATTGATGGCGTCGTTTGAAAATCAAAACTTCGTGCTCTCTGTCTCTGTCTCTCTCTCTCTTCTCTCTCTCTGACTCTCTCTCTCTCTCTCTTCTCTCTCTCTCTCTCTCTCTCTCTTCTCTCTCTCTCTCTCTCTCTCTCCTCTCTCTCTCTCTCTCTCACTCTCTCTGACAATCTCTCTTTCTTTGTCTCTCTCTCTCTAACTCTTTCTGCCCCATCCTCTCTCTGTGTTATGGCCTTTGTCTATGTCTCTGTTCGTCTCTGCCTTTTTGCCGTTCTGTCGCTCTGTCTGTTTTTTTCTGTATCTGGTTGTATTATCTCAGCCATTGTATCTTTGTTTCTCTGCCTGTCTGTCTCTCCTTCTTTGTATGTTTGTATGTCTGTCTGTCTCTCTGTCTCTCTTTGTGTCTGTCTGTCTGACTCTATCTGTCGGTCTATGTCTCTCTGTCCGTCTGTCCGTCTGTCTGCCTGTCTATCATATTTCTGTGTCTCTGTCTTTGTCTTTATCTTCTCTCTCTCTCTCTCTCTCTCTCTCTCTCTCTCTCTCTCTCTCTCTCTCTCCTCTCTCTCTCTCTCTCTCTCTCTCTCTCTCTCTCTCTCTCTCCCTCTCTCTCTCTCTCCAGCTATTTCTTGTCCACACTACCCACACATCATCTTTATATTTTTAGTATTTGTCTTTGGTTACCTTTACCCTGGTAATATCAGTATCATCATTCTCCACAAACCCCACCTGCACCCCATTTCACCCACACTTTTGTCCACAGGAAATTAATGACAGATATTCTTCGCTTTCTTTCATAGCCCACGTCATAAATTTCATGTTATCTTCAACTCACAAAAACAAACCCATAGATAGCCTGGTGGTTAAAATGATGCATTCGTGAACTGCTGACCGGGTTCGAATTTCGTTCAAAAGGATTTTTCTTCAGGAGTTAACATCAGTGCCTACTTCACTCTCCCCAAAAGTTCTGCGGGTAAGACTATATACTGAGGTTCCGTGTGCGAGCGCACGCAGAGCGTCTTGCCTCACACGTTAAGACTTGTTCCGCTTTTCGGAAGAGTAGGCCATTGTGTGCCGGTAGGACTA
>CM054135.1:6304577-6309577 GCA_028751875.1 Rapana venosa
CGAGATTCAAACCCAGTGACTGCGTGGGCCCGTGGGATTGAAGTCGAATGGCCTTAACCACTCGGTTATAGTGTCTGTTGAAACGAAATTGAAAGCTGCTTTCCATTTTACCAGAGATTTAAAGTTTACTGCAGCTGTTTTATCTTACAGTCATGAGAATGTTTGTATTTCATTAAACTTGGCTTACTGTTTCTTTCTATCTTTTTGACACTGTCTTTGTCGTTGAGGCTTGGTAAGCTGTGAAACAGTATTCAGCTATTTCTTTAGGGATTTAGACCATCATTTGAGACATAAAGGAGTCTCTGTCTTATTTTCCAGTGGTCCGTGTCTCTGTCTGTCCATATGTCTCTCTCTCGATCTCTCTCCTCCTCTCTCTTCTCTCTCTCTCTCTCTCTCTCTCTCTCTCTCTCTCTCTCTCTCTCTCTCTCTCTCTCTCTCTCTCTCTCTCTGAGTATGTATGGGTATTAAATTTATTTCATTATCATGACATACAATTTGAAACGAATATAATCTAAAATGAGCGTTGATGGGATCGCATACTGTTTTGGGAATTATATATTGGATATTATCTCTGAAATACACATACACACACTCTCTGTCTCTGTCTCTCTCTCACCTTTTATCGTCTTGCTTATAGTTATAGTGTATCCTGATGAAGGATTCATATTTTATATTTTCAATACTTTATTGGACTTGCCTCTGTACTTAAGTTTTAATGAGTGCCCTATTTCAATATCTTATAATTATGTGTAACAAGTATGTTTAGCATTTTGACAATGTGTAGATGTTTATCTTTATGACTTATTAAGTTTGGTTGTGTTATTTTTCTTGGCTCTGTTGTTGTTCTTGTTCTTGTTTGTCTGTTTTTCTCTTTTTTATCTTCTTCTGTTGGTTTGGTTTTTTCTTTCTCTTTTGTTTGTTTGTTTGTTTTGGTTAGGGTTTTTTGGGGAGGTGGGGGTGGAGGGGTATTTTTAGGGTTTTCTTTTATTTGCTTGCTTTAGGGGGGGGGGGGTGTTTGGGGGGGAGCTGTTTTGAAAAGGGTTATTTCCCCTTGTTTTTATTGTGAGACTGTATACGTATTGGGTTATTATTATTAAGATATATCCCTAACGGGCGGGAACTGGATGTAAAAAAACCACATGTGTGCTTATTCATTATCCTCGAAGTAAAATAATTTGTCATTGTCATTTTCTCTCTCTCTCTCTCTCTCTCTCTCTCTCTCTCCTCTCTCTCTCTCTCTCTCTCTCTCTCTCCTCTCTCTCTCTCTGTTGTTGTTGTTGTTTGTTGTTGTTGTTGTTGAGGGGGAACTACTCGGTGTCACCTCTCCCCTTGTTGTTGTTGCCGCTTTTGTTTTGCTCTTGGTTCTTGCTATATTTTCGGTTGTTTCTGTGTTTTCTGTCTTGCTTTCTTCCTTACTTGTTACTACTTTTTTTTTTTTTTTTTTCTTTTTTTCTCTCGTGATTTTTGTGGGGATTTTTGTGATGGGTGCTTATTCATTATCCTCGAAATAAAAGAATTTGTCTCTCTCTCTCTTTTGCTCTCTATCTCTCTATCGCTCTCTCTCTCTCGCTCTCTCTCTCTCTCTCTCTCTCTCTCTCTCTCTCTCTCTCCTCTCTCTCTCTCTCTTCTCTCTTTCTCGCACCCCCGCCCCCTCTCTCTCTCTCTCTCTCGACCGAAATCAGCGATTGCAAATCAGACTCTAGGGATTCAAAAAGGTTTGTAGCGTTCAAGAAATTTCCCCAATGCTTGAGAACAACAAATGGAGATGAAACATGACAGGTTGATTCTGCTCTGTGTGTGTCTGTTACATCAGGAAGAGTTGCACAGAGCAAGTTGCGAGGCCAGTCAACGGTCCAGTTCAATCAGTTCATAGAAGGTGACGTTTGAAAATCGTGTGATAAACATCTATTGACAAGTCCCGTGACAGACGGTGTTAAATCCAGACTGAAGTCCCATAGTAGGAATGCAGTATCAAACCTTCATAGTGACCAAAACTGTCACATACGCAAAATCTGGTGGATGGGATAGCCTAGTGGTTAGAACATTGCGCTCGCAATCTGTCGACCCGGGCTCGATTCACGTTCAAGGGGATATTTTCCCCTTAAGTTAACATCAGTGCAGACTTCCCTCTCTTCTAAAGTCCTTCGGATGAGACTATAAACCGAGGCCCCATGTGCGAACGCACGCAAAACATCTTGCGCATACGTTAAATCATGTTCCGCGTTTCGTAAGAGTAGGCCATTGTGTGCCGGTGGGAACAAATGACAGAATTTAAAAAAACCGCATACACACGGGGACTGGATACAAAAAAGCAGTTAAGTGCTTATTCCATTATCCTCGATATACAAGAATATTTTTTTAAGCTGACAGTTGGTAAACTTCCAGTGGTTAACAAGGAACACAAAAGAAAAGAAACATACTCAGAAGGGATGTAGCTGATACATTTGAGTTCATCTGTCACATCTTAGGGTTCCACTCTCGTCCAAGAGGATTTTTTTCTCCGGAGTTCACATCAGTGCCGACTCCACTCCCCATAAAAGTCCTTCAGATGAGACGAGAACCCAAGATCCTGTGTGTAAACGTACGCAGAACAGCTTGCGCACACGTTAAAGCCCGTTCTGCTTTTCTGAAGAGTATGCCATTTTGTGCTGGTGGGAACGGATGAAAAAAAAAAGACACAACTGCATACACATGAGGACTGGATATAAAAAAAAACGCACGTGAATGTTTATTCATTATCTTCGAGATGAAAGAATTAAAATACATTTTTTTAAAAACTGAGCAAAAACTGTCACATACGTAAAGTCTCACAGTAGATTAACCTTGGAGCTATGATCAAGGAACAACACAATCCCCCCCCCCCCCTCAAAAAATCTCAGAAGACATGATGGTGCTGTATTTTGGGTCACCATAGTTGGAAGTGCAACAATGTCCCTTGTAGAGTGCAACAAAGAAGAAAAATATGTTTAAAAACAAAGAAGCTTAAAAACTCAATAAAAGAACTACCCCTTCTTGTAGGGATGCTTTAGCCCTGTCAGTATCAATAGCATCCTCTCCTTCTGGAAAGTCTGTTCTAGGAATTTCATCTTTTCTATCCCTATCTTTGTTTCTGCCTTAATCCCTTTTCTTTCCGTTGATTTTTTTTGTCTCTTTGCTGCCTTTCTGATCCTCCTGCTCATTTTTTTTAAAAACAGACTTAAAAGATAATTGTCTCCCACACCGAAGAAGAAGAAGAATTGCGAAGAAGAAGATGAAGATGAAGAAGAAGAAGAAGAAGAAGAAGAAGAAGAAGAAGAAGAAGAAGAAGAAGAAGGAGGAGGAGGAGGAGGAAGAGGAGAAGAAGAAGAATTGCGAAGAATTGCGAAGAAGACGAAGAAGAAGAAGAAGAAGAAGAAGAAGAAGCAGAAGCAGAAGCAGAAGAAGAAGAAGAAGAAGATAAACAGCAACAACAACAACAACAACAACAAGAGGAGGAGGAGGAAGATGATGAGGAGGAGGAAGAAGAAGAACAACAACAACAAAAGAACGAGAAGAACAAGAAACAAGAACAAGAAGACATAAAACACCAACTTGAAGTGTTCAACTCTTGCTTTAGTGAATGTCAACTAAAATGAACGCTTAAGGTCAATAACTGAGCACCTTTTCAAAAACTCAAAAACACTTTTACCTAGAAGCATTCCAAGAAAAGAATGCCGCCTTTAACATACATTTTTTCCTTCTTGTCTGCAAAGTATTAAGATAACAGAATAAAGACTTTGAACTTGATTTTGTTCGCCACCTGCATTTAGAATTGCAAAGGAAGCTGGATACTTTAAAAGAGCGCCAGAAAGAGCATAAGGAGTCTTTTAGGTACTAAAGAATAAAGTTAGCTCCCCCCCCCCCCTTAAATGCTGTCTGAAGAGTTATAAGTCTGAGAAATCTTCGCGGCTCAAAGGGCTAGTTCACAGGATGGAAGTTTTCTAAACGATTTCTACAGACTTGTCTACTGTCTAAGAAAGTTTTGGAACTGTTGTGTTATGAATGCAGATAGAAAAAGAACAAAGTGTACTTTTGATAGTTTTCCCCCCGCCGTGGTATGTACAACGAGGAAATGTTAGATATGTACAAAGAAAGAACATCTCTCTATCAAAAAAAACAACTAGTCTTTTATTTCGGGGATAATGGAATAAGCACTCATGTGCTTTGTTTTCCATCCAGTCCCCGTGTGTAATGCAGTCTTTAAATGTTGTCATCCGTTCCCACTGGCACACTATGGCCTAGTCTTTCGAATTGTGGAAAGGGTTTTTACGTGTGCGAAGATGTTTAGCGTGTTTCGCACACGGTACCTCGGTTTATCGTCTCGTCAGAATGACTTTTGGGGAGAGTGAAGTCGGCACTGATGTTAACTCCAGAGGAAAAATCCTCTTGAACGAAAATCGAACCCGGGTCAACAGATGACGAATATATCACTCTAACCACTAGATATCCCGTCCCTCCTCTCTGTTTTTTGTTTGATTCTGTGTTGTGTTGTGTTGTGTTATAATATTATTGTGTTGTGCTGCGGGGGTGTTTGTGTTGTGTTGTGTGTGTTTGTTTTTGTGTTTGTGTGTGTGTTTTTGTGTTGTGTTGTGTGTGTGTGTGTTTGTGTGAGAGAGAGAGCGCGCACGCGCGCGCGAGTGTGTATGTGCGTGCGCAAGAGAGCCTTAATATTTTTGTATTGATTTTTAAAGCTGATTCATAGATCAGATCTATAACATTAACTAGTTCGGATCTACCAAGCACTGACAACATTTCCTTTTTGCAGTACTCTCTCTCTCTCTCTCTCTCTCTCTCTCTCTCTCTCTCTCCTCTCTCTCTCTCTCTCTCTCTCTCTCTCAAATATGGCCAGGGCCTTTTGAATAAACCATTCGCATTCGCATTTTAAGAAGGCATTTGACAGGGTGTGGCATGCAGCTTTGTGGGCAACCATGAATTTGTACAGCATCAATGCAAACCTGATCAGAGTCATCAAACAGCTGTAC
>CM054135.1:6319577-6329577 GCA_028751875.1 Rapana venosa
GGTGCCATTTTGAATATTTTAGACGCTTTACCATTTCTACATTTTAACTAAAGACACATGTAAATATTAGTGTATACTTAAAATGCACTTCATACACTGACAGAGAGAGAGTGAGAGAGAGAGAGAGAGAGAGAGAGAGAGAGAGAGAGAGAGAGAGAGAGAGAGAGAGAGACAGACAGACAGACAGACAGACAGACAGACAGACAGAGACGGACAGACAGAGAGAGACAAACAGAGAGAGAGAGAGAGACAGACGGAGATACAGAGAACAAGATTACTGAAGGACAGCTGGCTGGAACTTTCAGGGACAGCCACTGGTGGTGTTGAATGAAAACCCTGCATGGCAAATCGTTGGCCAGGAATTGCCTGCAGGGAGTTAAAGTGGATCCCCTCTAGGGTGGTACTGCACAATCAACACCACAGATGTTTTGTAACACCTTCTCTCCCTCTCTGTTCTTTTCTGTCTCTCTCTCTCTTCTCTCTCTCTCTCTCTCTCTCTCTCTCTCTCTCTCTCTCTTTCTCCTCTCTCTCTCTCTCCTCTCTCTCTCTCTGTCAGTTTCCACACCTGTATTATATACTGGATTAATATATAATTCATGAGGAAGGTGATCTGAATCAGAACGCTCGGCAACAAACAAACAACATGAGTCAAAAATCTGAGAGAACAAATCATCTGACACTAAGAAACAATCATTAACACTACATCCTCCATCAGAGATGTATGTATAGCGTCCTTGTTGGTCACCATTACATACGCCATTTAGGATTTGTAAACTAAGAGCAGTGCACATATTCAATAGTAATTTACCATAATTGTTGATAACACAATCTTCAGAATTACGATTGCTGCTGAGAGACATACTTTTATTTTGGACATCTGAACTAAAGTCATTTTCTACAAGCTGTCAAGAAAAGTTAGAGGTCCTGCTGGTTTAAGTCTCCACATAGGATTATATCTACTTCATCCAGTGTCACCACACAATTTACTAAACATTCTTCCAACATAGCAATTCCATTATCATATGGAAAAGTTTGTATGGTATGAAAACAAACTCTCAGTTTATAAAGAAAATCTCCATGATGTGAACATGTGTGAATTTTTTTAATACCTTTCAGATGATTGATGAGAACATTAATGAAGCTTTAGATTTGTTTAATGGTTTCATAAAAGCCAGTGCTGAATGTATGAAAAAACAGGTACATATCAAGAAAGGTCCATCAAATGATACTTGGTTTGATAATGAATGTAAAAGTATGAAATATAAGGTCAGAAAACTTCTGAAGACTTTCCGAAAAAACATTAAGAAACGAGGACAAAAACGCGTACTGTGTCACAAGAAGGGAATATAAATGCATGCTTGAACAAAAAAAGGAAACAGTATAGTAAGACCGTACTTGCAGATATGATGTCATCTATCTCTTCTCAAATCCAGTTCTGGAAAAGTGTTAAGAAGGCGTCATTTAGAAAAAGTCAGCCAAAGAATAGTATATCAGTTGACAGATGGTTTCAACATTTCAAAACCCTGTTGGAGAAAGACTCATTAGCCAACTCCATGATTACTGATGTTGACGGTGATGGAACTGAGGAAGATTTTGATCATCCATATGTAAAGATGAAATATTAGGGAAACTTAGAAAACTAAAGAGTGAGAAAGCAGCGGGTCCTGATCAAATCATTGGTGAATTGCTAAAATATGGAGGTGAAAATATTGTGCTCTTCCTTCTAAAACTATTCAACAAAATTTTTGATGATGGTCTTTTTCCAGATAACTGGGCTGAATCTATAATACTAACATTGCATAAAAAGGGTGATATTGATAACCCTAATAACTACCGGGGAATTTCTCTTACAGACATAAGTTGTAAGATATATAATACTATTATTAACAATAGGTTACAGGAATGGGTTATGAAAAATAATATTACAGGTGAGCACCAAGCTGGTTTTAAGAGAGGATACTCCACTATAGATCATATGTTTACTCTGCTTGCGTTTGTACAGAAACAGTTTGCTCATAATCGTAAGCTCTATGTAGCATTTATTGACTTTGAAAAAGCATTTGATTCTGTTAACAGGAACTTGTTGTGGCCTATTCTCCTGAAAAATGGTGTGAAGGGTAAACTACTACGATGTTTGAGAGCCATGTATCAGAATGTCAGAAGCAGAATAAGATGTGGAACTAAAGTGACTGACATAATGTACTGTACCACTGGTGTTAAACAGGGTGATGTATGTAGCCCCTTATTGTTTTCTGTTTTTATCAATGAGTTAGCCAGAGATGTCATAAATAATGGTAAACATGGTGCCACTTTCTCCCAATATTTCTCAGAGTTGTTTATTCTTCTGCTTGCTGATGATGTTATCCTGCTGTCTGAAACAGTTGTAGGCTTACAAAAGCAGTTAAGCAGATTAAACAGTGCTGCAACATCATTTGATCTTAAGGTTAATCTGATTAAGAGTAATATCGTTGTATTCAGAAAAGGTGGATATTTAGATGCTCATGAAAAATGGTTGTACAATGGAAATATCATGCCTGTGATTAATGTATATAAATATTTAGGAATCCGTTTTTCTACTAAGCTTAGTTTCACAACTGCATGTAAAGATCTGAAAAGTCGAGGTAAATGAAGCTTGTTATTTGTGTTGAAAAAACTACGAATATTGAATAATAACTCTTTTGATTTGTTCATTTAGATATTTGATGCACAAATACAACCCACTGTGTTATATGGTGCAGAAATCTGGGGAGTGGATGCAGCTGTAACACATTGTGAATCAGTGCCACATCTTTGCTTTAAGCAGTTTTAGGCTTGATAGACGTACAACTAATGAGCTTATTTTAGTGAAACAATAGAATACCCTCTCTCTCTGTTATGCTGCTTGTAAGATGCCATTAGATTATTGGTTAAGTTCTGCATATAATGAGGCAGGCTTCTTTTAAAATCCTACAAGATGCTTTTATGATCAAGATGTCAAAGGGAAAAACATACTGGGCAACACAAATACGTACCTTGTTTGTTTGACACTCGGGTTTTGGATTTGTTTGGCTACAATCAAGGATCGAAATTGTAGAGAGTTTATTCAACGCTTTCAGGCAAAGATTGAATTGACTGCCGTTGGCAGCAATGGAGTGGATGTTACACAAACAGTGAAAGATTTCAAATGTATCTGACAATTTATAAGTGCATGTGTCAAACCTTATCTAAAACTTGATATGGATATACATTTGAAAAGAATTATGTCTAAGTTTAGACTTGGTGTATCAGATATAAACATTCATACATTCAGATACAGAGAACATGATATTGACGACCTCAGGCTGCTTTGCCCATTATGTAAGCAAGCACCGGAGGATGAAGTACATTTTGTGTTGTGCTGTCCAGTATTTGAGGATGTTAGGCAGAGCTACATCCCTGTTAAATATAGTAGACAGCCTAATTTATTTAGACTCTGTTTACTCCTGGCATCAAGTCATCCTGAGGTTGTGCGCAGCCTCACTTTATATTTGTGTAAAGCTTTCTGAATAAGAGAGATAATGTTATCCTAAGTGATATTTGTGTAGCTGACCTTTTGTTATACAGTAACATGTTGTCTGTGTGTGTGTGTGTGTGTGTGTGTGTGTGTGTGTGTGTTTATTTTATTTTTGTTAACCAAAATACTAAGCAGTTCGGCAACCCCCCTTCATGTATGGGCCAATGGCCTTTTTGTGAATAAATCATTCGAGTTCGAGTTCGAGTTCGTCTCTTCTCTCTCTCTCTCTCTCTCTCTCTTCTCTCTCTCTCTCTCTCTCTCTCTCTCTCTCTCTCTCTCTCTCTCTCTCTCTCTCTTTCCTCCTGTCTTTCCTTATTTGTCCTGCTCTCCTTCCTCAACTTCACGCCAACAGATTGTAAAGTGCAGGCTAGTGTCTGCGGAGCCAGCCTTAGGGGTTAATGGATTGAATTTTCATTTTAAGAAAACATGAGGTCAGACTTTCAGACCTTTTCAAGTCCCACTGTGTGAGACTGTAAAGCTTGTCTGATCTCCAAAATCAGAGTATTTTGTGGTTATGGATATATAATCAGTGTATGCATATTTTGTATCTTAGATTTGGAAATGCCAAATGGTGTGTAAAAATCATGATAATATTTCTATCAACGTTTGGTAAACTGTAGATATAATTATGACTTTATTGTGTATAGCTATATTTATACAGCTTCTTGGAAGGCTGAGTACAGCCTACAGGTAAAGGTGCCCCATAACATACGTGGTCGTGGGGTGGGGGTGGGGGGTGGAATGAAACATCAGAGATCATCAGAGATTCTGGTGTGTAAAAATCACGATAATATTTCTATCAACGTTTGGTAAACTGTAGATATAATTATAACTTTACTGTGTATAGCCATATTTATATAGCTTCTTGGAAGGCTGAGTACAGCTACTTAAAACACAGTTAAACAATTTAACAGCACTAAAAAAACCCAAGGCAAACCAATTGACCTGCTGTACACAAATCATGATGAACAAACATTTGGGGTTTTGGGTTGTTGTTTTTTAATTACAGGTCAGCTCTAATGGTCACAACGCGAAATGCTGTTCTCAAGAAGTGTCCGTTGATATAAAAGAAGAATTGTTGTTTATTTTGTCACATGGTAACTTTGATTCAACGTTCCTTGCTTTAATTTTCTTTTATTTACATTATACATTTATATATCTCAGATTCCTAGCAGTTACACTAACTGCGCATTTAACCCATTACTTAGATTATTGTGGTTATTTTGTAGGGTTTTTTTTTGGGGGGGAGGGGTGTTTCGGGATTTTCTCTTTTTTTCAATAATGATTTTTTTCCCTTATCTCTGTTTGCACTGACACTTGTGCGACGTTCTTGCGGCCACTTCTGTGTTCCTATTCTTTAGCTCATTTCTTAACCAATGCTGAGAACTTGAGTACATGACCCGTTTTTGCTCTTCACCAAAGCAGATGCATTCGAACTCCAGAGATGTATGCTGGATATGTTTGTGTTTCCGTAACCCTCCAAACGCCAACATGAGCTACTTGATCTTTAACGTGCAAAATTAACCTCCTTCATGTATACATACACGTAAGGAATTAAGGCATTGGTGGATCAGCACTTGAGGCTGACCAGGGGGATCTTAAAAATATTCAACTTTAATTTACCAGGTACCATGAAGATTCAAACATACAACTAAATGGCCACATGAGATAGAAGTCCACTAGCTTTAACCCCTAAGCGAAAGCGTCCGTCAGCCATGTGTGGATACAGTAGTGTCTAGTACAGGATGACCTAATTTTCTCTCTCTCTCTCTGTCTCTGTCTCTCTCTCTCTCTGTCTCTCCTCTTCTTCTTCTCTCTCCTGTCTGTCTGTCTGTCTGTCTCTCTGTCTTTCTGTCTTTCTGTCTGTCTGACTTTCTGTCTCTGTGTCTCTGTCTGTCTCTGACTGTCTCTGTCTCTGCTGTCTGTCTGTCTGTCGTCTGTCTCTCTCTCTCTCTCTCTCTCTATTCTCTCTCTCTTTCTCTCTTTCTCCTTGTAATTAAAGAATTAACAATGTTCAAATGCTGAATGTTTTCATACATACAAACACACCACTTCATATGGGGCGAAGGGCTTTCGTGAATAAACTTCGTATTTTGTATTTCGTATTTCTCTCTCTTTCTCTCTCTTTCCTCTCTCTCTCCTCTCTCTCTCTCTCTCTCTCTCTCTCTCTCTCTCTCTCTCTCTCTCTCTCTCTCTCTCTCTCCTCTCTCTCTCTCCCTCCCTTTCCCCCTCTCTCTCTCTCTCTCAGTCTGCTACTGCTTTTCCTCTCCTTCTTACTTTTCTACTCCAAAGTTCACTAGCACAATCGAGTCCACAGCCAACTTCTGCTGTAAAAACATGCAAATGTGTGCGATTCCCTCGGGCGATGGGAGTTCCACAATCAGACTTTAGGACAACCCATGGGATAGGCTGTAGAAACGCAATACAACGCATCACCATGCATACAATGTAACATTGCACAACTCCATGCAGTGCAATGCTTGCGATAACATGTTTTGCAAGGTGTGCGCTACATCGCAACATGAATGGGTGGCGCTGCTCTTGTGACGACGTCCTCTTCTTGGGGAAAAAGCAGCCCACATTTCACAACTTTAAATTTGCCGTGAGTTAAAGTGATGATACGAAACAACACATCGCGATCTAGCACTGCAATGCAGCGCATTCTATCTATTTATCTAGCTAGCTAGCTAGCTAGCTACTTATCTATCTATCTAACTAGCTACTTATCCATCTATCCATCCATCCATCATCTGTCCGTCTATATGTCTACATATCTTTCAATCTATCTATCTATCTATCTGTATGTCTATCTATCCATCCATCCATCAATCAGTTTGTCTGTCTGTCTATCTGTTTATCTATATATCTATATATCTATCCATATATCTATCTATCTATCTATCTATCTATCTACCTATCTATTTATCTATCTATCTATCTATATGTATGTCTATCTATCCATCTATCATCCATCAGTCTGTCTGTCTATCTCTTTGTCTGTCAATCTATCAATCTATCTATCTATCTATCTATCTATCTATCTATGTATCTATTTATCTATCCATCTAACTATCTAACTGTGGATAGTAGGATAGACCACTATGTAAGTGATGAATGACAGTTGCCGTTGCTGAAAATATATTTAAAACATTTCCTTGAGAAATATCTTGATCTAGTTCACAACTCAATCAACGGCAACAACACAATAACAACAATAGCGGTGGTGGTGGCAGATGTGGCGACAGCAATATAAACAGCCAAAAAGTAACAAAAAGATAAAAGGTTAAGGTACCCCATAACCTACGTGGTCGTGGAGGAAGGGGGGGGGGGGGGTCGGCAGTGAGGCATCAGAGATCTCAACTACTCAAGGGTCCAGCATATTGAGGGCGGCGCCCATCTCCTCTCCCTCGCTGCTTTTTCTTTCCTGACCTTAAGAGGCAGGTACCCATTTACAGATGGGTGAACTGGGGGACTATACGGAAGCCAAGGTGCGCAAATGCTCACCCATCGAAGTGGTAACCACACTCGATGCTACTTAACCTTAGCTGGGGGAAAGCGAGTGTTCTGACCTTGAGTTATCCTGTCCCCTAAAATGTAACAAAAACAACAGTAGTTATAGTAGCAGCACCACCAACAGCAACAACATAAGAATTAGTAACATTCAAAACGACAACAATAACAACAGCAATCGCAAACAACAACAACAACAATAATAATAATGATAATAATAATGATGATGATAGTAATAATAATAATAATAATTATATATATAAAAATAATAATAATAATAACGACGTCGACAACAACAACAGCAACAGAAACAGCAGCAGCAACAGCAACAGCAGCAACAACAGCAAAAACAACAACGACGACGACAAGAACAACAACATAATCGCTCAACCAATCTGGAAGGCTTCTTCACAATAGCAGGGCAAAATTACCCAAAGAGAACTCGATTTTGGCCAGACGCATAGTCGGAGAAACAACAAGACAGATTGATTTTCTGCAGATAAAAGAAGAGAGGAGAGGGGGGCGGGGTGTGAAATGGATAAAAGAAAAAGAGATATAATGAGTGGAGGGAACGGGAAGGAGAAGGAGACAAAGAGAGAAAAAGACAGAGATAGGAACACACAGAAAGACAGAGACAGAGAGAGAGAAAGGGGGAGAGAGAAAGAATGGGAGAGAGAGAGAGAGAGTGAGAGAGAGAGAGAGAGAGAGAGAGAGAGAGAGAGACAGACAGACAGACAGACAGACAGATAGGCAGACAGACTCAAAGCTTATAAAAGTGGTATAAAGTAGTATAAAAGTAAAAAGTAAAAAGACAGAAAGACAGACAGACAGACAGACAGAGCGAGGAGAGGAGAGTGAGAGAGAGAGAGAGTGAGAGAGAGAGAGAGAGAGAGAGAGAGAGAGAAGAGAGAGAGAGAGAGAGAGAGAGATGATAATGGAAAGAGAACGAAAGAAAATTAAAGAGAAAGACGGGAAAACCCACAATGAGCTACAAACACTAAACACGTAATTTTAAGACAGAGAGAAGATGGGGGGAAGAGAGACAGGTTTGGAAAGACAGAGGAAGGGAGATAGAAAATTAAACAGAAAGAGAGAGAGAGAAGAGAGAGAGAGAGAGAGAGAGAGGAGAGAGAGAGAGAGAAGAGAAGAGAAGAGGAGAGAGAGAGAGAGGAGAAGAGAGAGAGAGAGAGAGAGGAGAGTCAGAGAGACAGTGACAGAAACACATAGAGATATTGCGAGACAGAGAGAGACAGACAAACAAAAAGACAGATAGACAGACAGAGACAGATAGACACAGAGACAGAGAGGAAGAAAAACAAACAGAGAGACAGAAATAGACAGATACATAAAGAGAGAGACACACAGACAAACACAGAGAGAGAAGGAGAGAGACAGAGAGACAGGGAGAGAGAGAGAGAGAGAGAGAGAGAGAGAGAGAGAGAGAGAGAGAGAGAGAGAGAGAGAGAGAGAAACTCACAACCTCCCCCCCCCCCCCCCCACACACACACATCACACCCTATCCGCTGCATACACACACACACACACACAAACACTCACAACCACACCTACACACTCATCCCCCCATACGCAAACACACACAAACACACACACACACACACACACACACACACACATCACAGACCCACCTACACACTCATTCCCCTACACCCAAGCATACACACACATGCACACATTCAAAATCCTTCTCACACGCGCGCGCGTACACACACACAAACGCAAACACACACACACACACGCACGAACGCACATACAAAAACCAAAACACACACACACACATACACACGCACACACCGACAACTCCCCTTTCCGAACACACACAAACTCACCCCAACCACACCCTCTGCACACATGCACACACGCACACTCACACACACACACACGCACACACACACACACACACACTCGCGCGCGCGCGCACGCGCGCACATTCAAACTCCTTACCCTCCCTACCCCCCTCCACCTTCCCACCACACACACCCACCCACCCCATCCCTGCACGCACACACACACACACACCCCTGCAACACAAACACACACACACACACACACACACACACACACACACACACTCACAAACACGATCACACACACACACACACACACACACACACCACACTCACAAACACGATCACACATACACCCCACCACACACACACTCACGCACACACACACTCACACTCACACAAACACACACAGACGTATTTGTCTAATATCACGTAATGTGAAAAGACGTTAAATTAAAGAAGAAGAAACACACAGACACAGACACAGACACAGACACACACACACACACACACACACACTACGAGATCAAGAAGAGATGACCCGGAAGGATTAGGAGTGGTCAATGAAGGTGTCAATCATCCGGCGGCCATTTGCATTTTCCGCCATCGTTTGGTGGACTGCAGGTCTGACTGCTCTGCATTTTGATCATTGACCTGAACACACCTCTCCTGTCTCTTTGGCTCTGTCTCTCTGAGACTGTTTTCTTGTCCGCTTGTCTGTGTGTGTGTGTGTGTGTGTGTGTGTGTGTAGTAGTAGTAGTAGTAGTAGTAGTTGTAGTAGTAGTAGTAGTAGTAGGAGGAGGAGGAGGAGGAGGAGGGGGGGAGGAGGAGTAGGAGGGGTAGGAGTAGTAGTAGTAGAGGAGGAGGAAGAGGAGGGGGAGGAGGAAAAGTAGGAGGAGGAGGAGGAGAAGGAGTAGTAGTAGTAGTAGTAGTAGTAGTAGTGGTGGTGGTGGTGGTGGTGGTGGTTGTGGTGGTGGTGGTGGTGGTAGTAGTAGTAGTAGTAGTAGTAGTAGTAGTAGTAGTAGTAGTAGTAGTAGTAGTAGTAGAAGCAGTAGTAGTAGTAGTAGTAGTTGTAGTAGTAGTAGTAGTAGTAGTAGTAGTAGTAGTAGTAGTAGTAGTTATAATAATATTATGGGATTTATATAGTGCTGAA
>CM054135.1:6334577-6344577 GCA_028751875.1 Rapana venosa
GAAAGAAAGAAAACAAGAATGAAAGAAAAAAAGAAAAGAGAGAGAGAAGAGAGAGAGAGAGAGAGAGAGAGAAATAGTTTTTATAATTTATTTTAATCTTATTTATTATTTTATTTCAAGAATGATGGAATAAACAATGATGTGCTTTTTTCATCCAGTCCCCGTGTATGCAGTTTTTATAAATTTTGCCATCTGTTTCCACAGAGACAGAGATAAAGAAAGACAGAGATATACAGAGATAGAGAGAGACAAATACAAAAAACCGAACAAAAGTGAAAGACATATAAAGACCTACCCAGAGTCAGGCAGAGAAACACACACACACACACACACACACACACACACACACACACACACACACACACACACACACACGCACACCACTACACACACGTACACACACAAACGCACACACATGTATATACATATATGTATATGCGTCTGTGTGTATGAGTGTGTGTGTGTGCCTGTGTTTGTGAGTGTCTGTGTGTGCATGTGTATGCATGTATGTATGTATGTATGTATGTATGTATGTATGTATGTATGTATGTATGTATGTATGTATGTATGTATGTATGTATGCATGTATGTATGTATGTATATATGTATGTATGTATGTGTTTCTGGCTGTGTCTCTGTCTGTGTCTGTGTATGTATGTGTGCTTGCACGCGTCTATGTATTCATACCCATTCTTTTGTGTGTTTGGTAACTTAGTCACACATTCATTGACAAAACACCCAAATCTTCATTTCCATGACTATGTCCACAGACACCACCCTCCCTACCAGCGTGACCCCCCACTCCGCTCCCCACGCGCCCATCATGAACATGACGACCACGGAGTGCTACACCCTCAGCAACGTCACGGACGCCCTCAACAGCTCCGGCAGCGGCAACACCACCGCCATGGACCCCCAGCTGATGATGGTGGACAAGGTCATCACCTACGTCTGCTGCATCTGCTACATCCTCATCCTGACCCTGGGCTGGCTGGGCAACGGCCTGGTCATCTACGTGGTACTGCGGTACGCCAAGATGAAGACGGTGACCAACATGTACATCCTCAACCTCGCCGTCTCGGACGCCCTCTTCCTGGTCAGCCTCCCGTTCTTGACCACCACCACCCTGCTGAAGCACTGGATCTTCGGGTTCGCCATGTGCAAGATTTACTTCGTCCTCTTCGCCATCAACTTGTACACGGGGGTGTTCACCTTGGCGGTGATGAGTGCGGATCGGTACATGGCGGTCTGCCATCCCATCCGCTCCATGAAGTACCGGACTCCTCGCATCGCCCTGTTCCTGTGTCTGTGCATCTGGTCCGTGTCCTTCCTGGTGATGCTGCCCGTCATCCTGTACTCCGCCACCTACCCACACCGGTACCGCCTGGGCAAGTACACCTGCACCATCGCCTGGCCTCCAGGGCAGCCCATCCCTCCGGAGATGGCTTTCCTCTGGTACAGCTTCATCCTGGGCTTCGCCATCCCTGTCTCCCTCATCGCCGTCTTCTACATCCTGGTGGTGCTCCGGCTGCGGCAGGTGGGCCCCACGAAGAAGTCCAAGGAGAAGAAGAAGTCCAACCGCAGGGTGACGCGGCTGGTGCTGACGGTGATCACCGTGTACGTCTCCTGCTGGCTGCCTCACTGGATCTTCCAGATCGATCTCTCCTTCGGCGCTTCCAAAAACTCGCGCATGGCCTTGTGGAAGATCGTCCTCTTCAACTGCTTCACGGTGCTGACCTTCGCCAACAGCATGCTCAACCCCTTGCTCTACGCCTTTCTCAGCGACAACTTCCGCAAGAGCTTCAAGAAGGCCTTCAAGTGCGCGGCAGCCAACGAGGTCAACAAGCTGCTGTGCAACGAGAACAGCGTCTTCCCCAAGAGCAGCATGAACTACAGCCGCGCTGCCACTGCCGAGGAGAGGATGGAGCTGTCCACCTTCGACAACGGCAACAACGTGTCCCAGACCACACAGGCCAGCACCATGGGCAACCTGGCAGAGGTCAGCAACAGTGCGAGATCATCCACGCCCCGCTCTCTCAGCACAACTCGCTAAAGACTCCGGAGGATGATGAGGATTACCTCGACCCCGTAGCCCTGTGAAACTTTGTTGTGCTTTGTGTGGTGAAAAAACCCAACAAACAACCCAACAACAGCGTGTGCTATTTCTTCTAAAGACTGCCATAGCTAAGTGATCCAGCTTCTTTTTTGAGGGCAAGCATCGGCTAGGTTTCTCAAAATATAGTGTGCTGAAGTAGTCATGGCTTGCATTTTGCATCCTGCTAATTCACCGAGAGCTGGATAACGCTAAGAGGCGATGGAAGTTTTACTGACAGAACGAGGACACGAGCATCATCATGGTGTGTAATAATCTAGCACAAGCACTGCCAAGTTTGTGAAATGGAACCAGAAAAGCTAATGCCATAACTGTATGTTTGTGGAGAATACCAATAGAAATGGTTTAGGGACTTGCAGATTGTCTACAATGGCGTGTAACACGTGTTAGGGGTTAACAAATGTCAAAACCTGGTAAACCAAACACGTAAAATTATGTACAAAGTCAAAACCACTAGCACACTGCACATTGAGAGAATGAAACAAATGGTGCATATAGTCAATGTGTATGAACTCTAAGCTGCTTGAACGGATTTTTGCAGAACTAATCCATCACTTATCGCCTGTACCGAATACAAGGTCTCGTTGGACAGTTTTATTGTTTTTCACATACGGTAACAGTTTTGTCAAGTGTGATGTCTTACAATAAATCATATTGATGACAAATAAGAGATCACAGCTACATTTTTTTTGCAAAATATATTTGCCGAAGATTTCTTTTTCATTCTGTGTCATCTTTCCGCAGGCAGACTATCTCGGAGCCTTTATTCCTAGTTTACTTCTTACAGTTGTACATCATTTTGAAAGAAAAGAACACTGCGAGTGCAGATCTGTTTGTGATGATGTTCTATGTTGGCTTTGCGTGGATAACATTTGCAATACTCTGTTTAGTGTACAGTGTAAATACCACTTGTTTTACTATGCGTGTAAGGGAAGGAGAGTACCCAATCCTATGGGAAAATACGGGGTGATAACGAACATGAAGTACCAGAGAATGTTTCGCTCAAAACAGACACACTGTGAATTAAATTTAGAATATCTTTAATAAGTTTTTTTTTCCCCAGAAAATTCCATCATGAAAATGAATTTTATCGTGCACGCATTTGCTGATTAAAATATGATCGACTAAGGACTGATTCAACACACACACACACACGCGCGCGTGCGCACGCGCGCGCACACACACACACACACACACACATACATGCACACGCACACGCACACACACACACACACACACACACACACACACACACACACACACACACACACACACGTTGCATGATGTTTCTTAAAAATCAGGGAGTAGAAGGGGGAAAGGGTGCTCTTCTAATCACAACACTGGGTACATAGCTAGGTATAAATAGGAATAATTTTTTCGTTGAAATAAACGTATATTATATACTAAACATAAAAAAATACAGATTGCATGGCATGCGAGTTTCGTGGCAAGCTTTTAGGTTGTAAGAGGTTTGGGAATTTTCTTCTGTGCTTTTTATTTATGTATTCAGTCACCCAACACAGAGTATCCGGTGATATCAAAAGTCTAAGTAGACTGATTTGGTTCCATTGGCACTCAGGCTTCTTCATGGCTTGTCAGCAGAATGTAATATGTACAAAGTAGGACCATCGCGTGCATTCCCCCCCCCCCCCTCCCACAGTCTGAATAAACACTGTACATTCCCCATTCTCCCGCCACCCTTGACTATCCAATCCAGCATGTCAGGGATTGATTTCCCCTGTAGCCATCATAGGATAGTTGTGTGTCCAAACTAAGAGTTTGCACTGCGCAAAGTTGGACATAAAGACAGTTGGCATAACCTAAAGGGGGAAACCTATGGCCTGGTAATGGAAGACGGAAAACACAAGAAATTTAATCTAAAAACTGTTTGACAGCATTGACTAAATTGACTCTCTCTCTCTCTCTCTCTCTCTCTCTCTCTCTCTCTCTCTCTCTCTCTCTCTCTCTCTCTCCTCTCTCTCTCTCTCTCTCTCTCTCTCTCTCTCTTTTCTCTCTCTTGCTCTCTCTCTCTCTTTTTCTTTCTTTTTCTCCCTCCCTCTCCCCCCACTCTCTCTCTCTTTCTCTCTCTCTCCTCTCTCTCTCTCTCTCTCTCTCTCTCTCTATCTCTCTCTCTCTCTCTCTCCTTCTCTCTCTCTCATCAGCCTCTCTATGCTTCGGATGATCCGCCCTAAGGCTATCTCCCCCGACTGGTAAAAATGTAAACACTCGCACAAGCAAACAGGCTTATGTCGAAGCATCTACTTTGTCATCACTCCGCCAGATAGAGTTTCGATGTTTTAACAGCATAATTAAGCCGTCTCTGTATTCATGGCAAGTTTGTAATACAAATTCTATAGTCTTCTCCTGTCCATACCACGCAATGTTAACCAACGTCAACGTTACATACAGTGAAACATAAAACCGTACAAGCTTTGATATATGTTGAACAGTTTTTCTAGCTATTTCATTATCTTCTTACTTCTTATTGCGGATGTTGTATGTATTGGTCAACATTGAATATACACAATTTCCGTAGAGTACTGCAGGACCTGAAAGTGTTTCAAAAGGTACCCACATGCTTAGTAAGTTTTCTCTAAATAAAAGATAAAGATAAGAATGAATAAAAGTCGTTGCTGAATACGAAAAAAGTAACACTTTGTTCCTGAATTTGCTGACCTTCCATTGCAAGAGATTTATCATGCCAAAGGCTTTCCTATAAATTACCCGTGAAATGCACCTTCAGAATTTTGATGAGCACTTTTATATTTCGTTGACAATTTAATCTGTTATAGTGTTTCACATCGTTATTGTTTACCATTGTCTTCTTAAATCTTCTTGTCATTTGTTGTTGTTGTTGTTTGGTGATGCTGTGTGCTGTGAATGTTGTAGTGATTTCGCTGTCAAGTTTTTGGGATGATTGAATATGTACTCAAAGCTGCAATCTCGTAATTTGTTGTTTTATTCTTTTAAATCCTTCTCTGCTTTTAAATCTAGTTACTTCAGTACCAAAATTTACATTATCTTAACACAGACTTCTAGAAAACGGTGTAACATGTCTAAACGTCTTACGTATTTTTTTAACTTTCGCTTGTTGGTAAGGTAAGCCATTGTTTATTTTTTCTTTGCTTGTTGTCATAATAATGTATTGTGCTAAGATCATATAGCATAGTTCTAGACATACTGCTTGATCATAATATTGCAACGCATCAGTCAAGACAAATACAATTGTTTTCTGTGAGGTGGGTTTTTTTCAAATAAAAAGCTACGTTCTGCTACAAAACCCAAACTCACTTTTTGAATCTACACAAAGTGCTGACCACTCCAAGGCATGAATCTCTCTGGCCTGTATTGATAAATGTGGTACCAATCTGAATGCTAGAAGGAATACGTGTAGTAAGTTACGGCCATTGTATGTGGACTACTGTGATGTCGGCCACTTTAAGAAAACAGCCTTTACAACTTTTGCAAGAGTTAGCCTTGATTGGAAATCAGGCTATTAGTCTTACATTTACTCTGATTCGACGGTACTTTCAGGGCTAAGGGATACTATGACATAAAAAAGTGTGAGATATAGATTAGTTTGGCACATTAAAGCCAAGATACTTCA
This sequence comes from Rapana venosa, assembly GCA_028751875.1. NCBI lineage: Eukaryota > Metazoa > Mollusca > Gastropoda > Neogastropoda > Muricidae > Rapana > Rapana venosa. The sequence continues at coordinate 6,340,298 of CM054135.1, forward strand.
GACTGGCAGTTAATGCATTTCCATCTAAAAGCATGAAGTAGGTCACACAAGTTAGACTAAATTCGTAGTAGAAGTGTCACAAATAAGCACACTGATGAATAGTAAAGTTCGGATTGCAAAAAACATTTGTTGAAAAAAGAAACGATGTCAGTCGTAACATATTTATCATAATCATCGTTCTCATAATCAGCACCATAATCATTCTTAAATAATTCCATCATCCACATCGTCAGCATATGGCAGTACTAACAATAGCAATAGCCTCATAGCATAATACTGATCTGTGTAAATGCATGAAAAGTCACCAAGCAAGCAAGCACAGACACTTTCTTCCCTCACCACTAGCATACACGCTCACGCGCGCAGACACACGCACACACACACACACACACACACACACACAGCGCAGGATATGGTGGGGCGGCTTACCTAAACTTGTCTTCTCTGTTAATACTTAGCAGAGCAGTAACTTTCGTCGACACATCCAGAGGGCGGTGATAGTGGTGGTTGGGGGGAGGGGAAGGGGGAGAGGAGTGGGTGGAAGGAATGGAGTGACTTTTTATCTCTCCAGAGGCCAAGACAGTTGGGATCCTCAATGCAAACTGCCCTTAGGCCTGAGCGCCACTTGACCTAGCTTCTGCAGTTGGTCGGTGGAAACTTGACTATGCTGTAGAGTGTGCAGCTACCATTAACGTATGATGGAGTGTGCAATCTTATGTGAGCAGTCAGGTCCTGAAAGGAGAATAAGTTTTGCTTTCGCGCAGAAGCGTATACTATGGATGTGTACACGCGCGCGCGAACATACAAACTCTCCCTCTCACAACACACACAAACACACACACACACACACACACTCGCGCGTAGGCACGCGTGTGTACGTGCGTACGCAAACACACACACATACGCACACACGCACACACACAAGCACACACACACACATACATGCGCGCGCGCGCATACATTTCTGATAACCACGTGATATAATAATAATAATAATAATAATAATAATAATAATAATAATGTATGGAATTTATATAGCGCTGAATCTTGTAAAGCAACAAATCAAAGCGCTCAGATTTTATTTCATACCACTTTAAGTCACGGCAGATTTCTCTCCGTGAAATTCGGGCTGCTCTCCCCGGGGAGAGCGGGAGAACGCGTCGCCACTTAGCGCTGCGCCACCCTTTCACCCTTTTTTTTTTCCTGCAGCTGTATTTGTTTCCCTATCAGAGTGGCTTTTTTCTAAGAACTTTGCCAGGGACAACTCTCTTGTTGCCGTGGGTTTTTTTACGTGCGCTAAATAATTATGTGTAACACACGGGACCTCGGTTTATCGTCTCATCCGAAAGACTAGCGCCCAGACCACCACTCATGGTCTAATGGATGGGGGAAAAATTTCCGGTCCAAACGGGGTACGAACCGCCGCACACTTCAGACCCGGACTTTTCGCTTTCTAGACAGGCGCGTTACCTCTAGACCACCGATCCACACATATTTGTCTAAAAATCAAAAAATATAAAAACACGCTAAATCAAAGAATCACACACACACAGACACACACACACACACAAAACACACATTCACACACACACGCAGGCACGCAGGCACGCACACACACACACATACGCAGGCACGCAGGCACGCACACACACAACCACACACGCGCGCGCGCGCGCACACACACACATACAAACACAGAGAACCGAGTATCATGTGTGTGTACATGAACACACACACACATAGCCCCCTACACATAGACACAAACACACACACGCACGGACGCACGCATGCACGCACGTACGCACACATACATACATACATACATAAATACATACATACATGCATACATACATACATACATACATACATACATGCATACATCCATACATACATGCATGCATACATACATTCATACATACATACATACATACATACATACATACATACATACATACATACATATATGCACACACAAACTCCGCCAAAAAAAACCCACCCTTCACAAACGCGCACACACACACATAACCCCCCCCCCCCCACACACACACACACACACATACATACTCACAACACACACACACACACACACACACACACACACACACACACACACACACACACACACACACACACACACACATGTATACGCGAACGTGGTCAGGTGGTGAATTCGACACCTCTGTAGGTCTATTAATCAGCTTTATGAGAACGATGCCAGCCATTTCGCCCTGTTTTTTTTTTTTGTAACCTTCACCCTCTCACTCCTCCCCTTCATCCCTTAAGCGGGTGTTTGCTCACAGCCGAATGGACTCAGAGACTGTCTTTATAGCGAGGCCGTTTGATCAGTGACCAATGTAATGACTTCTTTGGTGTACTTAGTTTCGGATCAAGAGGGCATTGTTCTGGCTGGTTGTATAAGTGACAGGCGTGTTAAAGATCGATTTTTTCTTTTTTTTCTTCTTTAGAATTCTTCTTCTTCTTCTTCTTCTTCTTTTCTTCTTCTCTTCTTCTTCTTCTCTCTTCTTCTTTCGTTCTTCATTCTTCTTTCGCATTCTTCTTCTTCTTCTTTCGCAATTCTTCTTCTTCTTCTCTTCTTCCATTTTTCTTCTTCGCAATTCTTTCTTTTCGTTCCTACATTTTTCTTCTTTCTTCTTCTTCTTCTTCTTCTTCTTCTTCTTCTTCTTCTTCTTCTTCTTCTTCTTCTTCTTCTTCTTCTTCTTCTTCTTCTTCTTCTTCTTCTTCTTCTTCTTCTTCTTCTTCTCTTCTTCTTCTTCTTCGGATTCTTCTTCTTCGGAATTCTTCTTCTCTCTCTCTTCTTCGGAATTCTTCTTCTTCGGAATTCTTCTTCTTCGGAATTCTTCTTATTCGGATATCTTCTTCTTCTTCTTTGGAATTCTTCTTCTTCTTCACATTTCTTCTTCTTCTTCTTCTCTTCTTCTTCTTCTTCTTCTTCTCTCTTCTTCTTCTTCTTCTTCTTCTTCTTCTTCTTCTTCTTCTTCTTCTTCTTCTTCTACTTCCAATTCCGAAAAATTCTTCTTCTTCTTTATGTTCTTCTTCAGAATCCTTCTTCTTCAGAATTTCTTCTTCTAAGTCTTCTTATTTATACAACGCTTAGAATGCCATTGTTCTTGCTGTCTGTCATATGACCGAAAATGCGTTGCACCGCCGTTAAGCGCCTGACAAGTCAGGCCCAGCGGATCCGACTTCGGCGTGGGAGAGAATCGTTATGTTTTGAGTCTTTTCAGGAGAAAGTAGGCAGGAAAAGGACCAAGAAAGCAGACAATGGCTCAAGAAGGGGGTAACAGGAAGACAAAGGAACTAGGCAGAAGCAGAGAGAGGGATAGAAAAGAGGGACTTTTTAGCACAGGCTTTTCAGAAGTGGGAGATGCTATTTACGCTAAAATGATGCCCGCATTCTCCCAGGCGAGTTAAGCCCAATAGCACGGCTTTTTTACGATTGATGAAGCACATGTGTTAGGTGTGTAGATTGATGGAAGTAGATATTATCTCCAAGACTTCCTAGAAGAAAATGAGGATGAAAAAAGGAAACGCTTATGCAGATTAATCATGAGGCAACGAGACCAGCAAGCATGAAGAAACGAGCAATTCCTCCTACGGTACCAAGCTTGCTTTTACTCGAGTGGTACTCCTGCTTTGTATCAATTGGGGGGACGGGATAGCCTAGTGGTTAGATCATTGCGCTCGCAATCTGACGACCCGGGTTCCAACCCCGTTCAAGAGGATGTTTCCTCTGGAGTTAACATCAGTGCCGACTCCATTCTCCCCAAAAATCCTTCTGATGAGACTATTAATCAAAGCCCCGTGTGCGAACGCATGCAGAACATCTCGCGCACACGTTAAATCCCGTTCCGCTTTTCGTAAGAGTAGGCTATTGTGAAATGGTGGGAATAAATGACACAATTTACAAAATCGCATATGCACGGGGACTGGATGTAAAAAACCACGTGATTGCTTATTCCATTATCATCGATATAAAAGGATAAATAAAATAAAAAATTAAAAAATAAAATATCAAAGGTTTTATCACTATTTCCGCTTGATTGTATGATTTTATATGGTTTCTAGTTAACAGCTGAAAGCTACAGAAAACAGATAAAGCTGCAGAAAAAAGTCCGACAAGCCATCACCCAAAGAGTACAACACTACGAAGAGCCACTGACCACCATCAAGAAAAGGAAGCTCAGATAGTATGGACATATGTCAGGATCAGAGGGGCTATCCAAGACCATACTGCAAGGAAAAGTGCAGGGAAAGAGAAG
>CM054135.1:6349577-6364577 GCA_028751875.1 Rapana venosa
TATTTCGCTCGAAAAAGAAAAACAACTCAGAAAAAATATATATCACATTCAGCATATACTGTCTTCAAAACCATTTGCAATCTTTTTCCCCACACTTCTTGAAGTGAGACAGAGTGAGGGAGAGAGTGATAATCCTCTGGGGAGGAAAACGTAGCGTAGAAATGTCGTTATGCAAGATGCGTGCTGTGCGCGCGAATGGCAGTTTGCAGAGTTCGCCTTTTTCCTCGGTGGAATATGACCGGCGTGTCGCTGCTAATATCTAATCTAAGGCCTTGTGCTTGGACTTAATTCACTTACAAGTCTGCGACTGGCATACAACCTTCAAGTAACTCCGTTATATATTGTATTAACTCTTTGCAAATCGGGAGAGAAGAGAGGAGGGAGAGAAGAGGAGAGGAGAGAGAGAGAGAGAGAGAGAGAGAGAGAGAGAGAGAGAGAGAGAGAGAGAGAGAGAGAGAGAGAGAGAGAGAGAGAGAGAGAGAGAGAGAGAGAGAGTTCTGCCGACTTTCTTATCATTTCAGTTTTGAGCGGGATTTGTTTGGGTTTTTTTATTATTTAATATTGTTGACAGCCTGTCACTGTTCTGGTTTGACTTTTAAAACTGGCTGGGATGTCACTAGGAGAGATAAAAAAGATGATTGATTCGTTTTGATCTTCGTGTTTTAATCAGTGTATGGCTGTGTATCTTTTTTTTAAATGCGAGGTTTATTTAACCAGTAAAGAGGGACTAGTCATGATGTGGTTTATATGGTGAAAGGCTTAACCAATGTATTGCTGTACATATTTTAATCTAAGGTTCGACCATAATGGAGAGATTCACCCTGAAGTGGCTTGCTTCTATAGTAAAAAGCTGTGAACAATAATTATAAATATGAATGGAGGAGATATTCGGTGGATAGAGGGTTGTATATTGCGCTCGTGACCTGACAGACAAGGTTTGAACCCAACAAAGAGATCCCCCCGCCCCCTCTGGAGTAAACATCGGTGAAGTCTCCCCCCCCCCAAAACCCCCCCCCCCCCCCCCCCCTACTTGTCAAAAGAAAAACTTTGAGTGAGACTAGAAACCGAGTTTACATGTGTAAACGCACGCACATCCACTTGCGCACACGCTGAAACCTGTTCTGCTTTTCCAAAGGGTTGGCCAGGATGTGCCGGTGGGGATGGATGACAACATCTACAAAACCTCACACTGGGACTGGATGTAAAATGTACACGAATGCTTTAGTCCATATTGTTCGAAATAAAAGAAGAAGAAAAAAATAATTGGATTGGAGTGTTGCTTTCCTGCGGTGGTTCTCTGTACTTTGGTATACATACGAACGTGGGAACATACTGCTTCTGCATACAATCACCAACCAAGTGTGGCAGTAAAGAAAGAAGTAAAGAAAACTTGAAGAAACTGTTGTCAGAGGGTCAGTGGTTTCACAGTGCACAATGGTGTCTTGCTGTGCCCTGTTCCTCTTGCAAGATACTTCAAACAAATTGATCGACAAATTACCCAAAAAACCCCACAGAAAACCAAGGCAGACAGCTGAACAAGCAAACCGCAGATAAATTTGTGCTGGTGTAAGCTGCAACTGTGGTTCGGAGCAAGAAAAAGTTATGATAGTGTTGTGACATATCTCGGCGATTCACACACACACACACACACACACACACACACACACACACACACACACACACACATGCTCTGTGATATTATAGGAACACTTAGCCCCTAGACTGCCTTACCCCGGAAATTTTCCGGGGCTAAACGTGCACCCTATACGCCAACAACCCGTAAAATTTCCGGGGTGTCGAACCGAAGTAAACAAGCCTGATTCCTTGACTACGGTTAAAGGGAAAGAACTCCAAAATTAATGGAGGTCACTCTCCTGTTGCTTGGCAACATCCAGCTGCAAAAACGGTAGCAAAAACGATCGTTTTTTTAGCTCGTATTTTGTGTTTTTATGCATGACTGCTTGGGAAGTTTGTGTTCAAAATGGCTGACACTTCTTGTTGAAGGCATAAATAACTTTACACAGCTGTAAAAGTGGCAAATAAAACTGTAGATTTACCTAACAGTGATGAAAACGATCGTGTATGATTCAGCTGATCGTGCATTAAATAAAAAAAAAGAGATTTGGCCTAGACTTATGTTTGACGTTATTGACATCGGGGGTACTCAGAATGACAGTGGTGATAAAGAAATCATATTTTTGGTCAATTTTTTTACATTTTAAATATATTTTCGCAGTGAAATATGCTAACTAATTTGAGCTTGCCTAGAAGTAATCTACGATATATATACTGTCATTGGGCAGACTATCAGGAATATTCATGTAGTAGTTTCTGAGTAAGAGGGATATGAACATAGCAGTGGTACATAAGCATTTTATTCCCCGGCATATAGGGTGCACTTGCACTCGGCAGTTAAGAGGTTTTACTAATATATGCACACGTTGTATATGTCTCACTCACGCACACACGCACACACACACACGCACACATGCTCTGTGATATTATAGGAACACTTAATAATATATGCACACGTTGTTGATGTCTCACTCACACACACACACACACACACGCGCACGCACGCACGCACGCACGCACGCACGCACGCACGCACGCACGCACAAACACACACACGCGCGCGCTCGCGCGCGCGCGCGACAACTGAACTGCGCGCTGCCCGTTCAAGAAATGATTTCCCTTAGTTTTACCATCAGCGCCGACTCCAATCCCTGGAAAGTCATGCAGATGAGACTACAAACAGAGGCCTCGTGTTATAGCGTACGCGGATCTTCTTGCTTCCGCGTTTTAAAACCTGCTCCGACTTTCTGAAGAGTAGGCCGGCTGCAGGCTGGTAGAAATAATGTACAAGACTGCATGCACGCGGATATGGGGTGCAAGAAAGCACATAGTTGCTTAATCTGTTATCCTCGAAATAAACAGAAAGAAAAACACAATAAACAAAAGTTTTTTTAAAAAATTACAAAGAATGTTTATGTACTTCCTGCAAAGCAATAGCATACAAATCACGCGTACACACGCATAAGAGCATACATTTGCCAATGCAAATGCGCGCGCGTACACACACCACACACACACACACACACACACACACACCACACACACCACACACACAACTGATATCACTAAGAGTGAAAAGACGTTAAATCAAAACAACACACACACACACACACACACACACACACACACACACACACACACACACACACACACACACATCTACCCTATATAAACTAAAATAGAAACAACATACACAAATCATGATAATTACTTTGAACAGTCTGAATCCCAGCCCCTACGTACAGAAGAAGAAAGAAAAAGAAAAGAAGTCTGCTGGGCCGTAGGATTTGATTTGGCACTTCGGGGCCCACTGACACTGTGTAACATTTATGCGCAGACGAAATACGACAAGATAGATCACAGCATAGCATGCAGTAGAAAAGCCACATCAGCAAAAGTTAGGATATTAATCGTGACATTGTAGCGAAGTTATATTCCCACAGGCGCTAGGAGATGCTGGCAAATACACACTAATTTGCTGTTTATAAAATAAAAAATGCACATCAGTCAGCATGCAGGTTTCTGTCTCTGTCTTGTTATCTGTCTCGCTGTCTGCGTCTACCTCTCTCTGTCACTCTGGCTCTAGCTATATCTGCCTGTCTCTTTCTCTGTCTCTCTGTCTCTGCACATTAGTCAACATGCATATTACTGTCTCTGTCTTGTTATCTGTCTCGCTGCCTGTGTCTACCTCTCTGTCACTCTAACTCTAGCTATATATAATAATAATAAATAATAATAATAATGTATGGAATTTATATAGCGCTGAATCTTGTAAAGCAACAAATCAAAGCGCTCACATCGAGGAAGATGGAATAAGCACTCATGCGCTTTTTTACATCCAGTCCCCGTGTGTATGCGGTTTGTAAATTTTGTCACCTGTTTCCCACCCGGCACACAATGGCCTACTCTTTCGAAAAGCGGAACAGGATTTAACGTGTGCGCAAGATGTTCTGCATGCGTTCGCACACGGGGCCTCGGTTTACAGTCTCATCCGAAGGATGACTCCCTGTGACGGAGTAAGCCTGAGTATAATAAACATGTCACCGATGATCGAAGCTAAACACAGAAAAAAAAAAATAACGGCAAATACTAGCACAAGAGGGGGAGAGAGAGAGAGAGAGAGAGAGAGAGAGAGAGAGAGAGAGAGAGAGAGAGGGAGAGAGAGAGAGAGAGAGAGAGAGAGAGAGAGAGAGAGAGAGAGAGAGAGAGAGAGAGAGAGAGAGAGTGAGAGAGAAAATCAAATCAAACCAATCCAATTCTTTCATTTCGAGGATAATGGATAAGCACCAACGTGCTTTTTGACATCCAGATATATATATATATATATATATATATATATATATATATATATATATATATATATATGTCTCTTTCTCTGTCTGTCTCTGCACATCAGTCAGCATGTACAGTTCTGTCTCTGTCTTGTTATCTGTCTCACTGTCTGTGTCTACCTCTCTCTGTCACTCTGGCTCTAGCTATATATGTATGTCTCTTTCTCTGTCTTTCTGTCTCTCCACATCAGTCAGCGTGCAACTTTCTGTCTCTGTCTTGTTATCTGTCTTTCTGTCTGTGTCTACCTCTCTCTGTCACTCTGGCTCTAGCTGCATCTGTCTGTCTCTTTCTCTGTCCCTCTATATCAGTCAGCATGCAAGTTTCTGTCTGTCTTGTTATCTGTCTCGCTGTTTGTGTCTACCTCTCTCTGTCACTCTGGCTCTAGCTACATCTGTCTGTCTCTTTCTTTGTCTCTCTGTCTCTACACATCAGTCAGCATGCAACTGTCTGTCTCTGTTGTGGTTTTTTCCCCGTGTGTACTCTATATCTCTCTCGCTGTCCGTGTCTGCCACTCTCTGTCTCTCTGGCTCTAGCTATGTCCTCTGTCTGTCTGTCTCTTTCTCTGTCTCTGTTGTCTCTGACTATCTCTGTCTATGTCTGTCCTGTTGTCTGCCTTTGTCTCTGTCTGCTGTCTCTCTGTCTGTCTGTCTTTCTCTGTCTCTCTCTCTGTATTTCTGTATCAGTCTCTGTCTCTCTGTCTTTGTATCTGTCTATCTGTGTCTCTGTATCTGTCTGTATGTCAATCTGTTCGTCTGCCTCTGTATCTGTCTGTCTCTCTGTACCTGTCTGTCTGTCTGCTTTCTCTCTCTCTCTCTCTCTCTCTCTCTCTCTCTCTCTCTCTCTCTCCTCTCTCTCTCTCTCTCTCTCTCTCTCTCTCTCTCTCTCTCTCTCTCGCTGCTTCGAAGCTCTTGAGGGAAGTTTATTACATTAATTTTTTTGCTTTTTAAAAATTTTATCGTTATATACTTTTTTTTCAATTTAGCTGTTGTTATCTAGTTTTTAACTGTCAGTCAAGATTCCTCCACTTGTCAACACTTCAGTTAACATGTTATCGTGTTCTCTCTATACGAGGACTGTGTCATTATATGCCTGTACGCCCCCCCCCCCTCTCGCTCTCTCTCTCTCTCTCTCTCTCTCTCTCTCTCTCTCTCTCTCTCTCTCTCTCTCCTGGAGATCAATAATATTTTGCTTATGTGGTTTTGTTTCTTTATTTGTTTAGACTTTGTATGTGTTTGTATGTGTCACGTTTAAGGTTATGAGCATTTGCTATTTGTTTGTTTTTTGAAAATTTGAACTGACTCCAATAAGTAAGGTAAAAAGGGTAAATGGTGTCCCATAACCTATAAGGTCTTAGGAGGGCGAGGCGTCAGAGACCTCAACTTGTCTAGGGGCCAGCATACTGAGGGCGGCGCCTATCTCCTCTCCCTCGCTGCTTTACCTTCCCTGACCCTAAAGAGGCAGGTACCCGTTTACATCTGGGTGAACGGGGGGACTGTACTGAAGCCAAGGCTGCAAACGGTCACCCATCCAAATGGTAACCACACCCGACGCTGCTTAACTTGGCTGGTGGAAAGCAGTGCTCCGACCACTGAGCTATCCCGCCCCCCTCCAATAAACATATTGTGAAAATTAACCTCATAAATACGTCATTTATTTTGCAACTCATGTTGATTGAACTCTCCCATATGTTTTTGTGATTTGTTTCTTTGCATTATCTATGTCTTCTGCATCGTACCACAACCTTGCCAGTTTTAAAGAAAAACGCGCTCACTTCTGGAGCATGAAATATGATTTTAATAAAACCAATAAACAAAAACTGATAGATTTTTCTGCTGTTTGAAATATCGTTATCTCACAGATTTTTGTTGCATTTGCCTTTTTTTGGCGTCATATATCTTTCATCCTGTACTTTGAATTTTTTTTCGGGGTGGGGGGTAAGAAATTTCTATTTTGGGTAGTTCTTATTCATTGTTCTTTTAATGTTGTATCTGGAAAAAATCAGCTCCTACATTAATACAAAATCGTCTAATATCACTTTCAGTGAACAGACGTAAAATCGAAGCAACAACATGAATACAAAACCCCTATGAAATGTACTTTTTAAACAATGGATTCATCAAATAAATATACTTTTAGAAGGTAATAAACAACATTCATTAAGCATAATATTTCTTGTCTATGTCTGACCAGAATTCTTTCAAGTGTTCACATTTCCATAAGATCTTTCAATCTAGTATTGCAACTACAGGACATCCAAAACCTGCCAGATTCTTTCTGTGCGGCCTACGTCATTTCGCTTTTGTCAACAGTTTCTTAGGTTCTGTGAAACGTATCAAACCCCAAACTTTCCTGTATAGAACAGGCCTGTTCCATAATCCTTCACACGTCTGTAATTGCATCTAAAAATGCAACGGACTCAAAATAAGGCATTCTGTTAGCTGTAAGCAGATCTCTTCAGTGTTTTGTTGAATACATCATTAGTTTGTCTACCCTGTCGTGATTTTATATCATTTGTCCACCACATGGTGTGCATTCCGCATACTTTAAGCAATACTTCATTACGATGAACATGGCGAAAGAAACCCCAACGCTCTCAGTGTGAAGGTAGAAATACATGCTCCCTGTATAGAGTGTGTAATAACTAAGGGAGTTTTCCATTAGGTTCACAGAGGTATGCCACGGCTTCTCACAGCGTTGCATTATGTTGGATAACACACTTCAAGAAAGAAAAAGACGAAAGAAATCTTTGCTACCAATGACTGTGGGTGGATCCCTAGGTGAATGAAGACAAATGATTATGCATAGGATTTAGAACTCCACAACGTATATGTATAGTGCTATATTAATTCGCACAGACCTGTTGTATATAGACTACATGCAGCGAAATGTACATACTAATGGTCAGTTTAGATATAGCCTTTCAAGCATTACTGTTATTGCAGTGTATGTATGTATACACACATGTTTCTGTGTGTATGTGTGGGATTCCACTCCTAAAAAGAAAGGTTTGACCAGGCGCTAACACAGACAGGCAAACAGAAAATAACACACACACACACGCACATACACACAAACACACTAACGTGCATTAATTTTGCCTCAGCTTATTTTTATTTTGCTTCATTAAAAAACAGTATTTCATAAAAAGCATACAGGACTACATATTCCGTGTAGTACGTGAGTTGGACTCTTCCATGAGGATAGTGTTTTTAAAAGAAATCTCTAAGGTCAACAGATAATGCAAACTTGTTACTGTATTGAACTTGCTGGTGTATATCTATACCCAGAAGATCAAACATGCCCGTTAAAGATTCTGTAATTTATGTCAGTGTTCAGTGTGCAGGGAACTACAAATATACCCAACATGCCTGCTGTACCTGAACATAAAAGCTGCAACAGATTCAATTTGCTCTAGTGGCAGTAAATTGAAGAAAAAACCCTCAGCCCAATGTCCAAACATTCTCCAAGCAGTTAAGGGAGAAGGCAGAGAAAAATCAAAATAGTCTTAATATTAAAAGCAGTTAAGTTCAGATACTGCCTTTGGTGTTGTTGTTTTTTTCATCTCTTTGTTATTGTAATGTGTTGGTTTTTGTGTTTTGTGTTGTTGTTGTTTTTATCTCATTCTTCTGTCTTTTTGTCTGTCCTGGTCATTCATCCCCTTCCTTTTTGTCTTTAATCTTCGTTTATGCCTGTATCTTTGTTTGGCTTGAAAGCAAACTTGAATTGAATTTGTATCACTCTTATTTGTTTGTTGATAAAGTTGGATGAAGCTTAAAAGTATACTTTCAATCACAGTAGAAAGAGGTTTATTAAAAATATATGGCTTGATACATGTACGAATATAAGGGTGGATCAATCATTATATGAACAAGTGGATATATGTTTTATTTATTCGGTGATCACTACTCTTTTGGCAGGTGTTAATCATAAATAATGTTTTTTTTGTCGTCTATGTATAAACTGCATTTCAGTTCTCAACATTGTTTCACTTTCTTTCGTAAAAAAACTATTATGTTTAAAACGTGCATTAAACCGAAGAAAAAGAAAAGAAGTAATTTTAGGAGAAACAAACCAAAGAAAGAAATAAACAAACAAACACAAAATCACCATAACAAGCTTTGTCATTAGCTCTTGCACGTCATTTGGTGACACCCTGAGCACTCTCTGCCCCCCTGGTGTGCCCTGTCAATGCCTGCCTGAGGCTTTTTCCCCACCCTTTATTTTTCCCACCTTTTCTCTCCCTGAAGTTCCAGTGCATTAGAGGGTCGGCAAACTTGTCCACGTTGTTTGTGTTTGTGTTCATATATTTAATATGTTTTAAGTGTTTAAAAGTTTTTTTTATGAGCAGTCAGCTTATTGGAACACAAGTTGTTGTATTTGTAAACAGCCGATGTCAGTAAATTGCACAGGGCTTGGAATAAGGTGTTCATTTTTTTAAATAATCAATTTATAGCTTGTTGTTTTATATTTCTCTGTCTTTTATTTTGTTCCTCTTTTCTTGTTTTGAGGGGTGGGGTAAGGTGGTGGGCAATCATTCCTTCCACGAATGTGTAAACATTTTCTGCCGTGCTTGTGTCTGTATTTTGCCAGAAACCAAATAAGGATTGCATGTTTATCATCCTTGTCTGGGTTTTAAAAAAAATAACTTGCATATCTGTGGAACTGATGTTTGCTTGGAGATATTAGACAGGCTTGGATGACTTACAAAGCCATACTTTAACAAAAATGTCATATTGTAAAGTTGATATTTCATGTATCTTTGGTTTGTTTAACTTTCTTTACAAAACTAGGGACGCATTTTAGTTAGAACACATGGTTTGATGAATTTATCAATAGATTGGTGGATATTGATCAATTCATGAATAACAAATGATATATGCATGATTTATTTCACAGTCATTATTCAGTTATCACCTGTTAATCATGAATGTTCCTCGTTGTGTTTTATGCTTTAACTACTTTTCTGTTCTTAATGACATTTGTTTTCCTTTCTTGAAGAAGATTGCAAGCTTATAATTAGCACTTTAACTACCAAAAAAGAAAACAAACAAAGAATGACCAAACTCACAAATACCATAATTAACTTGGTCATTAGCTCTTGCCTGTCATTTGATGACATGCTGAGCACTCTCTGCCCCCTAGGTGCCCTGTCAGGGAGTGCCTGAGGTTTTTCACCTGCCCATTATTCTCTCCAGTTTTTCTCTTCCATCTCCTGAATTTCAAATGCATGATAGGGGCTGTGGGCTTTTTTCTATTGTCTGTGTTTGTGTGCATATGATATATGTGTACACATTTTTAGAGTTTTTTAGTTTTATGAATTAGCGTTTGTGTAAGCAAAAAAACAAAGGTTGTAACTGTAAAGAGCTGATGCTAGTGTGGTGAGCAGGATCTGGGAGTAAGGTAGTAGAAATACATGTAAAATATTATATCATTCTGCTTTCTTTGTTGAAATCTTGCTTTTTTTCTCCTCACGTTTTATGGTTGTTCTATGGCTATCTCTTTCATATGTCTACATATGTGCTTGTTAATTGTGTTGAAATGTGATATGGTTTTACAATATATATATATATATATATATATTGTATAATCATAAAAAAAATATATCATATATTGCTGAATGCATGTGCGCGCACACACACACACATGACTAGTAATTGGCTTGTCTTTCATGGGGGGAAGACACAATTTCAGGAAAAATTGTATAGAGAAAAAAATACAAGTAGAACTTAAGACTGAGAAATAGAACAACTGTCACACAAGGGACCAGGAATAGACATAAATATGGGCCCAAACTGTCTCCAGTAATGGACAAATGGAAGGAATGGGAAAAAAAACGGAATGTGTTACTGTATCCGTTTCAATTAAATTTGTCTCTCTCCAGAGATCTCTGATGTCCATATAGAGTAAATTGAAAAAAAAGAAATACCCTGTAGTGCTTTCACACATTTCTTAAGTATATAAAACTAGTAGACAAAATGCTTAATCTCTCTCTCTCTCTCTCTCTCTCTCTCTCTCTCTCTCTCTCTTTCTCTCTTTCACACGCACATGCGCACACACACACACACATACACATCCACGCGCCCATACACTGGCAAGCACACTCACACACTTCCCCCAAAAGTACTTTGAACGATACTATAAACAGAGGCCCTTGTGCAACCCTATGAGGAACACCTTGCGCACACGTTAAACCTGTTCCACTATTTGGAAGAGTAGGCCATTGCGTGCTGTTGGGATGGATGAGAAAAATTACTTAACTGCATACACACAGGGATCGGATGTAAAAATGCACATGTGTGGTTATTCCGTTATCCTCGAAATAAAAGAATAAAACACACACACACACACACACACACACACACATGCACACACACACTTGCTCTCACACACAGACACTAACACATGCATGCACAGAAATGTGATTATTTAATAGTTTCTGTTTGTGTGTAGGAGAGACACCAATTCTGGAAGTATTGCTTATAAAATATAGAATGTAACCAGAAACAGCTTACTGATAAAAAAACAACAACAGAACAGTGATAACAAAAGAGAAAAGAAATTTACATTATGTTTTAAAAGCTCCAACTTTTTTAGAACATAGACACACGGAATGGAAGGACGACAATAACAAGTCACCTGCTAATATATCTATTTCAATCAAGTGCATCCTTCTCTACAGCCATCCAATATCTGCTTGGGGGTAATTGAACTAAAAGTGTCTTGAAATCATTTTAAATATGTTTTAAGTCTTCAAAATAAGTACGACACATCCCGAGTCTCTGTCTTTGTCTCCTTCTCTTCCTCTGTCTCTGATTGGCTATCTGCCTGTCTGTCGGTCTGTCTGTGTGTGTGTTTGTATGTATGTATGTATGTATGTATGTATGTATGTATGTATGTATGTATCTCTCTCTCTCTCTCTCTCTCTCTCTCTCTCTCTCTCTCTCTCTCTCACTGTTACAAACACATAGTTTTGTTACGTTGTCTCTTGTTTTAGTTGTTTTTTTCTGTTTTTTTCTTGTACTACATTTTGCTTTGTTGTTGTTGTTTGTCGTTGTTGGTGGTGTGTTTTGTTGTTGTTTTGAGGGTTTTTTCAGCGGGGGGGGGGGGGGGGGGGTGCTGTGATAACATTGCATGTTGATGGCTCAATACTTCTTTATTGTCTTTTCATAAAAAAAAGTATATTACACATGGGTTCATAAAATTTGGAAGTAAGTTCATAAAGCTTTTGGAAATGTAGGTGTTAAAGTAGAAAATGCTCTCGTTATTGAAACTAATCAACTGATGCACTTACCAACTTGAAGGGACGTAAACTTGTCTTCTTATGAGTTTGTGTCACTTTGTGTGAATCCCATTCTAATGACAGAGTGATGCATTCTCAAGGAATGGAATGGTCGCGAGTGCACCTGACATGAGGCCCAACACTAATGACCCACGCACTAGTTTGCTCAAGGTCAAAATTAGCATCATACAGTTGAAAGCTCAGTACCCATCACAGTCATTTCCTGCCTGCAAGACCTTCCTTCCTTCCTTCCTCCCTTCCTTCCCTTCACATCAGTTCTGGTTGTGTTGTCTGTCAGCACTGAGCCTTCATTCCGCGACTCCCTCATCCATCGTCCTTCATCTCCTGTTATTGTCTGTCTATCAGGACCAGCGTGAAGCGTGTCTTATCCGTCATTCACGGTACAGGGACATAAGACTGCTCGCTTTGAGTTTGTCACGTCAACCGTGCTGAGTTTTTCCGTACCGGACATTTGCTGTGACTGTCTGGATGAAGGATTTTTTCTTCTTCTAATTGTTGGAGAAGAGTGTTTGCTGCTGTCGGGGTTTCCCCATGGCAGTAGTGGGTGCCTTGTCTGTATAAATAGCATCCCTACCTTTATCATTCCATTCCGACTTCCGATCAAACGATGTGCTAGTACTTCCCTCTTTTCTATCCCTCTCTCTGTTTCTGCATTTGCTTTCGTTTTCTTGTCCGCGCCTTTTTTAAAATTGATTTTCTGCCTTTTTGGTCCATTCCCCTGCCTTTGTTTCCAATGAGACTTGAAACATGACAATTTTTTTTCTACACCAAAATCGGAACTGCTTGGCCTGTCTTTTTAGGTACTTAATGGCAGTGCAAGGCATTCCCGCTCATGTGACAGTAATTGCTGTTTGAGCATTCAACAAAGAAGAGGCCGAGTAGTGTATGGAGGTTTTTGTAAATAATATTCATGAATGCCGGCTGTTGTCTTTGTTCGTGCTGTTGGCATTGTCATTGTTATCAGTGGTTTTCTGGTTTCAGTTTGCATGCAGAGTGTAGGGTGGTCATGACTTTGAGAAGGGTGGATTTTTGGTTCTTGATTTGAGGAAAATAAAATGACGGTGCTGGCTGTTGTTTTGCATGTTCTGCTGTTAATATTACTGTCTTATCCTTGTAGGGATGCCGGGGGAACCTGCTAGTTTGAATAGCATCCCCAGTTTTGGAAGTTCTGTACAAGGAATTCCTCTTTTCTATCCCTCTCTTTGTTTCTGGCTTGTTGTTTTTCTTCTTGTCTCCTTTTCTCCTCAGTTCTCTGCCTTCTTACTCCGTTTTCCCCCAAAAAAGATGTCAATACACCCTCATGCCAAAGTCTGACTGCTGGGTCTGAATGGCCAGTTGTTTAATGGCAGTACAACACGATTTGGCTCATATAGCAGACACCAAGAGTTGCTGTCTGAGCGTTGGGAGAAGAAGAAGAAGAGAAAGTAGAAGAAGAAGAAGAAAAAGTAGAAGAAGAAGAAGAAGAAGAAGAAGAAGAAGAAGAAGAAGAAGAAGAAGAAGAAGAAGAAGAAGAAGAAGAAGTACTCTCAGACCACTGTCCTCAATGATGTCGGCAGTATAGGAGGCTAGTAGTCTGCCTTTTCTTTAGCTTCTGCCCCCAATCTTGCCTTAAATAACTCTCATCTTTAGATTTGTCTACGTGCTTCTGTTTTCTGTTTTACTGTTGATGCTGCTGCTACGTTTCGAACACAATCACGGAAATAACAACAGTAAAGACGCTGACATCAAAAACAGGTTAACTAAACAATGTGTTTGAAGTGACACACCAATGCATAGTATACAAACAAAACTAGGTACGATATAATTCCTTTACACGGCAGGTTATAATCTAATGTCTAGAGATGCCGAGCAAATAAGCAAAGTTCGGTTTATAAACTGAACTAGATGAATTCCATTGTTTTTAACTTTGTTGGCTGGTTTTGTACATTGGCTCTGTCTGTTTCACGTGTGTTTTAAATGATGTGTCTCATTAGCAAGCGTGACTCCATTGTTCTTGCCAGTTTTGATGTACTTATTGACATTGTTATTGGTGATGATGGTAATGGTGTTTCTGGTGATGATGATGATGGTTCTTGTAGTGATGGTATTGTTGGTTTTGAATTTTGGGGAAGGTGTGTGGGAGTGCTATATGTACTGAATCTAATTAAAAACAAATTCACTAGTTCATTTCTCCTATTTGTTTCGAATGTAATTTTCCCCCATGGGGATGCCGGTGGAATGTCAGTATAAATAGCATCCCCACCTTCTGGAAATTATGTGCTAGGAATTCCCCTTTTTCTATCTCTCCATTCGTTTCTGCCATGTTCGTTTTCTTCCTGTCATCCCCTTCTTGTCTATTTTCTAACTTCTCGGTCTATTTTCTTGCCTTGTTTCCAGAAAGAAAAAAACATTTACATATTACAATTCTCCCTCATGCTGAAGTCGGATGCGCTGGGCCTGATTTGTCAGGTATTTAGTGGCAGCGCGACGCATTTTCTCAGCAATGATTTGATGTCTGAGTGTTCGAGGAAGAAAAAGAAGAAGAATATCATTTTTCATGATAGATTAGTTTGAAACATAGTGTTCATTTGCTTCTCTTTCTTTCCCCTTTTTTGTGTGAGCGGTGACATGTTTAAATATGCTTCCTCAGTTGATTGGCCAAAGCCCTGCAGCTACCTATGTTTGCACAGACTCGTGAATGCATGTATGTCCTGAGCCTATGGAATAGGGAATATTCATTTTCACGTGCATGGATGTGTGTGTGTGTGTGTGTGTGCATGTGCGTGTATGCACGCACGCGCGCGCGCGTGTGTATGTGTGTGATTGTGTTCGTGTGTGCGTGGTGTGTAGTGTATTTGTATATTTGTACATGTATTTGTCTATGTGTGTTTTTTGTGTACGTATGTGCACATGTGCGTACATGCGTCATGTGCATGCACGCACTCAAACCACCCACAAAAAACATATATCCATGCGTTCGTGTGTCAGACTACTCATGCACGCTTCTGTGCTCAATCAAATATTTAACAGAGAAAAGGGCTTTGGTGTATCACCCGACAATGAAAGATCATCAGTTATTTATTAGATCAACCGCCTCCACGGTAATAGATGTCGGATGAAAATGCCATCATAATTCATCAGATCAAAGGGTGAGTACTTGGGCCCGTTTCCGCAAATGAAGGGATATCAAATCATTAATTCAAAGGGGGAAAAAACGTTAGACAGATCTCTGTGATATAAATGGGAAATACACGAAAGGGGTTTATCATAGTTACATCAGTGGTTAATTGTTTTAGAGTGGGAAGTAAATGATC
>CM054135.1:6367077-6374577 GCA_028751875.1 Rapana venosa
TTCGAAAAGTGGAACAGGATTTAACGTGTGCGCAAGATGTTCTGTGTGCGTTCGCACACGGGACCTCGGTTTCTAGTCTCATCCGAAGGATCTTTGGAGAGAGTAGAGTCTGCACTGATGTTAACTCTAGGGAAAATATCCCTCTTGAACGGGAATCGAACCCGGGTCGTCAGATTGCCAGCGCGATATTCTAACCACTAGGCTATCCCGTCCCCCCCATAATGATGGTAGTGGCGGTTGTGGTGGTGGTGGTAATGGTGGTAGTGGGTGGTGGTGATGATGACGACGATGATGATGATGATTGCTGCTACTGCAACAGGGTTTCAGCACCCTGTAGGTATTATTTTCTACAGTAAATTTCGAGATTTTACAATGCTTTCATTTCAAACTGATTGTTACAGTTGTTTCACAAACTGATTACATCTTTTGTCCTGTAAAATATAATTTTTTAAAGTATTTAAAAAATCCTTTCTTTGATCTGACAGTTTGGCATGCCATATACTCGGTGATGTGTGTAAACTGTATAGAATGGTGATGCTTTTCAACAAAATGAAAAGCAAAGTTGTATTAGCACTTAATAGTGCTCTTTTTATGAGTTTGTCCAACTGATAATCAATTGGCCGCAATGACAACACATCATTGTTTCCTATTAATCGGTTTAGATGGTATATTCTTTTTTTTTTCTATTGTGTCCAGTTCCCGATGTCTAAGTGCCTAGTATTTTATTTTATCTATTGTATTTTATATTTTGTATATAGAGGACAATGGAATAAGCACTTATGTGCTTTTTTACATCCAGTCCCCGTGTGTATGCAGTTTTGTAAGTTATCATCTGTTCCGACCGGCACACAATGGCCTACTCTTACAAAAAGCGGAACAGAAGTTTAACGTGTGCGCAAGATGCTCTGCGTGCGTTTGCACACGGGGCCTTGGTTTATAGTCTCATCCGAAGGATGAAGTATACTTCAGTGTGCCAAAAAGAATCAAATAAATCATAAATACCGTTATAATTAATAATCCTGCTCTCTGCTAATGAAATAATTATGAAAGCTTACCCTATGAACTTTCAAAAACACCTCACTTCACCTATCCCGTAGTCATCTGGACCATAGGGGCACTAATGAAGATGTTACAACCAGCTTCCTCCACTAGTCGCGGCTCTCTGCTTTCCGTAGCAAGTCGTTCCACTCAAGGCTAGTCAGTCCACTCTCTAATGTTGTCTTCCCATCGTTTTCTCCGTCTGCCTCTTCGTCTCCCTCCTTGTACTGTTCCCTGTAGGACAGTCTTGGCCAGACACACATTCAAAGAAGATGAGTATATGCAGGCCATGGGCTATAAACCCACATACAGATCTCCTGACGACTCCGGTTTTTCTTCTTTTCAAGGATAATATAAAAATATACTCATGTGCTTTTTCGCATCTACTCCCAGTGTGGTTTTTCAAGGTGAGTCCGAGACAAAAAAAGGCATACCACCAGATTCTACCATAGGCAACATCACCGAAGTCGGTGGCATGATAATCCGTGTAGTCGCCAGGGGCAGAAAAGAATGGAACAAATGGAGAAGAAGGAGCATGACTGTGTCATTGGGTGCAGCAGCTAACACTGTACCCAATAATGTCTACAGGTGAGAGAGGTGAGACTTCTTACTGCTAAAAGAGTAAGCACAGACTGAGATAAGTTGATCATACAAACTGAAAATCACACCAAAAATCTCATTACAGTTGTTCTGCAAGGTAAGGTTAAAAGCAGAAGGTAAAGAGGCAGACCACCAACATCCGACAATGCCAACATCACTGAGATCAGTGGTCTGGGAGGGCTACAGACAATCGTAGAACTCAGAAGAGACAGAGAAATAGAGGATGAACTCTAAAGGCAATATTTTTTACTTGTACTTTTTAAGTGTGTTTAACTGCTCCTAAGGCGGGGATGGGGGTGGGGGGGTGCACAATCAACTGCATACTAAAACGGTGGATATTTGTTTCTTGTTTGCTTGTTTGTTGTTTAAATTTTTGCGGCTTGAGCACTGCGTTATAGAAAATCGGCAAAAGTTGCAACATCTCTCAGCAGCACCAACCCTATAGCAGTAGCACCACATCCAGCAGCAGCAGCAACCGCAGCAGCAGCAACCGCAGCAGCAGCAACAGCAGCAGCAGCACCAGCAGCAGCAGTAGTAGTAGTAGTAGAAGTAGTAGTAGTAGCAGCAGCAGAAGCAAACATTAAAAATCCATGAGATCTTTTTAAGACATGAAATGGCTAAAATGATAAATCACTAGAGAATGACAAATCATCAGTTATTCATTGGATAAAGCTGCCAACGGTAATAACAATTATCATAATAATATGAATCTGTCAGAGTAATTCATCAAATCAAAGGATCGTGCTGCTTACCTCTTTGGCAGAGGTGAAAGGACGACATTATTTATTCAGAGGAAATGCCAGGCATGCATTTCTACGATACTCATGGTCAATGCATCAACCGATGCAGATTAAAATCAATGGATTGCAGTTGTGTTGCCGTTACGGAAGGACTGTGATAGCAAGACCAATTATTCCTAAGCAGAAGATGGCTGTAAGGAATAGAAGGGAGGCCTCGTTTTTTTTTTTTATCAACCGTATTGTGTTATATTGTATCGTACTGTGTTGCATTGTATTTGTATTGTAGTGTATTGTAGGCCACTTTAAGTCACAGCACATTCCTTTGGTCAAATTTAGGCTGATCTCCCCGTGGAGAGTAGGACGCCACAAGAGCAGCACCACCTTTTTTTTTCTTTTTCTGTCTGCAACTATAGGTGGGTTTTTCCCTATCAGAAGGGCTTTTTTTCGGAAGAATTTTGCCAGGAACAACTCTCATGTTGCCGTTGGTTCTTTAGCGGGCGTTAAATATTTGTGTAACATACGGGACGTGGGTTTATCATCTCATCCAAAAGACTACCACCCAGACCAGCGCTCATGGTCTAGTGGATGTTGGTGAAGTTTTTGGCCCAAACGGGGATCAATCCACCACACACTCCGAACAAGGACTTTTCATTTTCTAGGCAGGTGCATTACCTATAGACCACCGATTCATCAATGTCCATCGTTTCTCTCACTATACTATGGTGTACTCCTCTTGAAAGACGAAAGTGGGTTTAAACGCCAGTGCAAGACGTCATGTTTGTGTTCTCACACGTAACCTTGCTTTGTATCACCTCTGAAGGATTGTCAGTCTTTTTGAAACTGGCTTAACAGAGTAAGTCTATCATAAAATTACAATTAATGTAAACATGACAATTAAACTCGTAAAGTCATAGTATGAATTACAAATATAAAACAACCGTTAATTTGTCAACAACTAATCTCAGATGATGTTGAATATGTAAGGATTTAAAAAAAAAAAGAATGAACTAAATTAATCTGGGATGTTTAATTAAAATCAATAACTTGTTGCACACGCTAGCAAAATACATGACACATAATTATGAATTTATTTTCTTTATAGGAAAACAAAACCTAGTCAGTTGAAACAAACAGAATGGTTGAAATCAAAGCCAATTTACATACTCCATAATTTCGAGAACATCACACAATTTCATTTGTGGTTGTTCCTCATCTCGACCAAAAAATCATATTTGTTTGTATATACAGTATATAAAGCAGAGCCACCTATATACAACAAAAAACGACAAAGTTGTGCTGTTGTTAAACATAAAAAGGAACAAATGGTTGGAATGAGCAATGCACTGGCTAGAAAAATATATAGGGGATAGCCTGGTGGTTAGAGTGATGTACTTGTGATCTGCTGACCCATGTTCGATTAGGATTTTTATCTCTGGAGTTAACATCAGTGCCGACTCCACTCCCCCAAAAGTCTTTCGGATGAGTCTATAAACCGAGGTCACCTGTGCGAACGCACGCAGAACATCTTGCGCACACGTTAAAACCCGTTCCGCTTTTCGGAAAAAAGTAAGCCATTGTGCACTGGTGGGAACAGATAACAAAATTTACAAAAACTGCATGCACACAGGGGCTGCATGAAAAAAGCACATTAGTGTTCATTCCACTGTCCTCGAAATAAAAGAATAAATTAAAGATAAATTAAAAGGATGAATTTAGATTAAATCAAAATTAAATTAAATTACATTAGAAAACTCAGGGGGAAAAATTAAAGCCTTATGACATATAATAGTTACCATAAGTCACCCTACCTTCAGTGTCAAGCTGCCACTTCTGTCCATACTCTGTGACCCTGCTGAGACAAATGGAATTCATTCAAAGCATATCCACGAAGACAGAAGCAAATGGGTACACTATCAAACTGTAGTCACTTTGTCGTCAGTAACCAATCATCGATTGTCGTTTCCTTCTTCCATCATTCCGCGCTTAGAGAGTTACGAGAACAAAAGCGAACAGACTGACCCACATCTTATTGAGATCATTCTGACATGACCAAGGAATGAAACAGTCATCACAGGTGATTGTCAACCTCAATTACTGATGCTAAAGGCAAGTATGAGGACACATGGGAGGAACTAATGACATCATCATTCTCTAAGGGCAATGAACATAACCCTGTTCTGGGCCATTAGAAGAAGAGTTATTGTTCAATAGCTAGAGCAGTGGGCTTGATGTATAGATTAATCTAAGCAAACAAGATCCAATAGCAGGTACTATAGTTAGCAAAGGAGAATGTCCCCATAGAGTCCTTGTTTTGTTGTCAAAACATCTTGGGCACAAGGTAAAAACTATTCAGCTTTTCAGAAGAGTCAGGCCATTGTGTGCTGGTGGGAACGGTCGCCAACATTTACCAAACTGTATGCACACTGGGACTTGATGTAAAAAAAACACATGAATGTTTATTCCATTAACATGAAATAAATGAATAAAACAAAATATGAAAAAATACAATCCAGTAAATGCTTTTGGGGAGATCATAAACTAAAACCCTGGATGTACACACACATGCAGAAAAAAACACAAAAAAGGTTGCACACACATTCATAGAAAATTCTTGAAGAGACCAGTTATGGCCTCCAGTAAGTATTTTATATTATGACAAAACTAAACCTAGCATGCCATCAAGGACCTAAATAATATAGACTTGGCAATTGTCAAGCAACCCAAAACACACTGTGTGGAGTTCCTGTGCAGTGTATAAAAGGCTCATCGGAGATATTATGAAAGGAAAAGTGCATTGCGGGATGTCATATTTGCTAGGGTTTTTTTGGAAATAGACAATTGTGACTCGCTACAAGGACACATCCCAAAAGTCAGAGGGAGAGTTTTCGCCTGCAGGCCGAAAAGGCTGCCTGACCTAGTTTTTAGTGATTTTCATGTTTTGCAGTTTTGGTTTCTTCAAACATCTAAAAATCATATTCTAAAGTATCAGACTCCAATTCAGTTTATAAAGTAGTTTAATTTATTATTTTATAGACATACTGTACCAAAATCCGACTCTTAAACGTTGAAATTAGACAGATATTGGGCCTTTGTTTCCTGGTGCAACCAGCTTTTCTACCTCCAACATGACACATCTTGGAAAGCTCTGTTTCCCACCTTAATGATCTGGAAATTTCCAGCCAGTCTACCATAGTCCCATAGCATAATCTGCTTCTAAATTTAGTACACAAACTCAAGCGAAATGACCAATGAGAAGGCAGAATGCCCTCAATGAACGTAGCAACAGGCATCTGGTTCGTTCGCGTTTAAATCAAGGGAAGTAAATCCAACAGGTTTTTTTTTCACATCAACAAGACCTGCAGCATCCGTGATCAAGAGACCATGGAAGCTGAAAAGAAGGCAGATCGTATAAAAGACCTTTAAAATGAAAGCAAGGTTGCTGGTATGCCACCGAGGGGCGAAATAAAAGATTTAATCACCCAGTATTTCGCCAGTGAAGGTGAAGAAATTGACATAGACAGCGATGACAAGGAGACGGACCACGAGCTGGGAACTTTTGAAAAACAACTGGGCCTAGCCACAGTGTTTGATAAAACTCTTGACAAAGACGAAATAATTTTGAAAGCTTGTTCTATACATTTTTTGTGATATTAACTGTCAGGCTTTCCTTAGCCTTCTCAGCTCAAACAAAATACAACTTGTAATTGGGGCGTTTTGTTTCATTTTTCATGTTAACACGATTTGGCCTACTTTCCCTTGAAAATAATGTCAAAAAAATATGAAATCAAGGAAAATAGGAAACATTCTTTCAAACTTATGTTTGGAGATCATAGAAGAGTGGCAGCTTAATCTTTTCTCCGAGTTTCATTTAATTTAAAGCCCTGTTGCTAAGGCCTTTCTATCAAAACACTTGTACACAGTTGAAGAAACTTCAGATGCCATTTTCTCAAAATGGCCGCCTGACCACCTTGTCACTTTAAACTAATATAAATTTGCTTTTAGTCAACCTACAGCAAAAATAAATACATCATTATAAAGCTTAATAATTCACGTTTCTCACTGTATCAAAATGGGAAAAATGTTAAAAAGGCACTTAATGTACCTTTTGTGGGAGTGCATCACAATTAATCATAGCTTTATACTTTAAGTCATTCACCTTCAGAATTGTTTACCAAGGATGTTATTTGTGCCCGGAACTGCTCATACATAAGATAAATAGTAGGCTATACTTTAAGATATTGTAACAATTAGATTTTTGACAAAAGAGACCCAGTTACACTAGTGAATTAATCTCCAAATTACTTAATTTTACATATGGTTGTGCTTTTTTTAGCCACGATTCACACCTCATTTCTCTTTTTTTAAATACATGACGAAAAACAAAAAGTTTATACGAAATGCTTTCTTGTTGGTGCAAACATATGTTCTACCTAAGCTACAAATACATAGAGACAAAAGTAAAAAGAAAACCTGGTGCAAAGGCAACCACTAAGGTCGTAAAGAGCACACTGCACACGGTATTTTGTTTCCTTCCCACTTTGGACAAAAACAGTGTCTGATCAGATAAAGGCTGATCTCACAGCGTCTGGGTCAAAGTAGACTTTCTGGATTCTTTTTTTCTCCAAGTTTGTTGTTGTTTGTTGTTGTTGTTGTGTCAGTTCTGATTTTTGGACACGTATTAGGCTCTTAGTCACACTGAACAGATTGTATTCATTTATAGATGACCAAAAGATTCATTGCACATATACTAACACGCGCGCTCATTGACTGTACGCGCGCACCCACGCACACACACACACACACTCGCACACACACATATACTCGTATACTGACACTGACATAGACACACACAAATACACACTCACCCACGTACACACACACACAAACATACATGCACACACAACACGCAAGCGCGTGCGTGCACACACACAGAAGTACACAAATGTATACACAGAGATATAGAGACACAGATATCCACACACACACACACACACACACCGCTAAACAATTTGTTCCTGCACACAATGAATATGGAAATATCATTAAGATAATTCAACACCTCGAAACACTTAGAACAAATCACTCAGGAACCTCTACAGCAAAGAAACTCCAACCCATGAAT
>CM054135.1:6384577-6407077 GCA_028751875.1 Rapana venosa
CCGAACAAAAACACACACAAAAAAACAATCAAACAATAAACAACAACGAACGAACAAATACAAATCAAAGTAAGAATAATAATGGAATAAAACAATGAGAACAATTTAAAAAAACAAACAAATAAACATACAAAAAAAGAAAAGAAAAGAACGAAAGGACATTCCGACAAACAGGAATATTAAGGAAAGAAAATCTTAACAAGCAAAAAAGCTGTATAAAATCTGAAATTGTCGTTTTTACAGGAAACTGCGTGGCTAAAGTGAATAAACATACATAACAGTCATAACCGTTGTTTCAAATTCTTCTGTAATTCTAAACTGTAGAACTGTATAAATTGCTGACCTGTTACGCGAACCATCCTGGTTGATAATGTACAGGAAGAAGCTGGCATTATGGCAGTAAGTCTGTTGTTTACTATTCCATGCACTAATGCTATCTGTTTTATTACTATATCGTCTATTGGAAGATACAAACCGAACAAAATACAAGGAAAACAGAGAGAGAGAGAGAGAGAGAGAGAGAGAGAGAGAGAGAGAGAGAGAGAGAGAAGACAGACAGACAGACAGACAGACAGACAGACAGAGACAGAGAGAGAGACAGAGACAGACAGACAGAGACAGAGACAGTGACAGAGACAGAGACAGTGACAGAGACAGAGACAGTGACAGAGACAGAGAGAGAGAGGAGGAGAGAGAGAGAGGGGAGGGAGGGAGAGAGGGAGGAAGAGAGAGAGAGAGAGAGAGAGAGAGAGAGAGAGAGAGAGAGAGAGAGGGGGGGGATGAGAGAGAGAGACTGAGACTATCCACAAAAAAGAGAACACATTTAAAGAAATGGAACTATTGATTTGTATAAAATGTTGCCTTTAAATTTCATTTCAATGCAGCGTGATAGTTTAGTCAAACTAATGAACATACATTAAAATGTACATTTTTTTAGTCGAAAAGAAATAAGCAAAAGATAAAAGCTGATAAAAACTACAGATATGTAAGCAGAAATGCAGATAATAAAGACACAGATATGTTTCAACACACAGCTTGCTCACAGCTTTTCACAATGGTCAGACATAGACACAAACACACACGCACGTATGCTCGCATGCGCAACCAGTCACGCATACACGCATGCACGCACGGACACACACACATACACACACACGCACGCGCGCGTGCGCGCGCGCACGCCCTCCCTCTCTCTGTGTTATCTTTGGATTTTATCTTTTTTGTTCTTTCTTTTTTTTTCAATTCTCTCCTCTCCACAAATCTCCGTAATAGTTTCATTTTTTTTTCTTCTGAGGTTTTTTTTCCTAGTCTTTCCAAATCAAGATAAATCTATTATCTCAAATGAGAAAGACAACGAAGATGGCATTAGTGGTATGTAATATATTGCAACGAAAGCTCTGTTCTCGCAATCAGGTTTGCATTACAATCATATATGTATGTACATTATTTTAGCTTGCAATCGTGACAATATGACGAGCAGATAGCATTCCAACAATTGATTATGAATAACTGGTGATGAAGCGTTTTGAGGTTGTTCCAAGGTTATAAAAATCCGAATTGAATCACAGCACAGCAAATGCCTCGTCAAACGTTTCTAGCAATTTCATTTGCATTTGTTCAGTCGGAAAAGTTGCATGTATTTCCTTTCTTCTTTTCTTTAGTTTGATCGTATTTTGTTCCATGAAAAAGCCGACTTTGTGTTGTTGTTTTTTTTCCTCGTTCTGGTTTACTGGTATTTTGTTTTGCTTGTCCTTTTTGCTTTTCATTGACCTTGATTCTTTTGTGTTTTGGGGTGTTTGTTTTTCTTGTTGGTTTTCTTCCTTTTTTTCTTTTAAATTGTTTATTTCTTTTGATCGTTATCGTTCCTTTGCCTTTCCTTAGGTTTTCCATTCTGGTTTTCCTTTTGTCATATTATTCCTCGTCTTGTGATTCTGGGGACGGGATAGCCTAGTGGTTAGAACATTGCGCTCGTAATCTGACGACCCGGGTTCGATTCCCGTTCAAGGGGATATTTTCCTCTGAAGTTAACATCAGTGCAGACACCACTCTCCCCAAAAGTCCTTCGAATGAGACGATAAACCGAGGCCCCGTGTGCGAACGCACGCAGAACATCTTGCAAACACGTTAAATCCTGTTCCGCTTTTCGTAAGTGTACACCATTGTGTGCCGGTGGGAACAGATGACAAATTTTACAAAAGCCGCATACACGTGGACTGGATGTAAAAAAGCACACAAGTGCTTATTCAATTATCCTCGATATAACAGATTAAAAAAAAATAATAATAAATAAATTATCTTTTTAAATAGAACAGGTTTTTACCATGGATGTTAGATATGACAAAGCTTTTAAAGTATGATGATTATTTCACATATTCCCTTCCCACTCGCTATAAACACATGCAAAAAGAAATATATGCCACTTTCTATACTATTTACATTTTGGCACTGCTTTGCAATAGCCTACGATTAAAAGAACTGTGGTGTTTGATATTAAAAACGTTGTATCCACACAGAAACCCTGCAAAAGTTACACGCTGCATCTACTTGGATCTATGCAAGAGAGGTCTGGCCAAAGCCGTTGGTCAGATCTGACATAGATGCCCTTAGATCAGACAAGTGACCATCAAATACCAATCGAACTTCGACACACATATGCACACACACACACATGGATACACACATGCACACGCGCATTATACACGCACATTCACACGCACACATACACACACAGCGCGCGCGCGCGCACACACACACATACACATATGCTTACGCACCCCCTCTACACACACACACACACAAAGACATACTTGCTCTATCAGAGAGACAGTAAAAATAGATAGATATATACATACATACATACATACATAGATAGATAGATAGATAGATAGATAGATAGATAGATAGATAGATAGATGGATAGATGGATAGATACATTGATAGATAGATACATAGATAGATAGATAGATAGATAGACAGATAGATAGATAGGTGGATAGATAGATTGATAGACAGACAGACAGACAGATGCATAGATAGACAAACAGACAGACAGACAGACAGATAGATAGATAGATAGATAATAGATAGATAGATTGATAGATAGATAGAATGATAGGCAGACAGACAGACAGATGCATAGATAGACAGACAGACAGATAAACAGAGAGACAGACGACAGATAGATAGAGAGAGAGAGAGATAGTTATAGATAGATTATAGATAGATAGATAGATAGATAGATAGATAGATAGTGATAGATTGATAGATAGATAGATAGATAGATAGATAGATAGATATACACGCAGAGACACAGACCGACACACAGATAGGCCCACATATAGATGTTTATGCTTCCCTTATATAATTCCCATGTTGTCAAGAGCCCCTAACCTCGAGAAAACGATCGAAAAGTGGATTATCTTTCTTCATGCCAGACACTCTAGGGGTTTAAGAATGATTGTGTTATTTTCTCTTATTGCCCCTTCAGGAGTTCTGTCCCCTTCTGCTTTTATGATGATGGTTGTACAAAGACACTTTGGAATGATTTTTCTCTATCACTACTTATGTTTCCTTTATTCATTTTTGTTCTTTCCACTTTTGACGCGCATTCTGTGCATTGTCTCCTTTATCTATACAATATTGTATTTATTGGAGCTGAACTATAACAGCTATCAATTTATAAGTCTTCACAGTTTATTGTTAAGATTAACAACAATCCCATTTCTCTGAAAGTCCTTCTTATGAGACTATAAACTGAGGTGTCATATGCAAGCACACGCAGAACATCTTTCCGCACACGTTATGATATGTTCCACATTTTTGGAAGAGTACGCCTCTTCATCCTGTTGGGAACGAATGACAGAATTCATAAAATTGCATAAACACTGGTGTTGTGTTTAGATATCAAGCCTGAAGTCGGAATGCGGCAACCATAAAGGTAGCTAAATTGGTATTCCTTGGAGGAATATAGCCGAGGAACAAAAAATATAAAACCCAAAGAAAAACAATGTGTGTACAATTTCATAATAGTTTCTGGGGACCAAAATGTATCTAGTCTAGCAATGTTAAAAAGATATTATTTCTGCTTAATTCAGGGTTTTTTTAATATTTCAACGACCTTGTTATTTCAAGAAAGTATGGAAAATAATATGTATTACCTTTTTGTGGTTTGTAATATGAGATTCCTCTTGATAGTCACATTGTTATCTGGCGATCTTTTCTTTTTTGTTTTGCTTCTGCTTTTGAGTTCTTGATGTTCTGGTCTGTTTTAAATGTGCCATTAAGATTGTGTAAGGTCGCGCAACTTCTGTTTATTCACATTTGTGAAAGCAATGCTATGTGTACATTATATACAGTTTGAAAATACACCATTATGGCTGTTGTTGTTATTGTTGCTGTTTGTTGTTATTGATGTCGATGATGATGATGATGATGATGATGATGATGATGATGATGATGATGATGATGATGATGATGATGATGATGATGATGACGGGTACGTGCGTGCGTGCTTGAGTGCGTGCGTGCTTACGTGCTTGCCGTTTGTGCGTGCGTGCGTGCACGAGCACATGTGTGTGTGTGTGCGTGCGTGCGTGTTTGCGTGCTCGCGTGCATGTGTGTGTGTGTGCTTGCAAGCGCGCGCACATCCAGTTTGTTTGGGTTCTTTTGCCTTTGGTGTTTCTTTTTTCAGGAGAAAGCTGACATAAAACTGAATTCTGGGTCTCAATGCATGTTCTTGTCTGCTTTTCATTTCCCTTTTACACTTGGTTCCTTGTTTGCTTGTTCGTTTTTTCGCGTCTTCTTTTCTGTTTTCTTTATTTCTTTTCGGTTCGTTTTTCCCTTATGCTTGAACTTTGCTATAACTATGCAAACTAGACATGGATAGAAATGGGAAAAGAAAACATGGGGATTTACAGAGAAGAAAAAAAGAGAACGTGTTGGGAATTGAGTTTTATGAGGAACAGTAGAGGGAAGAAGGGGGTCGAGGTGGTATGATGGGGGGGGGGGGGGGGGGGGGGCAGAGATGGGTGGAAGGGGTGTAAGGTGTGCTTCAATCAGTGTGCATTGTCACATGCTTGAGGATGTCTTCAAACAGACGTGACTAGGATTGTCTGAGGGTTTTCATTATCATAGCGTTTGTTGTTGAGGGTTTTGGTTGTTTTGGTTTTATGTGTTTTTTTGTTTATTGTCAGTACTTTTCTTTCTGTCTTTTTTGTGTTCTTTTCTTTCAGCAAAGCGATAACTATCACATTTCTTTCTTTCTTTTTCTTTTATTTTCTTATCTGTTTTTCTTGTTTTCTTGTTTATTTTCTTTTTTCGTTTTCTTCTCTTTATTATTATTTTTCTTTCTTTCGTTCATTTGTACTTTCCTTAGGTCTTCTTTTTTTAGTTTATCTTTTCCTTTCTTTGTACTTTCCTGTATTTTATCCCATCTGTATTATTACTTTCCTTCCTAGTTTCTCTTTCTACCTTTATTTTCTTTCTGTATGTATTTCTCTTTTTTTGCTTTCTTTTTTTCCATTTTTTTGTGACTTTAATCTATAACATTGTAACATGTGTTGTCATTATTACTCTAATCATGGGTGTTCACCATCATTATCGGCATAATCATTTTGCCGTTGTAGACTTTGCCATCCTAAACAGTATCCTTTCTTTCTTGCCTTCTGCATCCCATCGTAGTTGCTATCATCATTATTACCATCATCATCATCAACATTGCCATCATCATCATCATCATTATCATCATGGTCACCTCGTACTGTTTTGTTCCTGCTACTATTGGAAATGCCATTATTGCCATGCTGTCTTTATGCAGTCCCATGGTAATGCCAGGGACTTATCAATACCAATAGCAGTTGTATGCTTGGAATTCCCTATGTTTTTCTCTCCCTGTCTTTATTCCAGCCTTATCTTTTTCTTCCTCTCATCTTCTTTTTGCCTCTTTGTTTGTTTGTTTTCTTTTCTAGGGTTGGGAGTGGGCGTGGGGGTGGGGGAGGGGGTCGTCCATTCCCCTACTTTTTTTTCCAGAAAGACTTCAGATATAACAATGTTCTTAAATGCCGAAGTCGGAATGCGCGGGGCCTGATTGGTCCACGCTTATCGGAATTGCAACGCATTTTCGCTCATATGACAGACAACAATAGCTGCTGTGTGAATGTTCGAGGAAGAAGAATGTCATCATTTTGATGCATTATTATGGGGCACAAGTTTTGCCGGGCAAAACACAGTGTAGCTCTGTCTTTGTTTTTGGTTGTCTGGTGTCTGAAGATTGCGTTATGATTTGAGTATGGCTGTTACAGGTAGAGAACAAAGACTTCCTTGTGTTGTGGAATGCGGATTTTTTTTATGCGGAAAAACTTGTTCTGTTGGTCTGTCTGGTTGTCTGCATGCATTTGTCTGTCTTTCTTCCTCTCCCTTACAAACCATTCATACACATGCGCGTATATATATATATACACCATGAAGTATGGCCAGAAAAAAACACATACAGCACACACACACACACACACAAACGCAAAGAAGAACAACAATTTATGTTTATTTATTTATTTATTCTTTTATATCGAGGATAATGAAATAAGCACTCATGTGCTTTTTTACATCCAGTCCCCGATGACTTGATAAGGCACTTAGAGAGAGAAGTACTATAATCACACATCACACCTAGCGTTATACCAGCCCTCCTGCGGGAACCAAGCATGATTCCATGGAGCCAAGCAGAAAGAAGGAAGGAAGGAAGACTGAAAGACAACTGGCAGAGCAGTAGTACAGTAAACCTAGGATACAGGAAAGGGTCATGGTCCAGATAGATGGAAGGGGTATCACAAACCAATCTGACCCGAATTGTCCAGCTTGATGTTTTCCTTTCTTTTTTTGCTGTTGTCGCTTCAACTTTAGATATGCTTCATTGTTGTGTAAGGTTTTCTGATTCATATATTCGGTTAGCTAAGTTGATTTTTTTATATTGCATTTTACAGATTTTGTTGGGAGTCGTTGTTGATATTTTTGTTGTTGCTATTGTTGTTATTAGTAGTTGTAGTAGTAGTTGTAGTAGTATAGTAGTAGTAGTAGTAGTAGTAGCTAGCTGCAGCAGTAGAGTAGCAGCAGTAGAGCAGCAGCAGCAGCAGCAGCAGCAGCAGTATAGTATAGTAGTAGTAGTAGTAGTAGTAGTAGTAGTAGTAGTAGTAGTAGTAGTAGTAGTAGTTGTTGTTGTTGTTGTTGTAGTAGTAGTAGTCGTCGTCGTCGTCGTCGTCGTCGTCGTCGTTTTTTATTTTAATTTCATACCACGTTAAGTCACGAGATTTCTCTGAGTGAAATTCGGGCTGCTCTCCCCAGGGAGAGCGCGTCGCCACAAGAGCAGCACCCCTCCCCCCCCCCCTTTTTTTGTTGTTGTCTGCAACTGTATTTGTTTCCCTATCAAAGTGACTTTTTCTAAGAATTTTACCATGAACAACTCTCTTGTTAGCGTGAGTTCTTTTACGTGCACTGACAATTTTGTGTAACACACAGGACCTCGGTTTACCGTCTTATCTAAAAGACTAGCACCCAGACCGTCACTCATGGTCTAATAGATGGGGGAAAAGTTTCGGGCCAAAAGGGGATTCAAACCACCGCACACTTCCGACCCGGACTTTTCACTGTCTTGACATGTGCGTTACATCTAGACCACTGATGCATTGAGCCAAGCAGAAAAAAGGAAGGAAGACTGAAAGACCACTGACAGAGCAGTAGTACAGTAAACCTAGGATACAGGAAAGGGTCATGGTCCAGATAGATGGAAGGGGTATCCAAACCAATCTGACCCGAATTGTCCAGCTTGATGTTTTCCTTTCTTTTTTGCTGTTGTCGCTTCAACTTTAGATATGCTTCATTGTTGTGTAAGGTTTTCTGATTCATATATTAGGTTAGCTAAGTTGATTTTTTTTATGTTGCATCTTACAGATTTTGTTGGGAGTTGTTGTTGATATTTTTGTTGTTGCTATTGTTGTTATTAGTAGTGGTAGCAACAGCAGGAGTAGTAGTAGTAGTAGTAGTAGTGTAGTAGTAGTAGTAGTAGTAGTAGTAGTATAGTAGTGGTAGTGGTAGTAGTAGTAGTGTTTTTGCTTTTATTATTGTTCCACAATTAATGCTGATGTTGTATGTATTGTTGAGTGCTTATTCATCATGCAAAACATCTTGCACACACATTAAATCCTGTTCCGTTTTTTGTAAGAGTAGCCCATTGTGTGTCAGTGGTAATAGATGACAGAATTTACAAAACCGCATACAAATGGATACCAGATGTAAAAAAGCACATACATGCTATTCCATTATCCTCGATATAAAAGAATAAAATAAAATAAAAATTAACATCACAATTAAAGAAATTATGAAAACTAATCTCCCCCCCCTCTCTCTCTCTCTCTCTCTCTCTCTCTCTCTCTCTCTCTCTCTCTCTCTCTCTCTCTCTCTCTCTCTCTCTCTCTCTCTTTCTATCTCTCTCACCAGCCTTTACCATTACCAATAAAGAGCAGTCTGCAGTCTCGCCTTCTCCTCTACACAAACTAAATGATTGACCTGAAACAGTGGCAAACCATAACGGGACAACACAGACAGAATGGAGAGAAAAAAAGTATCCACTTTTGCATTCTACACACAAACTATCTCTTAACCTACTTTCAGTATTTACCAGCACCCCCACTAAGATTAGTCTGCAGTCTCTTGTCCTCTTATACACAAACCAATCTGCGTGACTTGAATGAATGGCACGCACCAAGGGGACAACCCAGACAACAGTGAGGTACAGATAACACAGTCTACTATAGCAGCAGCATCGCCGTGTGTGAGACCTCAACTGACCATAAGTGCTGGCTGTGTAGAATCTGCAAGACTATTTGGACAAAGTAGAAGAAAAGATCAAAGAGAGAAGAGAAAAGAAAACATCTAACATGACATTCTGTTACTTCTTCCTTTCTGCTTTTAATTGCATCACTGTTTTTGGCACTTTTGTTTAGGGTACTTTGAGAGGGAAGATCTGAGGTCTTGATTTTTTCTTTTAACACTACTTTGTACACATGTTTTTCAACAAAGAAGACAATTTATCCTTCTTCATAGATAGATAGATAGATAAATAGAGAGATAGATAAATAGATTAATAGGTAGGTAGGTGTTTAGAGATAGATAGATAGATAGATAGACAGACAGACAGACAGACAGACAGACAGATAGATAGATAGATATATAGATAGATAGATAGATAGATAGATAGATCGATAGACAGACAGACAGATTGACAGACAGACAAACAGACAGACAGACTGACAGACAGGTAGACTCTTTAACAGACAGAATGACAGACAAAAATACAAATAACATAGCTAGATTTGCTAATCTCATCTGCAAGGCAAACCAAGCCATTGCGTGCTTTGTAATGATACAACACAAAGCTGGACCAGCAAGAATCCATGCTGTCTTTGAAAACAGACTGAAGTCAGAACTCAGAAAGCAGGCAGTCAGCAACATCATCATCAGCCATCACACATAGCATGTCTTCAATATATATAGCAAATATCATGCATAACATCAAAACTAAGAAGGCAGAATGGATAGAAGACTGAAAGGAAGACAGGAAAGAACAACTAGAGAGAAATAAGGTGTCACATGCGACATTGGAATCCAGCATTGTCCTGTATGGTGATACTGTTTTGCTAAGGGTTCATCATCACACATGCTTGGGGAATGCTAAGGTGTTTCTGGTTGTAGTACTTGTTTTGAGAGAGAGAGAGAGAGAGAGAGAGAGAGAGAGAGAGAGAGAGAGAGAGAGAGAGAGAGAGGAGAGAGAGAGAGAGAGAGAGAATTGGAGTGTAAAGAGCCAATCAGACCAACATTGTCATAGACCCTGATGTTTTCTTGCTAAGAGTTCTTCTTCATAGCTGCTTGTGGATTGCTTAGGTAGTTCTGGTGCTTGTGTGTGTATGTGTGTCGGGTGAGTGTGTGTGCATGTGTCTGTCTGCCTGTCTGTCTTTCTGTCTGTGTGAAAGTTTGCCAGAATGTTGCTCCTGATAAGATATCCTTTCCATTACCTATTTCTCCCTCCTATTTTCTTTCTATAACTGGCACAACAAGTAGCCAATTAAAAGTGATTTTTCAATATTTTTTCATTATAATTCTGATGGTATACAAATTATCTCTCTATCCCCCTGCCCTCTTTAACTCTCTCTGTCTGTCCGTCTGTCTCCGTCTGTTTTTGTCTGCCTGTCTTTCTCAATTTCTCTTCCCCTGTCTCTGTCTGTCTGTCTGTCTGTCTGTCTTCTCTCTCTCTCTCTCTCTCTCTCTCTCTCTCTCTCTCTCTCTCTCTCTCCTCTCTCTCCTCTCTCTCTCCCGCTCTCTCTTCAGCCTTTACTGTTACCAATAAAGAGCAGTCTGCAGTCTCGATACCTCCTCTGCACAAACTAAATGCTTGACCTGAAACAGTGGTGAACACCAACAGTATTCTATTTGTATTCTACACACAAACTATCTCTTAGCCTACTTTCAGTATTTATCTGCACCCCCACTAAGATCAGTCTGCAGTCTCTTGTCCTCTTATACACAAACCAATCTGCATGACTTGAATGAATAGCACGCACCAAGGGGACAACCAAGACAACAGTGAGGTACAGATAACACAGTCTACTATAGCAGCAGCATCGCTGTGTGTGAGACCTCAGCTGACCATAAGTGCTGGCTGAGTAGAATCTGCAAGACTATTTGGACAAAGTAGAAGAAAAGATCAAAGAGAGGAGAGCAAAGAAAAGATTTAACTTGAGATGTTGTTACTTCTTTCACTTCTACTTTCAATTAAATCACTGTTTGTGGGATTTGGGGACTTTTGTTGTTGTATATTTTTTGGAGGGGGGGGGGGATACTTTGAGAGTGAAGATCCAAGGTCTTTGATTTCTAACTTTAGGATTTATACTCGATTTTTTTTTCAACAAAATGAAACGTTCTCCTTATAGATAGATAGAGATATAGAAAGGTAGATAGACAGATAGATAGGTAGGTAGATAGATAGATAGATAGAAAGACAGACAGACAGACAGACAGACAGACAGAATGACCTAGAAAGAGCCAGACAGGCAGACGAATAAATAGATAGATATGCTAATCACATCCTGCGAGGTAAACTAAGTCCTTGCGTGCTTGGTGCTTCCTAATGGTGCAACACAAACCTGGACCAGGAAAACTCCATGCTGTCTGTGAAGACAGACTGAAGACGTCCCTAAGAAAGGCAGGCAGTGAGCAGCACCATCATCAGCCATCCCACATAGCGTGACTACTGGAGGTACGGAAATTCAGGGCACATCACCAGAGCAGAGAAGGCAGCAAGGGCGGAAGACTGAAAGAAGGAAGGACAACAGGAAGACAGAAAAGTACAGCTAGAGAGAAGGAAGGCGTCAAAGGCGAGAGTGAGAGAGAGAGAAAGAGAGAGAGAGAGAGAGAAGAGAGAAGAGGAGAGGAGAGAAAGAGAGAGAGAGAGAAGAGAAGAGAGAGAGAGAGAAAGAGGAGAGAGAGAGAGAGAGAGAGAGAGAGAGAGAGAGAGAGAGAAGAGAGAAAGAGAGAGGAGAGAGAGAGAGAGAAGAGAGAGAGAGAGAGAGAGAAGAGGGAGAGAGAGAGAGAGAGGAGAGAGAGAAGAGAGAGAGAGAGAGAAGAGAAGAGAGAGAGAAGAGAGAGAGAAGAAGAGAGAAGAGAAGAAGAGAGAAATAGAAGAAGAAGAAAAAGAAAGAGAGAGAAAGAGAGAGAGAAGAGAAAAGAGAGAATAGAGAAGAAGAGAGAGAAGAGAGAGAGAGAGAGATAGAAAGAGAAAAAGAAGAGACAAGACTACAGGACAAAGAAGAGAAGACAAGAGAGAAGAGAGAAGAGAAGAGAAGAGAGAGAAGAGAAGAGAGGAGAGAGATGGAGAAGAAAGAGAAAGAGAAAGAGAGAGAGACGCAGACGAGAGATGAGGAGAGACGAGAGGTATTGTAGGTGGAGAGCAACGAGACCATGATGATTGAAACGACTGTCTGTAGGGCATACCAGACGTGCTGGAGAGATGGAGCTAGTGCGTGTGAGTTGTTGTGCGTGTGCAAGCTGCCAATCAGACAACTTTCATGGTGATTGTTCACTTTCTTGCTTGGCTCATCTTAGAGCGTGCTTGGAGAATCTTTTGGTTCTGGTCTTGTTGTGCGTGTGGTTTTGCTTTTTTTTCATTGCTCATTCTGTCTTCTACGATTACAGAATTTGCTTTTTTGGGTGGTGATTGTTCACTATTCCGTTGATTTGTGCTGATCTTTTAGCGTATGCAGGCCAAGTTGAAAGCATACTGGTTTTGTTTCTTGGTCTTCTGGATTTGCTACTGTCACTGCTGCTCTCTGGCTTATACAGTCGGTGTGTGTGTGTGTGTGCGTGCGTATTGTGTGTGTGTGTGTGTGTGTGTGTGTGTGTGTTATGTATTTTATTTTATTGTATTCTTTTATATCGAGGATAATGGAATAAACACTCATATAGCTTTTGTTTACATCCAGTCACCGTGTGGATGCAGTTTGTGAATTTTGTCATCTGTTCCCACCGGCACAACAAAAGGCGTATCTTCCGAAAGAGAGAAGGGTAATGTTCAGACAAAGAGCGTGCGTTCGACACAGGATTGGTTAAGTCTAGAAGATTTGGGAGAGAGTGGAGTGAGACTGATGTGAGCCAGAG
Organism: Rapana venosa; assembly: GCA_028751875.1. Lineage (NCBI taxonomy): Eukaryota > Metazoa > Mollusca > Gastropoda > Neogastropoda > Muricidae > Rapana > Rapana venosa. The sequence goes on from CM054135.1 coordinate 6,397,277, forward strand.
GAAAAAATCTCAGAGGGAAGAAGGGTCAGCAAAGAACGAGGAATCACGAAACCAGGCTAGGGCGATAGAGAGAGAGAGAGAGAGAGAGAAGAGAGAGAAGAGAGGCAGAAGAGAGACAGACAGACAGAGACATAGAAAGACAGACAGACGGACAAAGAGAGAGACACAGAGAGACAGACAGAGACAGAGACTGAGAGAGAGACAGAGAGAGGTGATTGTGGTGTGAAGAGCCAATCAGACCAACATTGTCATGAGTGATGATTCTTTCTTGCTACGGCTTCATCTTCAGACGTGCTTGGAGAATCCTTTGGTACTTCTAGTTGTGGCGTGTGTTTTGCTTTTTTTTCATTGCTACATTCTGTCTCTACATTACAGAACTTTGCTTTTTTGGGGGGATTGTTCACTATTCCGTTGATTGTGCTGATCGTGTAGCATAGCTGGCCAACGTTGAAGCTACTGGTTTTGTTCTTGGTCTTCTGGATTTGCTACTGACACTGCTGCTCCTTGGCTTATGCCAGTCGGTGTGTGTGTGTGTGTGCGTGCGTATGTGTGTGTGTGTGTGTGTGTGTGTGTGTTATGTATTTTATTTTATTGTATTCTTTTATATCGAGGATAATGGAATAAACACTCATATGCTTTTGTTTACATCCAGTCACCGTGTGTATGCAGTTTTGTGAATTTTGTCATCTGTTCCCACCGGCACACAAAGGCCTACTCTTCCGAAAAGAGGAACGGGTTTTAATGTTTGCGCAAGATGTTTTGCGTGCGTTCGCACACAGGACCTTGGTTTATAGTCTCATCCGAAGGACTTTTGCGGAGAGTGGAGTCGGCACTGATGTTGACTGCCAGAGGAAAAATCCTCATGAAGGGGAATCGAACTCGGGTCAGCAGATCACGAGCGAATCACGCTAACCACCAGGCTATGCGGTCCCCCTGATTAGAGAGAGAGAGAGAGAGAGAGAGAGAGAGAGAGAGAGAAGAGAGAGAGAGAGAGAGAGAGAGAGAGAGAGGGAGACAAAGAGAGAGAGAGAAGAGAGACAGAGAGAGAGAGACAGAGAGAGAGAGACAGAGAGAGGTGATTGTGGTGTGAAGAGCCAATCAGACCAACATTGTCATGAGTGATGATTCTTTCTTGCTACGGCTTCATCTTCAGACGTGCTTGGAGAATCCTTTGGTACTTCTAGTTGTGGCGTGTGTTTTGCTTCTTTTTCATTGCTACATTCTGTCTCTACATTACTGAAGTTTGCTTTTCTTGATTGTTCACTATTCCGTTGATTGTACTGATGTTGTAGCATAGCTGCCCAAAGTTGTCGCTACTGGTGTTGTTCTTGGTCTTCTGGCTTTGCTACTGCTGCTGCTGCTCCTTGGCTTACACCAGTCGTGTGTGTGTGTGTGTGTGTGTGTGTGCGTGTGCGTTTGTGTGTGTGTGTGTGTGCGCGTGTGCGCGCGTGTGTGTTTTTAAAAAAAATTATTTATTTTATTCTTTTATATCAAGGATAATAGAATAAGCACTCATATGCTTGTGATTACATCCAGTCACCGTGTGTATGTAGTTTTGTGAATTTTGTCATCTGTTCCCACCGGCACACAATGGCCTACTCTTACGAAAAGCGGAGCAGGATTTAACGAATGTGCAAGATGTCCTGCGTGCGTGCGCACGCGGGGCCTCGGTTTGTAGTCTCATCCGAATGACTTGGGGGAGAGAGAGAGAGAGAGGAGAGAGAGGAGAGAGAGAGAGAGAGGAGAGAGAGAGAGAGAGAGAGAGAGAGAGAGAGAGAGAGAGTGTGTGTGTGTGTGTTTGTGTGTGTGAGAGAGAGAGTGTGTGTGTGTTTTGTGTGTGTGTGTGTGTGTGTGTGTGCGAGAGAGAGAGACAGACAGACAGACAGACAGATACAGAAAGACGGATACAGAGACCGGAACAGAGAGACAGCATGCGTGTGCACAGTTTAAAAGAATAGACAGAGCTCTATTCCCAATGACAGAGTGCAATTTCTCTCCCCCCCCCCCCCCGATCTCTCTCTCTCTCTCTCTCTCTCCCTCTTTCCTTCTCTCCCTCTCTTTCTCTCCCTATCTCTCCCTCTCTCTCTTTCACCACACACACACACACACACACACACACACACACACACACACACACACTACGCTCATTTTGTTTCTTGAATATTTAGTACAAACACAACCACACAGCATACCGCTTGGTAATTTTAGACCAATATGATGAAAAATCTCGCTCTCTTTCTCTTTCTCTCTTTCTCTCTTCTCTCTCTCTCTCTCTCTCTCTCTCTCTCTCCTCTCTCTCTCTCTCTCTCTCTCTCTCTCTCTCTCTCTCGCTCTCTCTCTCTCTCTCTCTCGCTCTCCCTCTCTCTCCCTCTCTCTCTTTCTTTCTTTCTTTTTTCTCCCTCTCTCGCTCTTTCTTCTTTCTTTCACTCTTTCTCTTCTTCTCTCTTTCTTTCTTGCTTTCTCTCTTTCTCTCTTTCTCCCATGCACAGACTAAACCCTCAACTTCCTTATAGCCGTCATCACAGCCGATGGGATCTATCTGCACTCTCTTGCCTCCTTGTACACAAACCAATCCCGTGATCTGCAACACAGGGACCAGCACTAAAGGGAGAACACCGAGAGGATACCGGTAAAAACAATAATCTGAGGAAACCCAGATATTTCCTGGTATGTGACTCTCACAAGTCTATCAGAGTTAGCAGAGTAGAATGCATAATGCTGTGGGGATAAGGGCAAAAGAGAGGAACAGAGACATAAGAAAAAGAGAATATTTGAAACTTATTTACTCCTCCAAATAATCAAAAGTAACCTGCTCCTGAACAAAAGTTCCAAGATTTACCGATGGTAAGAATTTAAGTATACGGCAGTTTTGTCCGTCTTTAGTGTAGATACATTCCTTCTTCTTCCTCTTCTTTGTCAAACACTTGACAGCAACTGCTGCTGCCTGTAATATAAGCACAAATAAGTGTTGCACTGGTGTTAAGTGCCTGTAAAGTCAGGATGAGCTCACCCGACTTCGGCATGGGAGAAGTGTTCTTTTGTAAGTATTTCTAAAACAAAAAAGGCAGGGACATGGACCCAGAAGGCAGAAACAATAGAAAAAAAAGGATTCTGACAGAAAGGAAAGGAACAAGACAGGGAGATATTCAAACAAGGGAACTCCTAGTACATAATTGTTTAAGAAATCCATTCGAATGGGTGCCTCAGTGTTGGAATGAACCTTGGCTATCAGCTCAATATTCTAACAAAACCGCATACACACGGGGGCTGGATGTAAAACAAGCACATAAGAGCTTATTCCATTATCCTCGATATTAAAGAATAAAATAAAATAAAATAAAAAGCAATTAGGCTACCCCCTTCGTTGTCTGGTTAGACTACTGAGTCTGGAGCTAGCTTATATTTTGTAATATTTTGAACGCAGAAATCAGAAGTGCCAGTGCTCTGTGAATTTTTTTTTCCTTCTTCGTGTAAGACTTTTTTGTTTGAATACAGATTTATTCATTCATCGATGCTTTTTCAGCATTGCAACAAAAAGTTTGGCTCTTATGTCATGCTTTATGGTTTCTATTCTATTCTACGAAATAATAATCTCTCGCATTCCATTGAGAGAGACAGGCAGGCAGGCAGCCAGGCAGCAGACAGACATACAGACAGACAGACATAAAGAAAAACATACAGACATATAGATAGAAAGAAAGGAGACAGGCACAAATAGAGAGAGACACACACAGACACACCGAGAAAGAGACAGAGACACAGGGATAGAGAGGGAGATACACACAGACAGACAGATAGACGGAGAGGGAGAGAGAGGGATGCAGAGGCAGGGGCAGGCAGAGACATACAGAGAGAGACACAGAAAAACAGACAGACAAACAGAAAATATGTACACAGACAGGAAGATGCTCATTTTATCTGTGTCCAAAAAACACACAAAACCCTTCAACTATTACACAGTACAGAAACATAAGAGAGCAAGAGCTCACAGCTCAGATCAGGATAAAACAGACCAAAAGCATCATCAGAAAACGAACCGTGAACAAAGCCATGATCAGCCATCAGGGCTAGAACAATGCCAGACTTCCGAGAGGTATCCCATACGACACCATTGCATTGGCCAGGGCTGAAAAGAAGGGAAGCAGGACAGATTGAAAGAGAGGTGACAACAGAGAAGTAGTAGTAGTAGTAGTAGTAGTAGTAGTAGTAGTAGTAGTAGTAGTAGTAGTAGTAGTAGTAGAAGCAGCAGCAGCAGCAGCAGCAGCAGCAGTAGAAGTAGTAGTAGTAGTAGTAGTAGTTTGTAAGTAGTAGTAGTAGTAGTAGTAGTAGTAGTAGTAGTAGTAGTAGTAGTAGTAGTAGTAGTGACATGGGGAAGAGGAAAGAAAGAGTGAAAGTGGAAACAGAGAGAAAGGGAGACAGATAGAGAGACAGAGACAAAGAGGGGAAGAGAAACAGAGAGAGAAAGAGACAGGCCGACAGACAGGCAGACAAAGAGGCAAGCAGACAGACAGTCAGATAAACAAACAGACAGAGAATGGGGAGAGAGAGAGACAGAGAGATAGGGAGGGAGAGAGACAGACAGACAAGCAGGCAGGCAGACAAACAGACAGACAGACAAACAGAAAAGCAGACAGAGAAAGAATGAGAATGGTTGATAGAGAGACAGAGAGAGAGAGAGAGGCAGACAGACAGACAGCAGACAGTCAGAGAATGGGAGAGAGAGAGAGGGAGAAAGAGAAAGTAAAAAGAGAAAGAGAGAGAGAGGAGAGAAAGAGAGAGAGAGAGAGAGAGAGAGAGAGAGAAGAGAGAGAGAGAGCGAGAGAAAGAGAGAGAGAGTGCGAGAGAGAGAGAGAGTGAGAGAGAGAACACTGAACGCTGAACACTGAAAGTAATTTATTGCCATTAACATTACTGACTTTATGGCAAGAAGCACAATATTAACAACATTTAAGCAATATGGTGTGTGTGTGTGTTTCCAACAAGGAAATAATGAAAACCGAAAGAGAAACAGGAATCTCCAATAAATACATTTAACCAATACATTAATTATTGTTGCAAACTTGCAAACTTGCAAACACACACACACACACACACACACACACACACACACACACACACACACACACACACACACACACAACACACACACACGTGTGTGTTACATACCCCGCTTTGAGAGAGAGAGAGAGAGAGAGAGAGAGAGAGAGAGAGAGAGAGAGAGAGAGAGAGGAGAGAGAGAGAGAGAGAGAGAGAGAGAGAGAGAGAAAGAGAGAGAGAGAGAGAAACAGAGAATGGGAGTAAATGGGAGAGAGAGACAGAGACAGAGACAGAGAGAAAGAGAGGGTGTCAAGAACCAATCAGTTCAACATTGTCATGAATTAATGATCTTGCTTTCCTGGCATGTTTTCATCACCAGACGCGCTTGACAATTGTTTGGGTAATGTTCAGAGTAGCGCTTGTTTGCCTGCTTTGTTTGATTTTCTATGCTACATATTTATTGTGGACACTTTTGGCATGTCCTTTACCTTTGTTATAGTTCTACCCATAATGCTGACAATACATCTGTAGTATTTGCTTGTGTTTTTATAGCAGTTGTCATTGGAACTAGCGTTTGTTGTGCTGCTGAGGCTGCGCTATTGTTGTCAAGGTTTGCTTTTGTAGCTAGTATTTATTGGTGTGATTACTGTGGTCTTTAATTGTGCATGTCTTCTTGCACATGCGCACGCGTGTGCTTGTGTGTGTGTGCGTGTGTGTGTGTGTGTGTGTGTGTGTGTGTGTGTGTGTGTGTGTGTGTGTGTGTGTGTGTGTGTGTGTGTGTGTGTGTGTGTAAGGTTTTAAGTACTCTGCTCTTGTAAAAGAGACTGAAGATTTTGCGTTTTTCCTTCTCGTCTGCCTTATTTTTTGAAAAGCTAGGAATATGGTTAAGTAAACAGGCTATTGTTGAATATTTTCAAAAACTATGTAATGACACATGTTGATCAACTCTGTATCTCTCTGTCACTCAGAAAGTATTGTCCGAAATGTATGCATTTACTTCTACAAGGCGTTCAAATTATAATCAGTGTTGATCTCGCAAAGTTTGTGGATGTATGCGTGTATGTTAAGTGATTTTATTATTATTGTTTGTGTACTATACCCCCTGGGTCAGGTCAGAGGTGTCCTCTGCTACCGGTAACCATGTAACCCGGTACCACCTGTGACACGTGGGGAGTCAACCCAACCCAAAAATCACGCCTGGAGAGAGATGGGCGCCGCCAGGATACTTTTGCCCAAGACACTGTTTAACATTTTCCTCGAACGCATCATGACTGACGCCTTGGAAGACCACACAGGCACAGTCAGCATTGGAGGGCGAACAGTCACCAACCTCAGGTTTGCCGATGATATTGACGGTCTGGCAGGAAATGAAGAGGAACTTGCCAACCTAGTGAAGCAACTGGACGAAATATCCTCACGATACGGCATGAAAATCAGCGCCGAGAAAACCAAGCTCATGTCAAACAGTGCCAAGCCAATCACCACCAAGATCACTCTCAGCGGAAAAGAACTGGAGACAGTTGACCATTTCAAGTACCTTGGAGCCATCATAAGTGAGGAGGGATCGAAGACCGAAATCCTAGCAAGAGCGGCACAAACAGCAGCAGCAATGGTAAGACTGAAGACCATATGGAAAGACAGAAACATCTCTCTCGGAACCAAGGTATAGTTACTAAACGCGCTAGTCACCTCAATCATGCTTTACGCATGTGAGGCATGGACACTGAACGCAGACCTACAAAGGAGGATCCAAGCAGTAGTAATGAGATGCCTCAGAAGGCTCCTTGGCATGTCATACAATGACCATGTCACCAACAATGAAGTCCGCAGAAAGATCACTCAACAAGTGCGGGACTATGAAGACCTACTGACCACGGCGAAAAAGAGGAAACTCAGATGGTATGGGCACGTAACACGCTCATAAGGACTTGCAAAGACCATCCTGCAAGGAACAGTCCAGGAGAAGAGAAGACGGAGCAGACAGAGGAGAAAGTGGGCCGACGACATCCGTGATTGGACAGGGGAGGACTTCAGTGTCACCCAGGCACTTGCCCACGACCGCGCTAATAATAATATATGGAATTTATATAGCGCTGAATCTTGTAGGGGAATTTACGCCAATGCCAAAACTATAGAACAATCAGCCTCATCAGCCACGCCAGCAAGATCATGCTCAAAGTTATTTTGAATCGACTCAAGAAGGAGGCAGAAGAACACCTTGCAGAGGAACAAGCTGGGTTCAGGGCAGGCAGGAGCACAATCGAACAGATTTTTAACTGCCACATCATGATGGAAAAACATCTTCAACATCAGAGAGACCTGTTCCACAACTTCATCGACTTCAAGAAGGCTTTTGACAGAGTATGGCACGAAGGCCTGTGGCAGGTCCTCAGAATGTTTGGCATTGAAGAAGGACTAGTGCAAACCATTCAAGCACTATACAACACTGCAAGCAGTGCAGTCCTTCTGAACAATCAGGTCGGAGACTACTTCAAAACCACAGTTGGGGTCCGACAAGGATGCCTGTTATCTCCAGTCCTGTTCAATCTGTTCTTGGAAAACATCATGAGAGAGACCCTCCATGACTTCCACCCTACCATCTCCATTGGCGGCAGACCCCTCAACAACTTACGGTTTGCCGATGACATTGACCTCATGGGCGGAAGTAACACAGAGCTGCAAGATCTTACGACCAGACTTGAGAACAGAGCTGGAGCATATGGGATGGAGGTGAGCTCGGAGAAAAGTAAAGTACTTGTGAACAGCACGAGCAATGCCACCGCTAAAATTTACATGAACGGCCAACAACTGGAGGAGGTAGACGCTTTTAAATACCTTGGCGCTACACTCACAAAGGACGGGCGATCGACGACAGAAATCAAAGTCATAATAGCCATGGCAACATCTTCCATGACAAAACTCACCACCATATGGACAAGTAAAGAGATCAGTTTCCCAATCAAACTAAAGCTCTACATAGCCCTAATTCAGACTATCCTGCTGTACGGAAGTGAAACCTGGACATTGACTGCTAAAACAGCAAAGCGAATCCAGTCATTCGAAACAAAATGCCATAGAAAACTACTGGGCATATCCTGGAGAGAACGAAAGACCAACGAATTTGTCAAGAGTCAAATAACACGGCTGGCAGGTCCACAGGAACCCCTTCTCACCATCGTCAAGAAGAAAAAGCTGACATGGTTCGGCCACGTCACCCGCCACAACACTCTGCCCAAAACAGTACTGCAGGGAACACTCGAAGGTGGCAGAAGGAGGGGAAGACAGAACAAGTCATGGATGGACAACATCAGAGAATGGACCAGGATGAATGACTCGGCACTACTGCGCAGAGCCCAGGACCGAGATGGATGGAGGAGGCTTACCACGGCATCGTCTTTCATGTCTCCCCCACGACCGCCAAGGTCACGGGTCTGATGATGATGATGATGATGAATCTTGTAAAGCAACAAATCAAAGCACTCAGATGACATGATCTTTTTTTAAATATTATTATTTTATATAGAGGATAATGGAATAAGCACTCAGGTGCTTTTTTTACATCCAGTCCCCGTGTGTATGCGGTTTTGTAAATTTTGTCATCTATCCCACCGGCACACAATGGCCTACTTTTTCGAAAAGCGGAACAGGATTTAACGTGTGCGCAAGATGTTCTGCATGCGTTCGTACACAGGGCCTCGGTTTATAGTCTCATCCGAAGGACTTTGACATTCAGTTCGATTTTTTTGTCAAACTGGGAAGAAAGGGCGAGGCTGGGAATCGAACCCAGAACCTCACGGTTTACTTGTTGGCAGGCAAACGTCTTAACCATCCTGCCACCTTCCTTCATATAGCTGGTCCACCGTTCGTCCACCATGCAGCTCCCCTACGACCCTGGCGGGTTACGGGACCAGTGAACAGTGAACAGTGAACTATACCCCCCTTTTTAAGAGGAAATGGCATTTGCATGAATAAACAATATATCTCTGTGTGTGTATGTGCGCGCGCGCGTTTGTGTGTGTGTGTGTGTTCTACACACAAACTAACCCTTAACCTCCACTTCAGATGTTATCAGTACCACCAATGAGATCTCTCTACACTCCTTAATCCTCCTGTGCTCAAGCCTAGCACACGATCTGAGAACACAACCAACATAAAAAGTACAATGCAGAGAGAGAGAGAGGAGAGAGAGAGAGAGAGAGAGAGAGAGAGGAGAGAGAGAGAGAGAGAGAGAGGGGAGAGAGAGAGAGAGAGAGAGACAGACAGACAGACAGAGACAGAGACAGAGACAGAGATACAGAGAGAGACAGAGACAGAGAAAGACAGACAGAAAGACAAACAGAGACAGAAACAGAGACAGACAGATAGAGAGACAGAAACAGAGACAGACAGACAGAGACAGACAGAGACAGAGAGAAACCCAGAAAGAGAGAGACAGAGTCTAGAATAATAGCATCATTACCATGTGTGGGACCTGAGAAGCCCTCACAGCTCGATGAGTACAGGGAACAGGACTATGTTGGAAAGGCAGAAAGAGACTAACAAAGGAAGGCCAGCAAATGTGACACCCCTAGCTGATATATATATATATATATATATATATATATATTTATAAATATATATATGTGTACATATCTATATATCTATAGATCTATCTATCTATCTATCTATCTCTCTCTCTCTCTCTCTCTCTCTCTCTCTCTCCTCTCTCTCTCTCTCTCCCCTCTCTCTCTCTCTCTCTCTCTCTCTCTCCTCTCTCTCTCTCTC
>CM054135.1:6412077-6417077 GCA_028751875.1 Rapana venosa
ATTTCTTCTTCTTCTTTTTCTCCCTCTCCCTGTTCTTCTTCTTCTTCTTCAGAATTATTTCTTGGATTTCTCCTTCTTCTTCTCCCTTCTTCTTCAGAATTCTTCCTTGTTGTTGTTGTTGTTGTTCTTCTTCTTCTTCTTCGTCTTTTACGGAATTCTTCTTCCTCGAAATTCTTTTTCTTCTTCTTCGTCTTCTTCTCTGCAATTCGCAATTCTTCTCAATTTCTGATTCTGCTTGTTCTTCGCAATGTTTGTTCTTCTTCGTAATTTTGCTTCTTCTTCTTCGCAGTTCTGCTTCTTTTTCTTTGCAATTATTCTTCCTCTATGCAATTCTTTGCAATTCGCAATTTTTCACAATTCTTCTTTGCAATTATTTTTGGCAATTCCTCTGCAAATATTTTCTTCAAAATTCTTCTTTTTCGCAAATCTTCATCTTTTTCCGTTTGTTCGTTCTGTATGGCTTTCTCTCTCTCTCTCTCTCCTCTCTCTCTCTCTTCTCTCTCTCTCTCTCTCTCTCTCTCTCTCTCTCTCTCTCTCTCTCTTTCTTTCTTCTCTCTCTCTCTGCCTCTTTTCTCTATGTCTCTCTCTCCCCCTTTCCTGTTTTCCCTCTTTCTTTCTCTCTCTTGTCTCTGGGTCCTCTGGGTCTCTGGTCTCTGTGTCTGTCTCTTTCTCTTTCTCTCTCTCTCTCTCACTTCCACCTCTCCTTTCACCTACCCTTCTAGTTTTCCACCACTGACGCAACAGATCAATTCACTATCGTCTTTTCTTTCTTTGTTTTACTTCCACTTTAAACCCATTGCATGATATGAAAAACGAGAGCAGATCCAAGGAGCTGACACAGACAAAAGCAAGGATGAGGGCTGCTCTACACCAGCATCATTACCATGGATTTTTTAAAATAAATTTTTGTTAAATTCTACTCTTTCATATCGAGGATAATGGAATAAGCACTATGCACCTTTTTACACATCGAGTCCCCGTGTGTAAGCGGCTTTGTAAATTATGTCATCTGTTCCCCCCAGCACGCAATAGCCTACTCTTACAAAAAGCGGAACAGGATTGAACGTATGCGCAAGATCTCTGCGTGCGTTCGCACACGGGGCCTCGGTTTATAGTGTCATTCGGAGGACTTTTGGAGAGAGTGGATGGCTGTGTGGTCTGGCAGGGTTTCTAATGATGGAAGGAAGGAAGGAAGAGAGAGAGAGAGGGAGGAACACAAGGCCGTTCATCAAGCAGAGAAAAGTAGGGGAGAGGGAGAGAGGAAAGGGGTTTAGGCCCTAAATCCTGCAATCGGGTGACCATTGTCATGACCAGGTTTCTTCATTTTGTGTGACTTTGTTTAGTGAGGAGTAAAGATGCGTTAAATCTCAATTGATCACTTTTTTACACTGAAGTATGTTTGTTTAGGTATTTAGTTTTGTTTTTAGATTTCAGGGTGATTTTTTATATATTGCTGTATCATTTTCTTGTCCATTATCTTTTTACCCCTTTTCTAATTGTTGTTGTTGTTCTCCTCCTTCTCCTTCTTCTTTGCAATTCTTCTTTTTCGCAATTCTTCTCAATTCCTCTTTACATTCTTGGCAATTCGTTGCATTTCTTTGCCATTCTTTGCAATGTTTTCTTTGCAATTCTTCATCTGTTTCACAATTCTTCTCAAATCGTCTTCACATTCTTGGCAATTCGTTGCATTTCTTTGCCATTCTTTGCAATTTTCTTCTTTGCAATTCTTCTTCGCAATTATTATCAAATCTTCTTCACAATTCTTGGCAATTCTTTGCATTTCTTTGCCATTCTTTGCTGGGTTTTTTCTTTGCAGTTCTTATCAATTCTTCTTCCTTGCAATCATTCCATTCATTTGTCTTCTCACTTTCTGTATTCTCCTCCTCCTCTGTTCTGCTGCTTGTCTACTTCTGTCTGCAGCGTATGTCTGTCTGTCTGTCTATCTGTCTGTCCGAATCTCTCTCTCTCTCTCTCGCGCGCGCGCGCGCGCGCGCGCGCGTGCGCTCTCCCAGTTACATCCACAAACAAACACGTGTACACATGTCGAACCAAGACACTATAAAATCATACAGCATGAGTGAAGAGCAACTGGGTAAAGAGGAAAACTCTTAATACAGCCGAAGGAAACGTACAAAAACAACCCTGCTACTGTGCATGATACGTAATGTGACAGAGGCACCATAGGACAACATGTTGTTGTTGCTCTTGTTGTTAGCAACACAAAGAACAGGAAAGAGGGCAGATGCGGTGAAGGTAGGAGGAATGAAATGAAGTCTCAAAGCTTTGAATGAAAGTTAAATTATGGTGTTAAGGTACGTGTCAACACGCATCACGGAGGATGATGTTCTGTTACTTGCGTACCAGAAAACTTGTTGGTCTGGAAAATGATAACCTTTCTTCACTGAATAAAGTAAGATGACATGCTGTTTCAAAATGTAGCAAAGACATCCCCCCACTTCCACTCTCACCCCTGGCAACCTTTTTGTTCACTGAATAAAGTAAGATGACGTTTTATTTCAAATTGTACCAAACACCACCGACCCCTTCCACCCGCCACCCCATCAAGAACAATATTATTCCATCCTAAGTATTTGCGTGACACAGAGAGGTGGAGGATGCTAAGTGGATGATACGGGGAGCAAGGAAGCGGAGAAAGCTTCAGCAAGGACAACAACATCGCCTTAGTAAGCGTGACTTCCATAGCTTGCCACAGGCCGACAGGAAAGAATGCACAAGGTGAAGATCAGAGGAAGGATGGGTAGGATTGGTGGAAAGTCATGAATAGGGTGAAATAACCACCAATCAGATGGCTATTGTTACAGCACTGTGGCCTTCAGCTCATGGAAGTTAGTGGGGGAAAGTGTGTTAGAATGTAAAACCCCTTGCAGGTATTTTGTTTGGGCTTTTTGTGGAGAGGGGAGGTTAACACTTTTAATAGTTTGTTTGGTGGTTTTTTATTTGTTTGTCTGTTTAGTTATTCCATATTTTTTGTATTGTTTTGTTGTTTTTGTACTTCAGCTAGAAGTCTGGGGTTCCCCATGGCAAAATATTATGTATGCGACCATGTGTTTGTTTGTTTAGGTTGTTTCTTGTGTTTATTTCTTTGTTTCATCATGTTTGTTCCTGGGCTAGAACTCCAAGGTTCACCAATAGTGAGATTTTTCACACGCAACTGTTTTTGTCTGTCACTCAGGCAGGGGCATTCGACTTTGAAGATAACTGGTAAACCTGTCACTACTATGTGCTGTGTACAGCTTCTTTTAGAAATAGTGATATATGTTCCAACTGGTACAAAATAACCCACTCTTCCGAAAAGGGGGTTGGGAGCGACAGGTTTTAATGTGTGTGCAAGTTGTCACTGCTAATGAAAACAATCCTACAGAATGGCCTTGTCTTCGAAAACGGGGGTAACGGGTTTTAAATGTGTTTGCAAAATGTCACTGCGAGTAAGAACACAATCCTGCCTAAGTTTTGGCGTGACTGAAGGAGGTGGGGGATGCTAAGGAGATGGCCCAGGCAGAAGGGAAGCGGAGAAAGCCTCCACAATGACGCCAACACTGCCGCCATGTGCGTGATCTCTAGAGTTGCTACAGGCCGACAGGAAAGGATGCAGAAGGCGAAGATCAGAGGAAAGGACGGGTAGACTTGAGGAGGGGATAAACAGGGGGAAAGAGGATGAATTAGGATGAAATATCCTCAATCAGATCCTTATTGTTACAATACTGTAGTCTTCAGCTCCTCTGAGTTTTCGTGAAGAAAATGTGCTGGAATGTAAAATGTTTTGCAGGGTTTTTTGGTGTTGTTAGGGGTTCTTAATGCACTTTTCTTGTTTTGTTTGGTTGGTTGGTTGGTTGGGATTGTTTTCGTTCTATAGCTACAACGCCTATATTCACTAATAGTGAGATGTTATGCATGTTACTGTGTGCCCACGAGTAAGGCAGCTCAAATGTTGTTTTGTAGAGAATGTCTAAACATGACGCAGAGTGAATGCAGTTTATTTAATGATATCACCCATTCCTACCAGCACGAAATAACTTACTCTTCCTAAAGGTAGAACGGGTTGTAATGTGTGTGCAAGATGTTGCTCATGCGTTTGTATATAGGACATTGACTTTCAGACTCATGAGCAAGATTTTTGGGGGAGTGGAGTCGGCATGGATGTTGAGTCTAGGGGGAAATTACCCCTTGAACAGATCGTGGACTCAACGCTCTAACTACTAGGCACTCCCTTCGTCTTGATGTCTGTCTGAATTATGTTTACAAAGTTTCGTGTTGTTCTATCAGGCAGGGAAGAGAAACGAATGCTACTATGCATACATACAAAACGCAGGCAACACTTTCATCAATCCCCCATAGATGGATCTAACACTATCATTAAAGTCCTTCGGATGAGACTGTAAACTGAGGCCCCGTGTGCGAACGCATGCAGAACATCTTGCGCACACGTTAAATCCTGTTCCGCTTTTCGAAAGAGTCGGCGATTGTGTGCCGGTAGGAACAGATGGCAAAATTTACAAAACCGCATACACACGGGGACTGGATGTAAAAAAGCACTTGAGCGCTTATTCCATCATCCTCTATATAAAAGAATGAATAAATAAACAAAAATTGAAGAACATACGCTTTTAATGTTGAAATATAATGTTTTTAATATAATATATAAGTCTTAGTTTAGTAAATTAGATGGCCTATGCTCCACCAAATTAAAGACCATATGGGTTGACACCATGACTAGTGCCTTTATTTACAAACTGGGAGATTGCTTGTCTGAGTCCCATAAGAGGCATAGTGATTTTTTTAAACTCTGGCTAGCTTCTCCCAGAATGAGTTTGCTATGGGCTCATTGGAGAGACTGGGACCACACAGTCTAGCTTCTTCCAATGAAAGGATGCAATGTTGAGAAGGTTGCTCAAATCACCGTACCACTACTGCAGGTCTCTGTATCTCTCGTGCCAAAGTGACGCCAGGGTGTAATGATTATGATAGAAAGTGTAAGGTAC
>CM054135.1:6422077-6429577 GCA_028751875.1 Rapana venosa
GCGGGAATCGAACCCGGGTTGTCAGATTGCGAGCGCAATGTTCTAACCACTAGGCTATCCCGTCCCCCACAATGCGGTGTAGTATCAACCTTATCAAGCTTTATCCTTTTTCTCTCGAGACATTGCCATGGGATGAGGATCTGCGACGAAAGGATTGGTATTTCCGTGTTCCATCACGATTTGTATAATGTAGTTTGTAGTATCTTCTCTCTTATCCACCTCCCACACCTTAACTCCGAGGTACGGAATAGCCTGGTGGCTAGAGTGATGTATTCGTGATCTGCTGACCCGGGTTCGATTCCTGTTCAAGAATATTTTTTGTTTCCTCTGGAGTTAACATCAGTGCCGACTCCAGTCTCCCCAAAAGTCCTTCCTATGAGACTATAAACTGAGGTCCCGTGTGCGAACGCACGCAGAACATCTTGCGCGCATGTTAAAACCCGTCCCGCTTTTCGGAAGAGTAGGTCATTGGGGTCCGGTGGGAATGGATGCCAAAATTGACAAAACCGCATGCACACGGGGACTGGGTGGAAAAAAGCACATGGGTTCTTATTCCATTATCCTCGAAATAAAGGAATAGATAAAATAATAGATAATTAATAAATAAAGAGCCCATGTACGTACCAACACTTTTCATAGCTCCTCTCTCTCTATTTATCTCTGTCTCTGTCTCTCTGTCTCTCTCTCTGTCTCTCTCTATATATATCTATGTCTCTGTCTCTGTCTCTGTCTCTCTCTCTCTCTCTCTCTCTCTCTCTCTCTCTCTCTCTCTCTCTCTCTCTGTCTCCAACTCCCTCACCTTCACTAAATCTGACACTAGCTGATTACAGCCTGTTCTTTTCATTTTCATTTTCTCTCTCTCTCTCCCCTGACTATCGCGTGACCTGCAGACGTGACCACAGTCAGGAAGATGGCACACACACAACAGAGAAAAAACACTCTGTAATGACAGAATTATCGATACGTGATTGTCCCCTCCCACACACACACAACACACACACACACACACACACACACGCGCGCGCGCGCGTTAGAAGAACTGGTAGGAAAGAAAACTAAAAGCTTCTATTCAAATGTAAACAAAATATAAGATCATGTATTTATATAATATTGGCACTATACTACAAGTGTCGGGGTATTTTGTTTGATCTTTTCGCTAATCAGCATATCAACATTTCGTAATATGATATTACTCACATTGTCTAGAAACGTAAATATAATTGACCCAGTTTAGAAACCTGCTTAAGATTACTTGCACTGGGCTTCATCACAGTTCTTGATTAAACCATCGACCCTGGGGGCAACAGCAAAGTGAGAGGCTGTATGACCAGTGGCTTTCCTACTTGTGGAATTCCACTTCACAGCTTAGTCTTTAGGGATCAACTATGACTCTCTGATTAGGAGGCTTCACTTGCACAGTCCTTATGTGCTGCAGCCCTGGGGGATAGATGGCATTTGGAGGACATCGCCAACGCTGACTGTCCTTATTCCAACTTGGCCGAGAGAGTGGGGATGTGCTTGTGGGCAAGGAAATTTCACTGTAATCAAATTTCTGCCCAATTTCCGAAACAGCTGCTGCCTCCTCTGCTGATTTGGAGGTCATCGTCGAGCGCTATGGACAAACTTATTGTACTTCTTTCTTTGTGCCGTTTTATTGTCTGGTAAGTGGAATATGATATCATCGATTTTTGTTTCATTCCTTGGCTACACCCTCAGGTTCACTAATGATGAGATTTATGCGTACGGGACCATTCCCACCCATTTAGGTAGCCCCATTCCGATTTCGGGGATATCAACAAATTTTAAAATGTGAAGTAATAAAGACGGTGCAATTCAATTGTTGGCTTCCACTATGTCTTTCCTTCTGTCTCTCTGTCGTTGTCTCTGCCTCGCTCTCTTGTCTCTCTATTTCTGTCTGTTTATCTTTCTGCCTGTCTCTCTTTCTTTCTTTATGTCTGTCTGTTTGTCTGTCTGTCTCTCTCTCTGTCCCTCTCTTTTTGTTTGTTTGTTTTGTTTCTCTCTTCTCTCTCTCTCTCTCTCTCTCTCTCTCTCTCTCTCTCTCTCTCTCTCTCTCTCTCTCTCTCTCTCTCTCTCTCTCTCTCTCTCTCTCTCTCCTCCTCTCTCTCTCTTCTCAAGCACGCGCGCACACACACACACACACTTTTGTACTGACTCGTGTATGTGTGCACGCGCGCACGCGTGTGCGTGTGCGTGTGAGTGTGCGTGTGAGTGAGTCTGTTGTTCTTCATCTTCTTTTTACACGTCTATTTATTCCTCCTTGGCATCTCCTACAAAGACCACATAAGCAACGAAAGCGTACATAACAGAATCCAGCAAACCATTGGACCCTATGAGAACCTTCTAACGATCGTGAAAAAGCGTAAACTTAAGTGGTATGGGCATGTCACAAGATCCCAAGGAATTACAAAGACAGTTTTGCAAGGCACTGTCCAAGGAGGAAGAAGAAGAGGCAGACCAAGGAAGAGCTGGGAGGATAACATCAGTGAATGGACAGGCCTAGAACTCAACAAAACCCTGAGAAAGGCAGAACAGAGAGAGGAATGGAGGGAACTGGTTGCTGAGTCTTTGAGGGTGCCCCCACGGTCGTCAGACTACGGGACAAATAGATAGATAGAGATAGATAGATTTATTCCTGATGCCACTCTTATTTAGCATTCCCTCTCACTTGCCATCCTCTAGCATCCCTTTAAAAAATTCATCCTCTAACCTATCCCCAATAGCAAAAATTGCCCATCTTCATTAGGAGATCAAAACAGCTGCTTTTGCAAACTGACCGCCGGTAAACCTCAGATCTCTAGCCCACGAACGAAACAAGAATCCTCGTCCCCAAAGGCAGGTAGACTGAAGTGACACAGGGGACGGGAAAGCCTGGTGGTTAGAGCATTCAGCTCACAATCTAACGGCCCGGGATCGATCCCAGGTTTGAGCTAACACCGAGACGCCCTGTTAAGGGATTTATTTTCACCCTGGAGTTAGTATCAGTGCCGACCTCACTCCTCCTAAAGTCCTTTGGATGAGACTATAAACCGAGGTCCCGTGTGCGAGCGCACTCAGAATATCTCGCGCGCACGTTAAAATTCCTTTTTGTTTTTCGGGAGTCTAGACCTGTGTGTGCCTGTAGAAGCATATGACAGTATTTTTAAACACTATCCCTATGTTACGGAGATGCAGGCAGGAAGACATGGGAACCAACATCACCAGACAAGGGTTGAAGTGGATTGGTCACACCCTCCGAAGAGACCCACAGTCAATCACAAGAACAGCATTGCACTGGACCACAGAAGGAAGGAGAAAGAAAGGAAGACCAAAAGTAACGTGGAGGAGGACTGTAGAAAATGAGATGAAGGCCATGCAGCACTCTTGGAGATCGGTGACTAGATTGGCCCAGGATAGGCAGGAGTGGAAGCGCTTTGTTGCTGCCCTACACACCACTGGGTGTAATGGTTAATGATGATGATGATGATGATGATCCCTACGTTAAGAGAGAGAAGCCCTCTTTGGCATTACACGTGCAATGTGCACATACGTGTGTACGCTTCTGTAACGCAATAGCGGGTGATACGGATGTAAGGGTTAGTAGATTGGTTGGTTACCCTGTAACAGGTTGCAGGTTACCCGTAGGGACAAGGTTAAAAGAACAAAACGCGGTTACCTTTATGGTGGGCAAGAAAAAGGGGAAATACGGAAAATCTCACTTTTGGTTTAGCCTCGGAGATCTAGCCGAGGAACGGGGGAAAAAAAGAAAGAGCCCATGCACACTGATGCTGTGTTTAGGCATTGTTCCCGAAGTCGAAATGTGGCTGCCTTCATGGTGAGCAAAATCGGTTGCATACGCAAAATGTCACCACCAGTGGTGAACCTCAGAGCTCTAGTCGAGGAACCAACACAAACACACACACACACAAAAATGAAATAGCCTGCTGACAACCGCACCCTCAGACAAGATGTTGGCTAATGGCGCTTCCCTGATCAACCCCAGGGTGTCAGGCTGGAAAACACGCAACAACAGAAACACGCAACAGCAACAACATCAGCAGCAACAGCAG
Organism: Rapana venosa; assembly: GCA_028751875.1. NCBI lineage: Eukaryota > Metazoa > Mollusca > Gastropoda > Neogastropoda > Muricidae > Rapana > Rapana venosa. The sequence goes on from CM054135.1 coordinate 6,426,145, forward strand.
CGAAGGTAACAGCAGCAGCAGCAGCAGCAACAACAACAACAGCGGCAGCAGCAACAGCGAAGGCAGCAGCAGCAACAACAACAGCAACAATAGCGGCAACAGCAGCGAATGTAGCAGCAGCAGCAGTAAACAACAACAGCAGCAACAGCAGCAGCGAAGGCAGCAGCAGCAACAACAGCAACAACAGCAGCAGCAGTAGCAGCAGCAGCAGCAACAGCAACATAGGCAGCGGCAGCAGAATAAATAATCAACGAAAATGTATTTTGAGGTCAAAAGAATAAAACAACTCAGGTTCGCGGTGGTGCATCCTTCAAGGCTATTTTTGGGGATTTAGGATCAGAAAGAGGATTATCAACCATGAAGATGTATGTGGCTGAGAGCTTTCAGCCTGAACATGATAGCAGGCTGGGTTCTTAGTCTCAGCGTGTAGGGTAAAAGAGTGCAGATTTTTTGTTCGTGATGGCGTTTCTAGTGGAGCTACACTGCTTGACAGGGACAGAATTAGCTCAGTGGTCAGAGCGCTTGCTCACACCAATTGTATTTTTATTCTATTCTTTTATCTTATTTTTCATCCTTTTTTTTATTTCGAGGATAATGGAATAAACACTCATATGCTTATTTTTTACATCTAGTCCCCGTGTGTTTGCAGTTTTGTCAATTCTGTCATCCGTTCCCACTGACACACAATGCTTTTGTAAAAGGTGGAACAGGTTTTAACGTGTGCGCAAGATTTTTCTGCGCGCATTCACACACGGGAACTCGGTTTATAGTTTCAATCGAAGGAGTACGAATGAGAAAGAATAAGCAAGGTTGAGCGTGGTTTCTTCTTAGATAGGTAACTGACTGTTTGCGTGCCATGGCTTAAGTACTGTCGTTCAGTTCACCCAGCTTTAAACGGGTACCTGCTCTCTTTAGAGACAGGTCAGAAAAAGCAGCGAGGGAGAAGAGATAGATGCCAGCCTCAACACGCTGGCCTTCAGAGAAGCTGAGGTCTCTGATATCTCGCTCTCCAACGACTGCATAGGTTATGGGAACATCTTTAATAATAATCATCATCATCATCATCATCATCATGATCGTAATAATAATAATAATAATAATAATGTATGAAATTTATATAGTGCTGAATCTTGTATAGCAACAAATCAAAGCGCTCAGATGACTTTTTTAAATTCGAGGATAATGGAATAAGCACTCATGTGGGTTTTTTTTACATCCAGTCCCCGTGTGTATGCGGTTTTGTAAATTTTGTCATCTGTTCCCACCGGCACACAATGGCCTACTCTTTTAAAATGCGGAACAGGATTTTACGTGTGCGCAAGATGTTCTGAATGCACACGGTTTATTGTCTCATCTGAAGGACATCTTTACCTTGCATTGCTGGAGATAGACCCCAATGCTCAGATGCAATTACAGCAGCGTGCATTTATGACGGGAGGCATTGTTCTCACAAGTAAGTGCACTTTCACGCAGTTTAAGACCAAAAGAACGTCGGATGAGACTATAAACTTAGGTCCCGTGTGCAAACACACGCAAAACATCTTGCACACACGTTAGAACCCGTTCGTCTTTTCGGAAGAGTAGGCCATTGTGTGCAGGTGGGAACGGAGGACAAAATTTATAAAACTGCATACACATGGTGATTGGATTTTTAAAGAAAGTACATGAGTGTTTATTCCATTATCCTCGAAATAAATAAATGAATGGATGAACGAACTCACCCGCGCGCTCGCACACATACACATCACACACACACCCACACACACGCACACACGCACACACGCACGCAAACACACGCGCCCGCACGCACACACACACACACACACACATACAAGCCTGCATGTTGCGTTCAAGGGCGGAGAAAAGGAGGTAGACAGGGGCAGAAACAGAGAGACAGAGACAGACAGACAGGCAGAGATATAAACGGCAACATAGAGACAGACAGAGAGAGAGAGAGAGGAACAGGAAACAATAGAGAAAGAGACAGACAGACAGGCAGACAGTAACAGACAGGCACACAGGAACTCACAGAGAGGGGGGGGGGGGGAGACAGGCAGGCAGAGAGACAGACAAGCAGGCAGACAAAGACAGACAGGAACACAGAGAGAGACAGAGACACAGGGGAAGAGAGAGACACAGACAGGGACAGACATGAACACAGAGAGAGAGACACGCATAGATGCATGCGTATATATCTTAGTACCAATAACAGTCAGAAACATGGATCAGGATAACAAAGCAAACAGACAGACCGACCAGATGGCAAACAGAGCAGGAACTTTCATTTTCTGAAGATTTCAGCCTGAGGGCACCATGTTTCATCTTTGAGAAAGATCTGCCCATTTCTTTCGCTGTTAATCAACTAAGGATGGTTACTTAGGCACTATCTGCCCCCTCTCTGCCTCACTGTCTGAATCTGCCTCTGTCTGTTTGACGTTCTGGCTCGTTGGCTGGCTGTTTCTCTGTCTGGCTGACTGGCTGGCGGGCTGGCTGGCTGGCTGGCTGACTGACTAAGAGTCTGTAAGTTCTGAGGGTTGGTGTGTCTGCGTTGCCTGTCTGTCTATGCCTCTACAACCGTCTCCGTCTCTCTGTCTCTATTGCGTTCGATGGGGGAGAGAGAGAGACCGTGATAGACGATGGCAGACAGAGACAGAAACAGAGAGACAGAGGAGAGAGAGAGACAGAGAGACGCACAGACAGACAGACGGACAGACAGACAGAAAAAGCAACATAGAGAAGAGACTGACAGACAGAGAGAGGCCGAAACAGAAACACAGGAAACGAGAGAAAGAGAGAGAGAGAGAGAGAGAGAGAGAGAGAGAGAGAGAGAGAGAGAGAGAGAGAGAGAGAGAGAGAGAGAGAGAGAGAAGTGGGTGGAGAGCCAGACAGACAGAGAGGCAGACAGGAAGACAGACAGATATAGACAGACAGGAACAGAGAGAGAGAGAGAGACAGAATCAGAGACAGAGACAGACAGGAACAGAGAGAGAGAGATACGCATGTACGTATGCTCATATATCTTAGTACCAGAAAAACTCAGAAGCGTGAGTGGTTCGGATAACAAAGAAAACAGACAGACCAGATGGAAAACAGAGCAGGGACTCTCATTTTCTGAAGATTTCAGCCTCAGGGCACCACGCTTCATCTTTGAGAAAGATCTGCACATTTTGTGTGTGTGTGTGTGGGGGGGGGGGTAGGGGTGGCTATTAATCAACTAACGAAAGCTGCTTAGGCACTATTCCCTGTCTGCCTCACTGTCTGTGTATGCCTCTGTCTGTTGTTGTTGTTGTCTTCGATTTTACGTCTGTTCACTCTCAGACAGCCTCTGTCTGTCTGACGTCCTGTCTGTCTGTATGTCTGGCTGGCAGGCTGGCTGTATGTTAGTCTTCCTGTGTGATTGTCTGTCTGTCTATGTGTCTGTCTAAGAGTATGT
>CM054135.1:6449577-6454577 GCA_028751875.1 Rapana venosa
GCTATCTGTATGTCAATCTATTGACCTATCTCTTCGATGTATTCTTTCACTTCGAAGATAATAGAATAGCACTAAGGGTTTTTTGTTTTGCATCTAGTCCCCATGTGAATGCAATTTTGTAAATTTGGCATCCATTCTTATTGGTACACAATTACCTACTCTTCCGAACAGTGGAACGGGTTTTAACGTGTGCGAAAGATGTTCTGCATGCGTTCGCACACGGGACCTCGGTTTATAGCCTCATTCGAAGGAATTTTGGGGGAAGTGGAGTCGGCACCGATGTTAACGCCCGAGGAAAAAACTTCATGAACAAGATTGGAACCCGGCTCAGAAGATCACGAGCGCATCACTCTAACCACCAGGTTATCCCGCCCCCGTCCTATGTATGCATGTATGTATGTATCTATCTATCTAGTTATCATATTTTTTTTTTTTTATTCAATATCTTTTCATATTGGACTTTTTTGTCTTTTCTTTTTTCTTTCTTTGCTAAATTGTTAATCTAGTTCAGCAGTATCCGTCCTGCTTGTATTTCTTGTTTCCCTGTGGAGATGCCGGAGACATTTCAGCATAAACAGCATCCCCACCCTTTAGAAATTCTGCACTAGGAATTCCCTCTTTTCCATCCCTCTCTTTGTTTTTGCCTTATTCCGTTTTATAATGTCACCTCCTTCTTCTCTATTTTTTGCCTCCTTTGTCCATTCTCCTGCCTTTTTTTCAGAAAGAGTTAAAGAATAATTTTATCCCATGCCGAAGTCAGATGTCCTAGGCCTGACTTGTCAGGGGCATAACAGAAACGCAAAACATGTTTGCTCATATAATAGACAGCAAAGGTTGCTGTCTTAGAGTTCTACGAAGAAGTGTTCCTTGTTTATTTGTTCGTGTTTACATTCTTGTATTTCTCTACTTTGACATTGTAAGTTTCTTACGCAGATGATTTCCATCTTTTAATCAGTGTTTCTTGTAGCAAAAACTGTGTTTCCGTTTGTATTTTGTTTGTTTGTTGTTGCTTTTTTACAATAGATTTGTTTTATATATGTATTATAAAGAAACATAATTTTTTTGTTAAATTGTCGCAACAATGTTATTATAAAGAGTATTATTCAAATATTGCTTGACAACCTTGTTTGTAAAAGAAACAACAAACTCATTTTAAATCTTCTTCTTCATTTTCTTCCTTTTTTGTCATGTTTCTCCCAGAGGAGGTTTGACATTTATGGGCCTTCTCCATCTCTCTCTGTTTTGAGCTTCCTTCTTATTTATGCCCCTTTCTCTAAGATCATCTGCAATACAGGCAGCCCAGGTTTTGCTAGGTCTTCCCTTTGGTCTCTTTCTATCCACTACGAAGTTCATTGCTCTTTTTATGATGTGGTGGTCTGCTTTCCGTTGAACGTGCCCAAACCAGCGCAGTCTATTGCTACTAGCTACAGACTTCAGATCATCAACTTTGCACATTCTCCATATCGATCTATAAAGGCAAAGGTAAAAGTGCCCCATAACCTATATGGTCGTAGGTGAGCGAGGCATCAAGAGACCTCAGCTTCTCTAGGGGCCAGCACATTGTGGGCGGCGCCCATCTCCTCTCCTTCGCTGCTTTTAACCTTCCCTGATCCCAACCTACGCGCATGCTAAACGAAAATTACCGAGAGCATCTTAGAAATTAATGGACTCGTTTCTTTAAGTTCTCCTCAGACAGCGTGGGATACCTTTGACGTCCAAGGGTTATGGATGTCCCGTTTCTGGCTTTCATCAGACATTGCTATCGTCTGGAAGATGGATCACAGCTGCTGGGGATCTCTCTACTGATTCATTTCCAGAGGGTTTTCCTTCAACTGTTTCCAATGTGGCTGTCATCGTCTTTTGAGAGAGGAGGCTGGCTAGTTAGTTGTTTGGGTCCCTCGGGGAATGTTTTTTCATTGTTGTTGTTGTTGATGATAGTTTAGGTGAGTGGGTGGATGCGTGTTTCAGTTTCTTGCTTGCTTTGATCGTTGCCTGTTTGCTTGCTGGGTGAATGGGTAGTTGAGTTGGATGGGTGGGTGGTGGTTGGTTGGTTGGTTGGATGGTTGACTGGTTGTTTGGTTGATTGGTTAGTTTGTTGCTCGGCTGGTTGGTTGTCTTGTTGGTTTGTTGGCTACTTGATTGGTTGGTCAGTTGGTAGGTTGCTCGCTTGCTTGGTCGCTCGGCTGGTTGATTCGTGCTGGTTGACTGGTTGTTTAGTTGATTGGTTGGCTGGTTGCTCGTCTGGTTGGTTGGTGGGTGGGTTGGTTGGTTGCCTGCTCGCTTGCTTTCTTGGCTGGTTGGCTGGCTGCTTGCTTGCTTGTATGCTTGCTTAATTGGCTGGTTGGTTGGTGGGTGGGTGGGTTAGTGGGTTAACTGCCTTGAGGGAGTTGTTACTGTCATTATCATAGTTATTGTAGATATGGTTGTTTCGTGTTGTTGTACACTTTTTGTGGTAGTTTTACTCCCTGAAAACGCAAGCTATCTGTCGAGTGATCGAGACAGCTACTGTCAGTATCATCTATCTCTAGATCTATATATCTTTCTCTGAGCTGCCTCTCTGACTCTGCCTGTCTGTCTGTCTGTATGTCTGTCTGTCTGTCTGTCTATATGTATGCATGTATGTATTTATATATGTATGTATATATGTATCTCTGTCTATCTCTATCCCTGTCTCTGTCGCTGTCTCTGTCTATACCTCTGTCTCTCTCTGTCTCTCTCTGTCTTGTCTCTCTGTCTCGTCTTGTCTGTCTCTCTCTCTCTCCTGTCTACTTCTCTCTTTCTGTGTGTCTCCCTCTGTGTGAGTATTCTCTCTGTATCTTTATCTCTCTTTCTCTCTGTCTTTAACTATTTCCGTCTGTCTCTGCCTATCTGTCTGTCAGCTGTCTGTCTGGATGTCTGTCTGCGTCTCTGTGTAGATGTCCGTTTTTTGTCTGTCTGTCTTTGTCTCTCTGTCTCTCTGTCTCTTTATCTGTCTGTCTGTCTCTCTCTCTCTCTGTATCTCTCTCTCTCTTTCTCTCTCTCTTCCTCTCTCTCTCTCTCTCTTTCTCTCTCTCTCTCTCCCTCTCTCTCTCTCTGTGCTAACCTGGTTGCAAGCTATCTATATTTTTGTCCAGCAAAGAAATGAACGCGAATGTACTGTCTTTCTGTATATGAGTTACAATCCAGCCCCAGTCTGGTTTGCTTTGTTCTTATTTATTTTTGTTGTTTTTTTTTTTTTTTTTTTTGGGGGGGGGCAATACTGTATAACTATACTCTCAGTCAGTGTGGAATGTGCAGGGCTTTTTTCTTATCATTTCCTTGGACACAGCGTTGCGTGCAAGCTATTTAATACAAAAGACACATACTTGCCAAGAAATCCACACAGTAATTACCCATGTCTGACTGCATTAACACGCTGCAATGGTTAAGTCACAAATGCGTGCTTAATATGTCATGCTTGTGTTTCTGCAATGCACACACAACAAAGACAGCATTGATGGAATCTTTCACGCACATGGTAATCATGCAGTTCATCAGCATGTACAAATAAATTATATATATATATATATATATATATATATATATATATATATATAATAATATATATATATATATATATATATATATATCCACAATGAAAAGTATAAAACATTTGCAATTCTGCACATAAGCTATCCTTGGGAATCATAGAATAATTATGTCTACCCAGAGCCAATCAGGCGATATCAAGGTTAAGAACCAAGTCTTTAAGTGAAGAACCCCATCGTTTTTATCCAACCTTTTTGTGCTCATAAATGTCTTCGTCTTGTTCATCCACCCACATCTCTGCGCTTTTGGGAATTTTAGCCAACGATTCTCTTCATTCTGCTGTTTATTTTGTTTACATCAATCCCAAGAAGTAGTGGTTTCTATTTCTATAGCCATAATGATGCTGCTTTGTTGTTGTCCGTGTTTTCGTGTTATCTCTGGGGAAGATTTATAGTGTAAAGGGTGTTTTCTGGCTTCGTCCTACGCAGGTTCAATAAATTGAGACCCTAGGGACGCAATAGCTCAGTGGTCAGAACACTCGCTTTCCTCCATCTAAGGTTAAGCAGCACCAAGCGTTAATTAGAGTCAACGTTAATTAACATCAGTACTGAATCTCTGTAAAAGGGATAGCTCAGTGGTCACAGCACTCGCTTTCCCCAGCTAAAGTTAAACAGCGTTGAACGTGGTTACCACTTAGATTGGTGACCGTTTGCGCGGTTCACCTAGGTTTACATGGGTACCTGCCCTCTTTAGGGTCAGGGAAGGTAAAGCAGCGAGGGAGAGGAGATGGGCGCCGCCCTCAATGTGTTGGCCCCTTGAAAAGTTGAGGTATATGATGCCTCACTCATCTATGATCACATAGGTTATAGGACACCTTAACATGTTGGTTTTTTTTAGAAATGTGCACCAAGACAGATACTTTTGTATGTCCATGAATGTGTGAAGACAGCTAGAAATGATAATAAGAATATCAAAGAGTGATAGAGAGACAGACAGACAGAGATGCAGAGAGTACGAGCGAGCGAGCAAACAAGCAAGCAAAAGAGAGGGAGAGGGAGAGAGAGGGAGAGAGAGAGAGACATACAGACAGATAGACAGACAAACGGACAGACAGAGACAGAGACAGATACAGAGAGACAGAGAAAATCGGAGACAGAAATTGGTACAGAGACAGACAGACAGACAGAGACAAGAAACACAGATATACTCAGTTCTGTATTTTTGTTTTAAATGTCATTGTGTTCCCTTAAAACACGCTCTCAGTTTTACTTCTCATTAAGATATAAATAAACAAAACAATTACAACCGAAGCAAATACAAAGGTTAAAAGATCTGACTCACACGACACCACACCCCCCTCCCATAAAATTCAAATAAGACAAAAACACACACACACACACACACACACACACACACACACACACACACACAAACACACAAGCACGCACGCACGCAGATATATAGATAGATAGATATCTTCTTTCTTTGAACAA
>CM054135.1:6459577-6464577 GCA_028751875.1 Rapana venosa
TAGATAGATAGGTAGATAGGTAGATTAGATAGATAGATAGATAGATAAACCTACTATCTATCTCTGTAAAATATATATATATATAATATATATATATATATATATAATATATATATATATATATATATATATATATATATATATATATATATAATATATATATATATATATATGTATGTATATTCACAGAGAGAGAGAGAAATAGAGATAGATAGATACATAGATAGATATACATACATAATGATGGTGAAGATGATAATTATAGTGATGAGTAGTAGTAGAAGCAGCAGCAGCAGCAGCAGCAGCAGCAGCAGCAGCAGTAGCGAGTAGTAGTAGTAGTAGTAGTAGTAGTAGTAGTAGTAGTAGTAGTGAGTAGTAGAGGAGGAGGAGCAGCAGCAGCAGCAGCAGCAGCAGAAGCAGCAGCAGCAGCACAAGAAGTAAAAGTAGAAGCAGCTATAGCAGCAGCAGCAGCAGTAGTAGTAGAAGCAGCAGCAGCAGCTATATTAACAGCAGCAGTTTAAACAGCAAGAGTTGTATCCGCAGCAGCAGCATGGTTTAGTGGTTAGTGCCTTAGATCACGGGCTGGAAGGTCACAGGTTCCAATCCCGGGGCCTCTCTCGACTCCAGTCCGTTTCTGCCCATAGTCGACTTGCTATGGGCTCATTGGGAAGACTGGAACCACACAGTCGAGCTTCATCGACTTCACAGCTGCCAATTTGTATAGTTTTGTTTAAAGTACATGACAAACACTGCAAGTGTTTGTATTTCTCGGGGCCGGGTTGACGCTAGAATATAATTATGATAGGAATCGTAGAGTACAAGCACTGTCAAGTAGTCTCAAAGCACGTGCAATTATAATTATAGCAGCAGCAGCTTATCATCCTCATCCTCATTAATTATCATGCAATAAAAGAATGATTTCTTTAAATCGGGTGGTCCCAGCTGCTCTATAGTCTCGTGGTGACCCCAGTTTGGGGTTCCCCATATACGTTTTCGTGCCTGACGTGAGTTTGGGTCGTAGCCTTTGAGGTTGCAGATTCACGGGATAAGGTCGTTGGAGGGACGTTGTGTGGATGGGGGGGGGGGGGGGGGGGCATTTCAGGTGGGCGACTTACTCCGCGACTGAGGGACGGGATAACCTAATGGTTAGAGCGTTGCGCTCGCAATCTAACAACCTGGGTTCGATTCCCGTTCAAGGGGATATTTTCCTCTGGAGTTAACATCAGTGCAGACTCCACTCTCCCCAATGGTTCTTCGGATGAGACTATAAACCGAGGCCCCGTGTGCGAACGCATGCAGAACATCTTGCACACATGTTAAAATCCTGTTCCGCTTTTCGGAAGAGTAGGCCATTTTGTGCCGGTGGGAACATATGCCAATTTATAAAACCGCATACACACGGGGACTGGACTTAAAAAGCACATAAGTGCTTATTCCATTATCCTCGACATAAAAGAAAAAAAAGAAATAAAAAGTAAACTGAGCTAATACTGTCGTCAGTAGGAGCGCTTAGTAGGTAGTGTTCTGTGTGTTTTAGTTCAGAAAGGCCACTATTAAACATCACAAAAGCAACCCATGGCCCAGCAGCATTACAGGGTCAAACTGGCTGGTGGCCTTGCGGTGGCCTGACATCAACAAGCTTCCTGTGAAGTTTATAGCTTGAGGATGCGACACAGCAAATCTGGGTATGGCTAGGGACAGAGAGATCAAAATGAGCGACGTGGGCATTGCAGGACAGGAACGTCACAGAAGACAAAAAGACAGAAGAAAAAAGAAAGATCTATTCTGGGCAATGTCATTCAGTAAGAACGGGTTGACCCACCCATCTTTTGAAGACGGAAAATGCCAGGCTAATTTTCCTAGTACAAAGACATACATTATACACGAATGAAGCTTGTGCGAGGCAGGGAGAACAATAGAGGTATAGAATAAGAGGAAGACATCTGGAGGATGAAGTTTGTAACGTAGACAGGAATACAATCAGAAAGAAAAATAGATGCTGGAAAGAGATGAGCTTAGAGTGCGGACGGGGGGGGGGGGGGGGGGTTGAAAGGCAGCGAATATATATATAATTATATAAAAGAAACAAAAAAGAAACTCAAGGAGACAAAAGAGTCCAATGTGTGTGTGAGACGGAGAGTGACAGGTGCGAAGCAGTAGGTATTCATTCCTTGCAGCAAGTTATTGCAGTTGACAGGGTGCTTTCTATTAAGCTGGTATCGTATCAAGCCCCATATCTAGACATATCTTGTTCCGAGATACGTTTTGTCACAATAGAAATCGATGCAACACAGTGGAAATGAAAACGTATGACTGACAATCGCCAGTAATAGCTAGCATCGACGCAGATGGCAATGGCCCATACACAACAGATTGCTGGAGTCTAAATCATGCATGCGTGTATCTTTTGGGCGTTCTCTTGTTGCTTGTGCCGCGAACTGGTTTAAATGGAGTTCGATTAGTGCAGAATGGCGTAGCTTCGATATATGCAATGAGTACAGCAAGCAACGCGTATAGCTCCCTATCTCTTGCTTATCGTTGTTCGATATCAAACCGAATGAGAAAAACAAAACGGGGAAGGGGAGAGAAAAATACAGTTAAACCATCGCTTATTTCACTTTTGTTTTTTTGTTTTGGAGTATAATTTAAGGACTGTTTGTAAATTCATATGGTGTGTATTTCAGGCTCTACATTCTTATATCTTTATAAATGTTTATTTAGGGCTTTTATTTTCCACTTCCTTGAATAAATAGTAAACCAGCTAGCTAGCTATATAGTTCGTTTGTTTGATAGCTTGTTAGATAGTTAGTTAGTCAGTCAGTCAGTCAGTCAGTTAGTCAGCCAGTTAGTTACTTAGTTGGTTAGTTGGTTTGTTGGTTGATTGGTTGGTTGGTTGGTCGGTCAGTCAGTCCATTCCTTCTTTTTTTCCTTCCTTCCTTACAAACTTACTTACTCACTTACTTAGCCAAACTCTGTAGAACTCTATCGAAAGCCTTCTTAAAATCCACTAAGACGTAGTAAACATCTTACTGGTGTTACACGTACTTCTCACAGAGTAGTCTAGCGTTGAAAATTTGCCCTGTTGTGTTCTGTCCTGATCTGAAACCTGCCTGCTCTTCTTTGATGATCTCCTCAGCTTGAGGCTTCAGTCTAATCAGGAGGATCCTTAGCATGACTTTACTTGAATGGATGATCAGGATGATGGTAGGGTAGTTCTGGCATAGTAGTAAGTTGCCTTTCGTCGGGAGAGTGATAATCAGGGACTGTGTCCAAGGTGTTGGCCACTCGTCTGTCTACCAGATGTTATTGTAGATGGTGAGTAGCACATCTGTCATGGCCTCTCCTCCTGCCTGGACCAGCTCTGATGGAATGTTATCCTCTCCTGCTGACTTCCCTTTCTTCAGTGGTTTTACTGTACTTTCAATTTCTTCTCGTTGAATGTGGTAGTTGTCGTTGTTGGTTGGTGGAGGGACATCTTATACCTCGGGGTCTCCTGTTTTTGTTGTTGCTGTTGTTATTATTGTTGCTGTAGTTGTTGTTGCAGCTGCTGCTGCTGTTGGTGGTGGTGGTAGTGGTGGTGGTGGTGTGTGTGTGTGTGTGTGTATACGCGCGTGCGCACGCGCGCAACTTAAAACAGTACTCTGCCCACCTCTTTCGATTATCTTGTTCTGTGAGAGATTTCCCTCCTTTGTCTTTGATGGTAATGCTTCTCTTTTGCTACATGCTTGTCAGGTCTTTCACAAGCTGACATGATTTCTTGCTGGTGTTTATCTGCAGAGCGCCTTTGACCTTTGCGCTGTTCTTCAGTCCAAGTCTCCTTCCTTTTCCCCCCATGCCTTTTCTTAACTTGTTGATTGGCTTCCCTTTCATCCTCGTTCCTCTTTTCGCTTCATTCCTGTTCGCTTGTCACACAGCGTTAGGTGAGGCTGATCTCGCGTGACCCAGGGCTTCTTTGTTGGTCTGTGTTTTTGCCAAGGATGCTGTTGGCTGTTTCAGTCACAACATTGTAAGAGCTGTTCACCATGGTATCTGTGTCGGTACCCTGCTTGTCCAAATAAAAAAAATGAGGAGTGGGGCAATTGTTCTGCTCTCGTTGCTTTTAAGTTTTCTGTTGGCCCTTGTGTTTCTCAAAACTGAACTGGATCCTTACACTTCTTCTTCTTCTTTGCGTTGCCTCATTTTAGGCTACAATACATGGTGTCGTAGTTTGGTTGGAGCGCCTGACGGCCTGACACCTCTGATTTCAGCTGCTTTGGCGCATGACAGGGTTTCCTCCTGGGTGTTCTTCGAGTTTTCCTTCTCCATGCATGGGTTTGAAATCAGAAATTTCCGCTCTCCTAGGTGAATTTTGTCAGCAAAACGGGCTCCACCTACCCTACCTGGTTATCCCGCCAGGCGCTCGGTCTCCCCACAGCAGGTCTTTGCGAAAACAGGGGACACCAACGAGTAGGTGCCTGCTGTGGAAAGTTGCGATAGGAGAGGCTATGCAGCACCCTTCTGGATCCTTACACTGCCCTTGCTCCTTCATCCCCAAAAGTCCTTCGGATGAGACTATAAACCGATTTCCTGTGTGCGAACGCACGCAGAACATCTTACACACACGTTAAGCCCGTTCGCTTTTCGGAAGATTAGGCCATTGTGTGCCGGTGGGAAATGATGACAAATTTGACAAAACTGCATACACATGGGGACTGGATGAAAACATCACCTGAGTTCTTATTCCGTTATCCTCGGAATAAAAAAAAATTCATCTTGAGGAGGACTCTAAAAAATCGTTATCACTCGTTTTCCCCTTTCCTCTTTGTAAAGAGTTCCCATCGTTTCTTTCCCCTTATATAACAAAGCACCGTACATCCTTGATATATAACAATGAACAACATGATAAAATGGAATCAAAAAAAATAATTGTTGTTTTTTTAAACCATCATCGCAAGCTTATTGTCTCTTCCTACGTCGGCTTGTGGAAAGCTTTCTGGTGGTCACAAATCGTACAGCGACCA